>CM021104.1:244347993-244827993 GCA_007115665.2 Sequoiadendron giganteum | reverse complement strand
TGCATAGAGGTTCGTACCTCATTAACCTCTTTCAAAATGTGGTTCATTGTAGCCCTTGTTGGTGGTTCCAAACCAATTGGGAACCTAGGATCCTTAGCCTTTGTGAGGGGTTTTGAGGAAACTCAACACCAAGCACCATATCAAGGGTTTTGAGGGAACCTAATACTAAGCACCAAAATTAGAGGGAATATTCACTATTTTTTTGAGGTTTCAAATTGATTAGGAACCAAATATCCTTAGCATTTGTTGAGGGTTCTTGAGGAACTTGACACCAATCACCATATCAAGGGTTCTAGGGGAATCTAGCACCAAACACCAAAATTAGATGGAATATTCATTCTTTGTTGGAGGTAATTGAACACATCACCAAAACCAATAGTAACACAATAAAACTTAGAAAAAATAAATAATGAAATAGGAAATATTTTTTAATTGATACAAGATTGCTCATGAACTTGGATGCTCTTGTATTAATAGGCTATTATATTTGTATCATGATTGACATAGTAACATGAAATGGATAAATAAAAGAAATATCCAAAAAACTAGTATTTTAATCGTAAGGTCCCAAATCAATAACTTAAATTAACATGATATCATTCAATATTTTATAGAATATTAAAGTTGAGAATAAAATTAGTAAAATTCAAAGAATATTAAAGATGAGAACGAACTTTTTATAACATGAATTAAATTATTGGTGAATATTTCCAAAATTAAGAACTTTTTAGGATGGGCACAAATGTAGAAAATATAAAGAAATGTGCCTCAATTTTTTGGTACTGAAAAATATATGAGGGTGATGTAGTTATCTTATATTCGGGTGCTGCCATAATAGTGTGTCCCACTTTTGGGACATCTTGATTTTTTCCTGAAATCACTTATTTTTAGAAAAAACTAATGATTTAAGCCTTGAGAGTTCCCATCTAAAGGGTTTTAATTGAAAAGGTTAGATAAGACCCCCTTAGATCAAAGCTCCTTGGATATAACCCCTCTAGTATTAAATAATACCCATAATGGAGTCTCCTTTGCACTTGTCAAAATTCTTGCAAAATACCACTTTTTCTTTACCTTTTGAGAGATTAAATAAAATTATTTAGAAATTATATTTTGTAAGATCATAGCACTCGAAACAATTTTTACAAGTATAGTTTTGATATTTTTTTCAATTTATCATGTATTTAATTTTTAATTTTTATTGAACATAGGTTTTACACCGAACATCAAGTTCTTCATTCTATAGAGGTGGAAAAATAGTAAACCATTCTAAAAGAATTCAAAAAATACCTTTTCCCTAGGTATCGATGTCCTTGTTTCACCAAAAAAAATTGGATTTCAATATATACACAACAAGTTATGTTTGATGACATACACCTATGTCCAAATTATAGTTATAGTGACTTCAAAATCTAATTAAAAAAATATGTAACAAAAAATTATGACAAATATCCTTGCCCTATAGTTTGATGCTAAGAATCTATATTTTAAAAATTAGAATTTTATCCTTTCTAGAAAAAAGCTATGTTTGACGACATAAATGATACTTTCTAAAAATGTTGTTTACTGTTTAAAACTAGTTATTAAAGAAGATGTTAAAAGATTCATGATTTATTTAATTTTTTAAAAAAATATATATTTAGAATCTACACACAAATTACCACAAATCACTAGTTCACATCATCTCCAAATTCTTAACAATTTATCAACTATAGGTCTCAGAAGGTGAAAATTCAATTAAAAATGTTAATATAAATGTCCATCTTGGCCAAAAAGTGGGACACAATATTGTGATTTCACCTTGTCCTTTATATGATCCTCTCATGTGAGGAAGGTCAATGTCACTGGGGGCATCTATTTGAGCATGATAACAAAATCCATAATAAAATATTGATTTAAGCTAGGTTCAATACATAAAATAAAAAATCTCTAGAAATAATTATCCATGCATTGTCACACTTGTTTTTAATTTGCACAAAATAATTTCACTAGAAGATTAAAAACCATCCTTGCAAATACAATAAAGAGAGAAAGAAAAAAATGAGGCACCCTTTTGTTGGTAAAATCAAGTACTTCATCACAATAAAGTGGGAATTTTGACTATCCAACTTATCTCTAAGACAACATTACCATATTTGGTGTAGATTAGGAAGTTGCAACTATATGATTAATTAAATAATAGAAATATGTAGAAAAAAATATAGAAATGATGTCTATACCTTATAGTGTAGTATGAGATATAGTTTTCCCTAGGCATCCATGAGAATAAGGTGGTTATAAATGAGGGAATATGTGTCCACTTTGAAGAGATCTCCTTTGGAAATGAAGATCATTAATACCTCACTAGAATTTATAGAATATGATAAAAAAATAGATAATTTTTAAAATTTAATCAACTAGAGATGTCAAATGCTATAAAATCAAACATAAAATCACATAAATTTTTGTCTACAAAAATAAAATCATACAACGTTTCTTTAAAAAATCATAAGACTCCATTAATGGCTTGTATCAATTTTTTCTCAAGAAAATAAAAAATGTTTAATAACCATTTTAAGCACACATGTAATCCTTCAAAAAATAGAATAATTAGCACAAGAAAATACATATGCTATCTCCATTTAATTTCTTTGTTGTACAATACGTTGAATGAACAAGATAACTAAGAGGGGGGGTGAATCAGATGTAGCAAATTAAAACATCAAAAACCTCAATAGTAATCAGATCCACAAGCATTCATTAAGTCCTTATTCTGTTAAAGTGATTAATCATGAAATGTAGATAACAAAAACTAATATAACAACAACATACACAAGAAAACACAAAATTTATGTGGAAAACCCAATGAGGGAAAAACCATGGTGATGATTAGCTCACAATATAAGTAATTGTAGAACTAGTACAAGGGTACACTAACAAAATAGGACACACTATCCAAAAAGGCTCACAACCAGGGCTCACTTCCACTTAAAGAAACAAAAGAAGATAGAAGAGAAATATTACACAGAGAATAAATTCTCAATGCAACAAGGAATCCACCAAAAATGCTCCAACACTTTCACATCCTTGCATGAAACATTACAGACACCTTCAACTCACTGCATTCAAGAATCCAACACTTTGAAATTCACACTACTTTGCTCAAATTTGCATGTATAATTCTGTAATTCACATCAAATTAATCACTCACATCTATCTTACCTCTCTCTTGCATCTTACAACAACACCACTCTTATTTATATCATCCTCAACCTTGAAAACCTTCTACAAGGTCAGTAACTATCTGTTACATTTAAAATTTCAAATTAGGTCGGCACCTAAACATTCTTGCAGTGGATAGGAATGAAGGCGACCCATATAAATCTTTAATTAGGACCCAAATAAATCCTAACACACCTCAAATTTTTTTTATAAACTTCACATGTAGTGCTAACACCGGGTCAGTCAATAGTCATGCTAAACACCATAAAACATTAACTACATACTTCCTTTAATTAATCCAAAATTTCCAAACAACAAAACTCACTTGAACACGATCTAGAATAATCTTCAAACCATGTGAGATCCAACAAAGACTTCATCCAAATTTGCATAATAGAAAAACTTCAACCTAGAACATTCAGTTAACCTCGTTTGCACACTAACACATGAAACACACACTATACTGCACTAAATCAAGTAAAACCTTGAATTTTGAAATATACAAACATTATAAGAAACTTCCTAGATTTGACCAACTCTACATAATGACAACATTCGTTACTGCAACAATGACAACACATGACACTACCTACTCCCTCTGAGAGGTAGCCACCAACATCAGCCCAAAAAAGAGATGAATCCATAAATCCACTGGATTGATGCAACTCCATATGCATCTAGTTCAAAGTGTTGGAAACATGTGCCTCAACTTGATGGCTTGAACCTCTATTAAGGACTTAGCGATTCTTCCCCTTGTGTTCATGCCTTTACCTTCATATTGCTAGGTGCATGTGAAAGAGGTGCAGTTGTGCGATTTACTACCATACCGCGGGAGTCTCTTGACTAACTGGCGGTAGCACAGTTGGTTCCTCCATACCATGAGAGTCTCGTGATTCCTTGGTGGTAGCACGATGTATACCACCATACTGTGAGAGTCTCTTGACTGCTTGGCAGTAGTGCGGTAGGTACTGCCATACCACAAGAGTCTCTTGACTACCTAGCAGTAGTGTGGTGTATACCGCCATACTGTGAAGTCTTTGCAACCATCAAGCGGTAGCATGGTATACCACCTTACCTCGAGGGTCTGCTAGATGGCTAGCGGTGGTGCGGTGGAAGGAGAACAAGGCACAACTGACCGGTTTGGTTCGATAGTCAAATAGATGAATGAATGATGTGTAGACACGTGAAACGATGTCATTTGTTGATTTTACATTGCTGTTGTAAATCAAAAATCAGTGGTCAAAGGTTTGATCTTCTATTAGTGATATATTTGCATTGAATGTATTCTCTAACTTAGGGGTTGACAGAGTGCAAATATAGTAAATTCTTTGTAACCAAATTTAATGTTGGGCGGTGAGCGTAACCAGAGAATGAAGGAATCTTATTTGTGAAGCATGTAATTAAATATACCCTAATGGTTGTTGGTTGGTAGAGATTATAATTCATTGTATGATTTACAAGCATTGTAACAGTGAGTGTGAGTAACGAACTGAAGTCTGCGATTGGAGGTTGACCAAGGGGATGTTGTTGTGAGCTAACATCTGAGAGTGGAGTCTATAACCTTGTATGTAATTAATTTACTATAATACAAAGTGACTTTACTTGGGGTGGTGGGTTTTTCTCCCGTAAGGGTTTTCCCACGTATATCTGGTATTATCTCTCTATGTGATTTATTTTATCTATCCTGTTGTTCTGTGAATGTGCATCTCAAATGTATGAAAATTGTTAAACTTGTTTTTGCACTTCTCCTTTGAGGATTTTGCATTAGGAAAGCATTTTCTGTACTGTTGCTTTCCTTACAAGTGGTATCGAAGCCTGGCCAGTTTTGGTATCCTTGTGAGTAGGGTTAGTTTTTTGTGCTAATCCTATTTTTAGTGGGAGTCTTGCATAGGTAGAACCGTTTTC
This sequence comes from Sequoiadendron giganteum, assembly GCA_007115665.2. Taxonomy (NCBI): domain Eukaryota; kingdom Viridiplantae; phylum Streptophyta; class Pinopsida; order Cupressales; family Cupressaceae; genus Sequoiadendron; species Sequoiadendron giganteum. Next base: position 244,822,890 of record CM021104.1, on the reverse strand, counting down.
TCAATTTTTTGTTTGAGAGGGCAAGTACATCAGGTAGAGTAGAAATTGAAAAAATCAATGGCAAAATTTTTGAGTTGTGGAAACTCAAAATGGAAGACTTGTTAGTGGATAGAGACCTCTGGATTGTTGTGTTTGGAACTATGCCACAAAGTATGAAACAAGAAGATTGGGACCTCGCAGATAGAAAAACTATAGGATTGATAAGACTTTGTCTAGCCAGTTTTGTACTCCTCAACGTCCATGAGGAGAAGGTTGTAGCTTCATTATGGAAGAAATTTGGTGACTTTTATCAGGGAAAGTCTTTGGTGAATAAGTTATTCCTGAGGAAAAAGTTGTAATCCTTAAAGATGGAAGAAAGTGCATTCATTGTAGACCATCTGAATTCATTTAATATGATTGTTGCATAGTTGCCATCTGTGGGTGTGAAAACAGAGGAGGAGGATTGCTGCATGCTTCTATTATGTTCCTTATCGGACACTTGGGACCATCTGGTAATGGATATTGGAAGTACAACAACTACTTTCAAGATGGAAGATGTGGTTGCCTCGTTGCTATTAGAAGAAATGTGGAGGAAGTTTTCTGAGATGGCCAAAGAGGCTCTTGATATTCGGGGTAGATCAAAGGAGAGAGGAAAAAAGAAGGACAAGAAGTCTAAATCCAAATCTGAAGGGAGTTCAAAGTCTCCTAGTAAAAATTCCAAGGTAAAATGATGGAACTATGGGTAGTCTGGTCATATCCGAAAGGATTGTAAGGAGGAGAAAAAGAAGAAGAAGAATAACTCTTGAGACAATGACTCTTCTCAGAGTGATGTAGATGCCTTCATTGCAGCCTTGGCGACTCAAACATTAGATGATGTCTGGCTGATTGACTCAGTTGCATCTTTTCACATGACATCTCATAGAGAGTGGTTCACTAAGTATGAAAAATATGATGGTGGAAAGGTGTACCTAGCAAGTGATTCAAATCTAGAGATTGTTGGTCATGGAAGAGTCAAAATCCAATTCCCTGATGGAAGAATCAAAGGGATTGGTGATGTACTACACATACCAGGTTTGGCTCATAACCTACTTTCGATTAGTAAGCTAAATGATGCTAGTGTGCAAGTTTCTTTCTCGAGTGGAGGCTATAAGATGACTAGAGGTGCAATGGTGTTGGATAAGGGGGTACACACATACACTTTGTACAAGATGGATGCACGCCCTGTTCAATGTAACAATGTCTCTGTAAAGTCAAGAAAATAACCTCATGTAGAGAAGGAGAATGAAGATCTTCTGGGTGCAAATTCCTTGGAGGTGAAACTCCTAGCAAATAAGACCATGTTGTGGCATCATAGACTCGGTCACATACATGAGAAAGGTTTAAAAACCTTGAAAAAAAAAATCTTGTTAAAGGGCTTGTAGATTGCAACCTTGAGTTAGATTTTTGTGAACATTGCATTTATGGAAAACAACATTGTGTTTCATTTTATTCGAGTCCTCATAAATCTTCTGGTGTAGTGGATTATGTTCATTTTGATGTATTTGGTCTAGTGAATGTTCCTTCGTTATCAAAGTCTAGATATTATGTTTCTTTTATTGCTGATTATTTGAGAAGGGCATTTGTATAATTTCTTAAGAGTAAATCAGAAGTGTTCAATCAATTTAAAGAGTTTAAAACCTTGGTAGAGAATTAGACTGGAAGGAAAATAAAAGACTTGAGGATGGATAATGGCGGTGAGTTTTGTTCTGCAAATTTTAAAAGATACTAAAAATACCATGGGATTAAAAGGCATAAAGCTACGCCTTATACTCTACAACAAAATGGAGTTGCTGAAAGGTTAAATATGACACTAATGGAAAGAGCGAGGAGTATGTTGAGCAGTGATGGTCTAGAGAAAAATTTCTAGGCTGAGGCTGTGGCTACAACATGTTAATTGGTAAATTGTTCACCTTGTTTGGCCCTTGTTGACAAAACACCTTTGGAAGCCTAGTCTGGTAAAAAGCCCTCTCTGAGACATATTCATGTCTTTGGTTGTGAGGCATATGCATTTGTACTGAATGAGAAAAGATCAAAGTTGGAGAACAAGGTTGTTAAATGTATCTTCATTGGGTATGGTGTTGGTGTGAAAGGATACAAGATTTGGAATCTTGATACTGAGAAGCTTTTGCACAACAGGAGTGTAATATTTCATGAGCTAAATCCTTTAGTAGCTGATCCACAGTTAGAGACAGATGAAAGGGAAAAGAAGAATTATGTAGTTGAAATTCCTTGAACTCCAGAAAAAGAGGAACTACATAGTGTACCTAAAATTGAGGAGAGTTCAAGTAGCTCTGAGAGTTCTGAAGAACAACCACAACCTCAGTCTATGAGGATGTCTACATGTGAAAAGTGTCAACTAGATAGGTATGGATTTTCCATGTTAGATTTGAACTATACTTATGATTTGATTACTAGAATTGATGAACCTAGGACTGCAAAAGAGGCAATTAATATGTCTGATTCAAATTCTAGGTTGGAAGCCATGAATGAAGAAATGGAATCATTGAAGAAGAATGGAACCTGAGATTTGGTACCTTTTCCTGAAGGGCGAAAGCCTATTAGATGTAAATGGGTATTTAAGAAGAAGACTGATTTGGATGGAAGTGTTGGAAAATATAAAGCTCGTTTGGTTGCGAAAGGGTATTCCCAGGTGGAGGGAATTGACTATGGAGAAATATTTTCTCCTATAGCTAAGATGACATCTATTAGATTTCTTTTGTCACTTGCAATCACGTATGATTTGGAGATCAAGCAGATGGATGTGAAGACAATGTTTCTCCATGGAGAGTTGGAAGAAGAAATTTATATGTCCCATCTTGAGCATTTCATTGAAAAAGGTAAATAAAGCCTATTTTGCAAGTTAAATAAATATCTATATGGTTTGAAACAATCACCTAGAATGTGGTAATAAATGTTTGACACCTTTGTACTATCATTGGGATTTGTGAGATCAAAATCTGATCATTTTGTGTATTACAAAACTAAAAATGATCGCGTGCTTATTATTACCCTATGCGTGGATGATTTGTTGTTCAAAAGGAATAGTAAGACTATGATTTTTGATCTTAAGTCTCAATTGTCTGCAAAGTTTGAAATGAAAGATCTTGGTGCAACAAGGTATATTCTGGGGATGGAAATAAAAAAGGGATAGGGAAAATAGAAAGCTTTGGCTTAGCTAGAGTAAATATATCAATAGTGTCCTTGAGAAATTTGGAATGACTGATTGCATGTAACTAGTTGTTCCCGTGTTGCAAGGAACAAAGCTATATGTTGAAGACTGTCCAAATTCTTCTGTTGAGATGGAGGACATGACCAGGGTACCATATGCAAGTGTTGTTGGTAGTTTAATGTGTGCAATGGTTTGTACTAGGCCAAAAATTTCCCAAGTAGTGGGAGTTCTTATTCGATTTATGGCTAACCCAAGAAGGACACATTGGGATGCTATGAAGAGGGTTTTCAAATATTTGAAGGGTACCTCAGAGTTTGCTCTATGTTATCATGGCAACTCGGAAAGATCACAAATATATCTTAGCATTCATGGATATGTAGATTCTAATTGGGTAGGGGACATTAACAATAGAAGATCCACCAGTGGATACATCTTCATGTTATTTGGTGGAGCAATGAGTTGGATAAGTAAGCGACAGGTTGTAGTCGCTTTATCTACTACCGAGGCAAAGTATATGTTAGAAAAATATGCCTATAAAGAAGTTGTTTGGCTTAGGCGTTTATGTTCAGATGTCAGGTTTAATGTAGGGAAGATTATAATTTTCTATGATAGTCTGAGTGCTGTTTATTTAGCAAAGAATCCCACGTTCCATGCTAGGACGAAGCACATTGATGTACAATATCATTTTGTTTGTGATATGGTGGATAATGGAAAAGTTAATTTGGAGAAGGTGGAAATTTTGAAGAATGTCACTAATGCATTCACAAATCCCATGAGCATAGACAAGTACAGGTGGTGTGCCAGTTCAATGGGCCTTGGGGTCTATGATCTTCATTAAGTTAAAGTTTGGAGGAAGCCAGTAAGTCTTTGTCAAGTGGGAGCTTGTTGGAAAAATGTGCCTCAACTTTCTGGCTTGAACCTCTATTAAGGACTTTGTGATTCTTCCCCTTGTGTTCATGCCTTTACCTTCATACCGCTAGGTGCAGTTGTGCGGTTTATTGCCATACCACAAGAGTCTCTTGACTACCTAGCATTAGCGCGGTGGGTACCACCATACCGTGGTGTATACCACCATACCGCGAGAGTCTCTTGACTCCCTGGTGGTAGCATGGTGTATACTACCATACCGTAAGAGTCTCTTGACTACTTGGCAGTAGCGCAGTGGGTACTGCTATACTGCGGGAGTCTCTTGACTGCCTAGCGGCAGTGTGGTGTATACTACCATATCATGAATTTTTTGCAGCCATCGAGCGGTAGCACGATATACTGCCTTACCTCAAGGGTTTATTGGATGGCTAGCACTGGTTTGGTGTGATAGTCAAAGAGATGAATGAATGATGTGTCGACACGTGGCATGATGTCATTTTTTGATTTTACATCGCTATTGTAAATCAACAATCAGTGGCCAAAGGCATGATATTTTGTTAGCAATATATTTGCATTGAATGTATTCTCTGACTCGAGGGTTGATAGAGTGCAAATATAGTAAATTCTTTGTAACTGAATTTAATGTTGGGTGGCTCGATGTGTGTTGCAGGGCGTTGAGCGTAGCTAGAGAATGAAGGAAGCTTTTTGGTGAAGCATGTAATTAAATATACCTTAATAGTTGTTGGTTGGTAGAGATTAGAATTCATTGTATGCTTTACAAGCATTGTAACAGTGAGTGTGAATAACGAATTGAAGTCTGCAATTGGAGGTCAACCAAGGGGATGTTGTTGTGAGCTAACATCTAATAGTGAAGTCTCTAACTCTGTATGTAATTAATTTACTGTAATACAAAGTGACTTTACTTGGTGTGGTGGGTTTTCTCTCGTAAGGGTTTTCCCACGTATATCTGGTGTTATCTCTATGTGTATGATTTATTTTGTCTCTCTTGTTGTTCTATGAATGCGCATCTCAAATGTATGAAATTTTTTAAACTTGTTTTTGCACTTCTCCTCTGAGAATCTTGCATTAGGAAAGCATTTTCTGCACTGCTTCTTTCTTTACACAAATAAGGAGGGGAAATAACCCCCAATTTCTCCTAAAGATACTCAAAAGTATCCTTAGTAAATATGTCAACAATTTGATCCTTTGTAGGTACATATTCAAGATTTACCTCATTCTCCATAACCTTCTCTCTTAGAAAGTGATACCTGATTGATATATGCTTTGTCTATGAATGCATCATCAGATTCTTTGAAATGTTAATTACACTCGTGTTATCAATAAAGATAGATATAGGTTCACCATACACTACTTTGATATCCTTCAATGTCCATCTCATCCACAATACTTATGTACAAAAAGATTTTTCTGCAATATACTCAGCCTCTATAGTGGATAAAGAAACTGAATCTTACTTATTACTTAACCATGATATCAATCTACATCCAAGAAAGAATGAACCACCACTTGTAATTTTTTCATCATCAACACAAGTAGCCCAATCTGCATTTGTGTAAGCACTTAATGTAAAATCAATATCCTTGGGATACCACTGTGAACCCTAATCCTGCAAATGCACAAACATAGCAAACAAGCATAATGTTAGATCAAATGCAAGTGAGAATCAAGATTCCCCATGAAATCCATTTACAAAATTAAGATAGAAATGAAAAATGAAGAACAATGTATTAAACCAAATTAAATCTATCTAAACTAAGCAAACTCTTGATCCCATGGGGGAGTTGGTGCCAATGAAGTGTTGCAATTGGCCCTTTCCCAACTCCTTTGTGTGATTGTTGATGATGAAGAACAATGTGAGTTCTTGAGAAAACCTGCAATAACCTAGCTAAGATCTTGCTTTGAGGATGAAGTTGAGTAGAGTAAGTTTACTCAAGATGTGGATGATTGAATGAGAGGAAGAGTCTCTCATTTATAGATTCTCAAATTGGAAGAATGAGGGATTTGGATGAATGTGGGATCATTCAACATCCAATGGCCAAGTGCCACTTGTCAAGATGTGAATGGTTGAGGAATGAGCACATTTTGGTCAATGTGCATGATAAATGACATTGGATTCAAATTTGAATTTTGAATGTGACATGTGAGAGGGAAATAGAAATGAAGTTAATGTCACTTGACTCAATGCACAAGGACATGTAAGAGGAATTGAATGCCTTGTTGGAAGGACCAAGCCTATTTGAATTTGAATTCAAATTGAGGGAATATTCCCTTTTGATGCCATGTTGAGAGAGAATAGGCAAATTAATAAATCAAAGTAATTGATTAATTGTGCAACTTGCATTCTCTAGAGGATTTTAAGGAGAGGGATTAAGTTAACCATGGATTTGATTAATTTAATGAAGAATTAGGTGATGTGACAATTTAGACTTAGATTGATGAATTAATTTAAATCAGAATTGAGAGGAAATGGTTTATTAAATAAATGATTTGATTTATTTAACCAAAGAGGAATATGTTAGATTAAATCAAATAAGGTTTAATTTATTTAATTTAATAGGAGGAATTTAGATATTTAATTTAAATAAAATGAATTATTTAAATGAACAGAGAAAGTTGATTAATTTAATCACCAGAGGAGAAAGACCTAATTAAATAAATAATGATTTATTTAATTAAGGGATGAAAGGTGTTGATAAGCTGAGAGTATGATTCAAGATGAAACAGTGTTAATATGATCAAAATTAGGTGTATGCATATTTTACGTGTCTACATTTTGCCCCTCTTTGAAGCAATGTACTTGTTGCATTGATTCAAAGAATAAATAGTTGTGATCAAAGTTCAAAATTTCTCGATTTTTCAAATGCCCCACTATTGCCCCAGCGAGAAGGATTACACTGGTATACTACCCCCTCGAGAGGTCGAGCGGAAATGTACGATTTTCCAATCGAGATCACAATAAAATGCAAGAGGAGTGGTTCTATTGATCAAAGGATGTAAGATAATTCTTTGATGTAATTCTAATGATGTATAGACAGTCATCGGCCATGGGTAGCCTCGTGTATATTTTGATACAAAACACTTGATTTTAGATAGAAATGTTAGTAAAGATAGAAGAATAAGAAGAATAAGATGGATGGAAGGAGGATCCACACAAGTTCACATTGTTACTGATGATGATGATGTATTGCTTACCAGGAGTTGGGATTTTCAAAGGGCCAATTGCTTTATGTTTGATAACACACATAGGTACGATGCATCAAGGTATAAAGGACCAGGATGGCATTGTACCTAGTGTGATGGACTTTGAATTTTCAATCAGATAGGAATATTCTTGTTCACACTTAGTATGCATACTTCATTCAGGATGTAGTTTAGACATTCTAAACATCTCAGGCCAAAACATAGGAAAGCAAGCTTTCCTATGTGGTCAACAAGATACCTAAAATATCTTCCCTACAAATTGAACAAAACATGCCCAACTAAGTTATTTTACAAATGTATCCCACAAGCATAGCAGATAAAAATGATAATGATCCTTGCCCCATTCCTTTCTCTCTAAACCTATTTTGTTTAGGCATCATCGAGAGGTCCTTGGAATGAGTGCAACATAAGATAAGTCTAAAAGACCAAGATAAAGTAAGCAAACAAGCTAATGTTCTTCGTACCGTTAACCAAGACTAACTACTGTGAGGGTTACCTGATGCTTATGCCCATCATAGGAAAGCTTCATCGTAGGACATGTAGTGATCAGAGTTTTGGTGAGACTGATTGGGTGATAAGCTATTGACAATCCGAGGTGACTAACTTGCTTGTTTAGTGCTCTAGCTTTGAGACTCTGATGATTAGGTGCTCACTTTGGAACCTGCTATACTTGCTTCTGACTGACTCACCAAAGGGTGAAGGCGATAATTGATTTTATTATGAGTGAGACGATCACGGGTGAAAGCGAGATGAAATGGATGCACCATTTTGGATTTTCAGATATTTTGAAGTTGTTTTTGGTATTTTCACATTTTTCAATGTTTTTGGATTTTCAAGATTTACGATGAACAGACTAACTTAAAGACCTATCCTAGGGGTCTCGGGAGCTAATCCATAGATTAGCCTTGCCTACATTATACACACAAAGACCACGTAGTTTGACTGGTGGTGGACTGACTTGATGAAAAGATGGACAAATGGATTACCCCTTTTATTGCTAAAGAACTGACTTAAGATGCAGACTAGATGGGCAAATGGATTGCCAATGCGACGGACGCCTAAAGGATTGACCTAACCGTCTTGGGGGATGATCAAAGATCAACCTTGCCTACGTTCAAGCTCAGAGATGACGTAGCTCGACAAGGTCAAAGACTGACTTGATGAAAAGATGGACAAACGGATTGCCCCTTTTATTGCTTAAAGAACTGACTTAAGATGTAGAATAGATGGGAAAATGGATTGCCAATGCGACAGATGCCTAAAGGACTGACCTAACCATCTCGGGGGATGATCAAAGATCAACCTTGCCTATGTTCAAGCTCAGAGATGACGTAGTTTGACAAGGTGAAAGACTGACAAGACTCAATGATGAATTTTGTTTCAAAGATTTTATGATATTTTGACCTGTTTTTGGATTTTTGATGATTTGGATGTTTTTGGATTTTCTGATGATTTGGAAAAGATCATGAGAATGTACAGGAATCTGATCCGATGCTGTGAGAACATGCCCCCAGTGTGGTGCGATAGACTACTTCGATAAAGGCAGGACAAACTGACCTTAGAAATGCCAAGTAGTTCCAATGGTGGTATATGGTGCAGATACCAACACAGGTTATGGTATGGATGCAAGCGGATGAGTGGATATGGATTATCTTGCAATAAGATAAGTTATTCAAACAAAGGATTCTCATTCGAATAATTCTTTAAGGCTCAGATAATGTTGGGTAGGATGGGATCAGTGAAAATGATCCATGTCAAGATGTCTACCATAAAGCAAGTGTAAAGTGTGTACCAAATTTTCATCAAGATTAAGATACCTTGGAGTATGGATGCAGATGGATGAAAATGGATTGGATAAACTATTCATGGATGAACAAATGATATGGCTCAAATGATGGCTCAATTTTAGATGCGATAAGATGCTTCCTCCTGAACTGGCGCATGTAGATGCTCGATTCTACACATGACGCCTGTTTGCCAGGTTTTCATCATGGTACTTGTCCAAAGCGCCACCAAAATGGTTTTCGCCAGAGGATGATTTTTTTCTTTACTGTTTTCAATCCATTTTTTTGATTTTTTTGGATTTTTGTATTTTTTTGATTGATTTTTTTTTTTTTTTGTTGTTGTCGCCAAGATGCCTATTTGCCAGGTTTTCATCAAGGTGACCTTTTTTTCAGGACCTTTTTCTGATTTTTTTGTATTTTCCTGAGAGATTTTAAGCTGATGCTGAACCACCTGGTGGTGTTGATGTTGATGCTTCTATCATAGCATTCCATCGGTATCCTGCTTGAAGAAGTTGCCTTGCCAAGATACGTGCACTTGAATGCAACTTTTGAGATCCCTGATCTACTTTGCTGATATCGGAGTTAACTCTGTCTTTGTGCGCACATCGCGATAGAGCACCTTCTAGATACTTATGATGAAGGGTCGTTTCCAACACATGGTCAATGTGAGAATTGGATATTATGCATGGAGGCGTGGATGGAGCGTGTTTAGGAGTAAAAGATGGATTGGTTGATGGTTTGGAACCTTTGACTATCCAAACTTGGGCAGATGAGCAATAATGGGTGGATACGAAAGTGTACGTGGAATTAGGACCAACTGCTTGATACACTTTCTATGTCACTTGAGAAGCTTGGTTTTTCCTTTGTGTAAATATTTGATGGATGCTTGCCCCATTTTTATTTTGGCCCACAATTTCTTTGACTGATGGAGTTTGATAGGGATAATTTTTCTTTGTATTCTTTGGTATCCACTTGTATTTTATTTTTCCTTCGTGCTTCGTCCTTTGATTCAAATCTTTCTTTTGACGTTGGTCCCAATTTGTGGATGGGGTGATGGGTGGATGAAGATTCATGACGTGACGGGTTGTAGTATTGGCATTGGTTTTACCATAAGGATCCTTCGTGCCCCCTATGTTGATGTTTGCTCGAGACGAAGTTGCCCCCAGTTTTGTGGAAGTATTACTGATATGTTGAGATCCCTTGATTGTCGAATAACCAAGGCCTTGACGTTTAGGATTGCCAAAAATTTGCACTGGTTCTAGGATACCCTGTTCATGTAGGCCTAATCCTCTGCCTTGATAATTCATCTGCTGAAAAAATTTATTTGCCATAGGATATGATTTACCTTAGAAACAAGGTGTTTCTCCTTCTCTGCTCTGTGGTGGATCTTCAAATGTCATAGCTCTTTCATTGATAAGATGATTTTCCCTTACAAAGGTAAGTGATCCAACTTTATAAGTGATGGGATCCTCCATATGTGGGATGAATGCCTGATTGATATCTTTAGCTTGATCTTGTGAGATATCAGATTGTAGTGCTTCTTCAAGAGGTATTGATGCTTCAATGTCCATGCAAAATTCTTCCTCATGATTCATTCTTGATATGCTTTCACATGATGTTTCTAATTCATGACTTATGTAGGAGCCTTCTTCGTGATTTGCTTCTGATATGTTTTCACAAGATATTTCTACATCTTGGTCTTGTGTACAAATTTTAAGAGTAGGAGACTCTTGTTCCTTGATAATTATTTAAAGAGTATGAGACTCTTGTTTTGAATGAAGATCATCTACGTGTCCGTCCAAAGAAATCATCTCATGGGTAGATGGAGGAGTATGTGCTATGTGGATGTGGTCATCTTGTATGGATAGGAGAGTGTCCATTATATCATTGTAGTAGCTTGGAGATGCAAATTCTTGATCTTGAATGATTTTAGAATTGCTTTTGACATTCTTTGGATCAAGTTCTTGACATGGGTCAATTTCAAAGAATGGATTGCTTTCTTGGATATCTTCATTAGGCATAGGAATATTCTCAAATGTCATGAGATCAAAAGATGTCCATATGTTTTGGAAAGGATCATTGCTAGACCTTGGTGAAAGATGTTCATCATGCTTTGGGGAAAAATCTTGAGATATGTCCTCTAACTTATTAGGTGATGTAGAGACATTTTCAACACGATCATTAGAGGATGGATCTTGGATTATGTCAATAGGATCAAAGAATGGCTCTTGATGTATGTTGATTTGATCATTAGATGAGGTGGAAACATCTTCAAGGTGTTCATCGATGGATAGATCTTGATCATTGTTTTCAACAATTGTGGTGGGAATCAGTTGCAAGCTTTATTGTGGGAATAAGGCCTGCATTTTTTGCTGAGCCAACAACGCTTGTTGTTGGTCATGCTGTTGTTGTGCCAACAAAGCTTGTTGTTGGTCTGGTTGCTGCTGTGCCAACAAAGCTTGTTGTTGGTCTAGTTGTTGTTGTGCCAACAAAGCTTTTTGTTGGGCTCTTTGTTGTGCTACTTGTTGATGGAATGCTTGCAATAGTGCCCAAAATTGTGCTTGTGCTTGCGCTTGTTGAGCTTGGTGCTGGGCTTGAGCTTGTTGGGCTACTTGAGCCACTTGTGCTTGCTAAGCAGCTTGTTGGGCTTGGAGTGCCTTTTTGTGGGAAGCTTCTTGAGCGGCTTGCAACATGATGGAGAATGAATTGGTCGTGTTGTGTTTTGGTGGTGGTGGTGGTGGATTGGGGATGGTGTTGATCGTTGGGATGAGTGGAACAGTCTCATTGATTGCCAAGGTTTGAGTGGTGAATGGTGTGATTGAGATTCTTAGTCATTGAGATATTTGAGGAATGATAGATGTGTTAACCATTGGGGTTGCTTGGGTGGTTGCCATTTTTTGTTGCGATATTGTTGGAAAAATGAGAGGATTTGGTATGATGTTTTGATTTGGCATGATATATTGAAATTGAACATTTTTGTGGTTGGGAATCATATTGCCTTGGTTTAGGTAACTTTGATTTTGCATGGTGTTACCTTGACTTGAATCAACATATGGAGTTGTCAACATATTGCTTGGATTTTGAACAACATTAGGGGGATTTGTAAGTGTATCTATCCCAAAATTCACCAAGTATGGATTTGAAATGGTCATGTTTGGTAAATTTGAACTTGGCATGTATGGATTTGGTGGGATAATGTTGTTTGGAAAACTCATGCATTGAGCGTTTGGTTGATAGATTTGCAAATTTGGACTTGGATTTAAATCTACCATTGGGAAAGGTGTTCCAAACTTTAGGTTGGGCATGCTCACATTCGTATCATTGAAGTTTGGAAGAGATAATGATGCCATGTTTGAATTGCATAAATGTGAGTTTCAATAATCAATTGGCATTATGAGACTTGGATAGTTTAGTTGAATTGAATTTCTCATGATGGATGGATCAAATTTATATTTCATGTTCCTCTTGTGTTGAGATCGAGTTTTGAACAGTAAAATGAAGATCAATTTTCAAGAATGTAAGAGATGAACCTCTAATTCTTTAGATCGATCTAAACCTTAGGTTCAAAGAAGCGAAGAACTAAGATAATTGAAGGATCAAAGTGATGACGAGGATGAGATAAATGGAATATGAGTGATATGGATGAATGGAACTCTAAAAGAAACTTTGAAGGGAATGCTAAACCTTTTAGGACTTTGATTGATCGTGATTGGATTTATGGTTTGACTAGATGTGTTAAGTCAAACAAGAGTGATAAATGTAATTGTAAAACTCTAGGAAGTTGTGTTATCCAAGAGTGAACTCCTACAAGATGATAGTTTGACTAAGTGCGTCAAGTCAAACGAGGCAATGATTTGATAATTTGGCTAAGTGTGTTAAGCCAAACAAGATGAACTTGTAAACCCTAGGAAGTTGTATTATCCTAGAGAAGACTCATGTATAAGATGATGGTTTGACTAGATGTGTTAAGTCAAACAAAGAGTGATTTGATTTCGCCTAAGAGTTTAGCATAATAGATGTTTACAAATTTTCCAAGAGTTGTTGATGAGGTGACTTTTGACTGATTTAATGGTTGAGAGATGGATGAAAGTGATTGAATTTGATCCTAGACTTGACCTAGAATAACACTTCTGCTTACAAGACCTTGATGTTGAAGAACATGCTATATTCTAAACTCGAAAAGTCTCTCAAGGTGCTCCTCAGGAGCCTTTAGACTAAGCTTCTTGAACCTTGGTTTTGGGATTTTGATCTTGCGAGAAATCATGTTAGAAAACACATGTGTAATCCAATTTTTCTTTTATCTTGTCTTAGTGAATTCTTTTTACCAAAAACGCTTGCTTGTTTATCTTTTCAAACTTTATGTCTAATGTCCCACTTTCGTTCTCATCACACAAGGTCCTTTGTGTGGAAATCGAGGAAAATAGGGCAAAAGTTACCTATGTTTAACCTTTTTTAAAAGCAAATGATGATAGAATTCGAGCACTTAGAAACCTCTAAGGATATGATCCCTAGGGAAAGCAAGAGTACTCAAATTCATCAAGGATATTTGTTTCCTCTAAGGTGTTTGAAATTTGAGGCTCTTGTGAATGTCTATTTTTCAATCATTTTGAGAACCAAGCAATGTATTCTTTTTCCAAGCACTTTTTTACAATCTTAGGATGATGAGGCAATATCTTGTTGGGTTCCCACTTGGATAAATCCAGCTGCACATATCTTGTGTGAATGGCTAAATGCTTGACCACATTAGCTCCACTCCACAACACTCACTTATTCGGGTCAGCCAAGCATTAGTACCCATGAATCTCCCATGGCATACCTTCCATTTCCACAACAAGACTACATGTTACGTGGGGTGGCTTCAAAGGACATAACCTTTTGCACCAACAAGATAGACAAGGTTTTAGTCTTTTTCTAAACAAGGGGTTCTAATTTGGGAATTTCATTCATGGGGGATTATCCAACATCGGCGAGAGTCCACTGCTATCCATCTCATTGGAATAATCCTCGTGATATTGGCCTTTGTTCCAATATCCACACTTATATACCGATTGGAAGTCGCTTGGCTTTAGCGTGTTCCTGGTTGGGTCGTTCCCTTGGGTGATTACTTTTTCCCACAAGGTAGACCCTCTAAGTTAACAAAAGCGAGCTAACATATCCCATTGTTCACACAACCCTTGTTTGGAAAACATAGGGGAGAACCTCCACAATATATTGTGCTCACACTCGCATGTTTTGTTCAATTTTAAAATGGCCAAATTGAAATGTGGAGGCAATCTTTTTAACAACCTAATATTACCAAAATGTTTTTGATTCTCAAGATCACAATGAAGCGTGAGAGAAGCGCATACACATTTTATATAATATTACCTTGTAAAAAAGATTGCAAAACATGGAAAGCATTGGTTCATTTTAACCCTCAAAGGAATGATGTCTTCTTTTTAAGCACCAAATAGAAGTGTGAACTTGCCTTGTCCAATTTTAAATCCAAATTGAAAACTAGTAATTGTCTAAAATTCTTTTTAGCCCCTTGGCAACTTTAGAAAAACAAATTTTGATTGTTCTTTTTAGATCCTAATGAAAATTTAGTATTCTAAGGTCAAAGATTTTAACAAGTTTCTTGAAAAGTGTTGAAGAACACTTAAGTGTTTAGAAACACTTTGCACAAAATAAACATGATATCATAAAAGAAATTTGATTGTTCTTTTTAAATCCCAAATTAAAATTAGTTTTCCTAAGAGAATGAAAGTAAACAAATCCTTGGAAAGGGATTATAATTTCTCCCAAAGTGTTCAAAAACACTTGTTACAATCATGTGATAATTATTTATTCTTTATTTCCATGCGCCATGATCCTTTAAAACCTACAATACAAGCTACAAATGTTATATTAAATCAAGAAATAAAAAGATATGAGGGTTAGATAAAAGATTAAGCATATAAACCCTAAAATTTACACCAAGTTTGATAGTGTTTTGACATTAGGTGAAAGTTTGAAAATTTTAACTTTATCAAAGTTGAGAAAAAACTACACCATTGGATAGCTTATGAAATTCTACCCCATTTCAAAAAAAAAAGCTTTGAAAAAGACTAAAAAATGACCAAGATACAACCATTTTAAAACTGGATGAAAAACCAAAAAAACATATGTGGTTCTGTTTGCAAGTGCGGTGCTCTTTGGAACAGGTGAGGTGCTATATGGCACCACATGGTTCTCTAAGTGCAGTGGAGTTTGTACTTGCGGTGCTAAATAGCGCCACCCAATTCTCTGGGTGCGGTGCTAAACAACGCCGCAGACCTGTAACCTAAAAAAAAAAATAGAAAACAACGAAATTTTTAAAAAAACATGATTTGAACTTGAGATTTTCCCTCCTTCTAGCGCCAAAATGTGAACCCTAATCCTGCAAATGCACAAACATAACAAACAAGCATAATGTTAGATCAAATGCAAGTGAGAATCAAGATTCCCCATGAAATCCATTTGCAAAATTAAGATAGAAATGAAAAACGAAGAACAATGTATTAAACCAAATTAAATCTATCTAAACTAAGCAAACTCTTGATCCCATGGGGGAGTTGGTGCCAATGAAGTGTTGCAGTTGGCCCTTTCCCAACTCCTTTGTGTGATTGTTGATGATGAAGAACAATGTGAGTTCTTGAGAAAATCTGCAATAACCTAGCTAAGATCTTGCTTTGAGGATGAGGTTGAGTAGAGTAGGTTTACTCAAGATGTGGATGATTGAATGAGAGGAAGAGTCTCTCATTTATAGATTCTCAAATTGGAAGAATGAGGGATTTGGATGAATGTGGGATCATTCAACATCCAATGGCCAAGTGCCACTTGTCAAGATGTGAATGGTTGAGGAATGAGCACATTTTGGTCAATGTGCATGATAAATGACATTGGATTCAAATTTGAATTTTGAATGTGACATGTGAGAGGGAAATAGAAATGAAGTTAATGTCACTTGGCTTAATGCACAAGGACATGTAAGAGGCATTGAATGCCTTGTTGGAAGGACCAAGCCTATTTTAATTTGAATTCAAATTGAGGGAATATTCCCTTTTGATGCCATGTTGAGAGAAAATAGGAAAATTAATAAATCAAAGTAATTTATTTATTGTGCAACTTGCATTCTCTAGAGGATTTTAAGGAGAGGGATTAAGTTAATCATGGATTTGATTAATTTAATGAAGAATTAGGTGATGTGACAATTTAGACTTAGATTGATGAATTAATTTAAATCAGAATTGAGAGGAAATGGTTTATTAAATAAATGATTTGATTTATTTAACCAAAGAGGAATATGTTAGATTAAATCAAATAAGGTTTAATTTATTTAATTTAATAGGAGGAATTTAGATTTAATTTAAATAAAATGAATTATTTAAATGAACAGAGAAAGTTGATTAATTTAATCACCAGAGGAGAAAGACCTAATTAAATAAATAATGATTTATTTAATTAAGGGATGAAAGGTGTTGATAAGCTGAGAGTATGATTCAAGATGAAACAGTGTTAATATGATCAAAATTAGGTGTATGTATATTTTTACATGTCTACAACCACAAGCCATAATTCAAGGCACCTCTTAAATATCTGAATGTCCTTTTCACAGTTGCAACATGTGTTTCTTTAGGATCTTCTTGAAATCTAGTCACAAGACAAATTATATGCATGATATTTGGTCTAGTAGCAATTAGATATAGTGGTCCACGAATCATAGATCTATATTTTCTCTGATCAGCCTTAGGTGAATCATCATCTTTGCTCAATTAGTAACTAGTCACCATAGAAGTGCATACTAGTTTGGAGTCTTCCATTCCAAAATCCTTCAACATTTCTTTGACATACTTTGACTGTGAAATGAAAATGCATTTATCTATTTGATTGATTTGTAGCTAAAGGAAGAAATTCATATCTCTAAGTATTCACATCTCAAACTATTTCTGCATCTCTTCAACAAATTTCTTGCACATATCTTCATTGCCTCCAAAGATAATATCATCCACATACACCACTATCAAGATTTTATCTTCCTCAATTTTGAAGTAAAGATTACTATCTGCGATACCTTTATTGAATCCTTGTTGTATCAAATATTTATCCAATATTGCACACTAAGCTCTGAGAGTTTGCTTTAATCCATACAATACCTTTTTTAATTTACAAACCATATTCGGTTGATCTAATAACTGAAATCCTTTTGGTTGTTCCATGTAAACCTCTTCTTCTAGTTTACCATTCATAAAAGTAGAACTCACATCCATTCGATAAATCTTAAAATCCTTGTATGTTGAAAATGTAAAAAATATCTTGATAGCTTCCATCCTAACCACTAGAGCAAATATTTCCTCAAATTCTATTCCTTCCACTTGTGAGTAACCCTTACACACAAGTCTTTCTTTATTTCTTACCACTTCTCCATTCTCATTTAGTTTGTTTTTAAATACCCACTTAGTTCTAATTATGTTCTTTTTTTCCGATCTAGGAACCAATTCCCAGGTTTGATTTTTCTCATTTTGTATAATTTCTTCCATTGCCTTCATCTAATATTCATTTTTGCATGCCTCACTCACTATTTTAGGTTTAAATTTAGAAAGTAAGCATATATTTACCTCAACTTCAACAAATCTTCTTCTTGTCAATACTCCTTTCCTCTTGTCTCCAATGATCTATTCTTTAGAATGATTCTTTCACACATACTCAGAGGTCTTCTTTGAAGCTTCTTCCTCTTCATTTTGCACTTCTTTTTCTTCATATTCTTCATATTCTTCTTCTTCTTCTCCATACGCAGGTTCATCTGACACATATCCATCTATTACAATTGAATTCTATAAATTTTCATCAACCTTAGCATTTGTACTTTTAACAATCTTTCTTAGCCTTTTTTTGTAACATCTGTAAGCTTTGATTTTAGTAGAATATCCAGGGAAGATACCTTCATTAGACCTTGTATCAAAATTTCCTAAGTTTTCTTCATCTCTTTTGATATAACACTTGCTTCCAAATAATCTAAATTACTTCATAGTAGGAATCCTTCCATACCATAGCTCATAGGGAGTCTTTATGCTATTAGTTTTTCTTGAACTCTATTATCTATGTAAACAAAAGTATGAATTTCTTCTATCCAGTAGACTTTTGGTAGATTTGATTCTTTCATCATAGTTCTAGTAGCTTCTTGAAGAGCGATTTTTTCTCTTAGTCACTCTATTCTACTGAGGAGTTCTAGGGGTAGACAAGTTCCTCTTAATTTTGTTAACTTCACAAAACATGTTAAACTCATTGGATGTGAATTCTTCACCTCTTTCAGATCTTAAACGTTCAATTTTTCAAATCCATAATTTCACTATCAACAATAGCTTTAAATGCTTTGAATCTATATAATGCATTAGATTTCTCTCTAATAAAAGTAACCCATGTTATTCTAGAGTAATCATTAATCAAAAGCATGAAATACCTGTCACCTTGAAGACTTCTCACCCTTGTAGGACCACAAATATCTGCATGTATTAATTGCAATAGTTCGATAGTAGGTTGTTCCTTTCCTTTGAAACTACTCCTTATTTTCTTTCCAAACTAACAATTCTTGCAAACAATATTGATAGGATTTGTGATTCTTGATAGGTCTCTCACTGCATGAATTAAACTAATTCTCACCATATTATCAAAATTCATGTGACACATCCTTTGGTTCCATAACCAAATGGCATTAATCTGAGACATAAAGCAATTAACAATAGCACCCTTAAGTTGATAGATCTTTCCATCTATCCTTTTACTAGTAGAAATCACATTTCCAAACCCTTTTTTGATCTCCCATTTTTCATCCTTAATAAAATATTATATCCTTTGCTACAAATTTTTACAACACTCAAAATATTATTCCTTAAAATTTTGTCTCTGGTCATGTGATTAGATTAGCCACTGTCAACAACCTAGTAGTTCTTATCTTGTTTAACATGAAAATAAAAAACCAAAGTACCTTCAACCTTCTCTAGAACACTTTCCTTCACACAAATTTTAGAGTTAGAAGAAGTAGATTCATCTTTTAAAGACAAGAACAAGAATTCATTTTCATCATCTCCATAATTAGATTCATCATTAGAAATACCAACATCTTCTTTGACATAGTAACTTTTTAAAAATATCTTTCCTTTATTCTCCTTATTTTTATTGTTCATAGCTCTGTTTGGACATCTTCAAGCATAATGACCTATAGTTCTACAACTAAATTTTTTGAAAGGTAGTTCACCTTTGTACTTACCGATGCCCTTTTTCATTCTTCTTACAAAGTTATCTTCCACATCAATAAGAACTTTTCCATCTGAATCTTCAACCTTTTATGATTTTATAGCCTTAAAAGTAGTCTCCACTTATGTACAATTTTTCAAACCAAGTTTTCTCATTTCAAATGGAGTTAGTGTACCAATAAACTAGTCTCTAGAATAAGTATTAAAATTTTCAACTTCCTTAATAGAATATACCTTTTTCACTATATGAATTAGGAAGAGTTCTAAGAACTTTCTTTACCACCCTAGGTTCTTTGACTTGTGCACCAAGACCTCTCATAGCACTTACCAACTCATCAAATCTCTGTATCCAGGTTGTAATTGTTTCATATTTAGATATTCACAGGGTCTCAAGTTGTGCCTCTAGATTCTGCAACTTTTCTTGTTTAACCTTGTCATCTCCTTCATAAATTCTCTCAAGCTTATCCCAAACTTCTTTAGTAGTCTTAAGATTCATAACTTTAACCAATTTAGAATTTGAAAGACTATTCACTAGAATAAATCTTGCCTTGGCATTTATCTCACGTACCTTGATCTCATTACTTATGCTTGGACCATTTAGAGGTGCAATATATTGTCTTTATTTCCTTTTCAATCTCAAATCCATGAGATGCCAGATATCTTACATATCTGTCTTCCAAAATGCATAGTCTATTTCATCAAATCTAGGGAAATCTATCTATTTTGCCATCCCGAATCTACCTCAAAGGAACCTTGCTATGATACCAATTATTGAATGAACAAGACAATGGAGAGGGTTGTGAATTAGTTATAGCAAATTCAAACATCAAAACCCTCAATAGTAATTAGATCCACAAGCATTCATTAAACCCCTATTCTATTAAAGTGATTAATCATGAAATACAAATAAAAAATTTGAAATAACAACAGTATCATACATAAGAAAACACTAGATTTACGTGGAAAAAAAATGAGGAAAAAACCATGATCAGGATTAACTCACAATATAAGATTGTAGAATTGGTACAAGGGCTCATTACCAAAATAGGACACACTATCCAAAAAGGCTCAAAACTAGGGATCGCTACCATAGAAAGAAACATAAGAAGATAGAAGAGAAATGTTACACAAAGAATAAATTCTTAATGAAACAAGGAATCCACCACAAATGCTCCAACACTTTCGTAGCCTTGCATGAAAGACTGCAGACACCTTCAACTCACTGTATTTAGGAATCCAACACTTTGAAATTCACACTAAGCTCAAATTCATATTTATAATTCTATAATTTGCATCAAATTCATCACTCACATCTATCTTTCCTCTCTCTTACATCTTACAATAACACTACTCTTATTTATATCATCACCGACCTTGAAAACCTTCTCCAAGGTTGGAAACTATCTATTACATTTAAAATTTCAAATTAGGTCGTCACCTAAACATTCCCATGGTGGATAGGAATGAAGGTGACCCATATAAATCTTTAATCAGGACCCAAATTAATCCTAACACACCTCAACATGCTTTCATAAACTTTGCATGTAGTGCTAGCACCAGGTTAGCCAATACCCATACTAAACACCATAAAACATTAAGTACACACTTCCTTAAACCAATCTAAAATTTATGGACAACAAAATTCACTTGAACACGATCTAGAATAATCCTTGAACCACCTGAGATCCAATAAAGACTTCATCCAAACTCACATCATAGAAATACTTCAACCTAGAACATTTGGTTAACCTCATTCTCACATTGATGCATGAAACACATTGTACTAAACTAAATCAAGTAAAATATTGAATTCTGAAAGATACAAACATTGTAAGAAACTTCCCAGATCCACACAACTTGAAGCCAAAGTATAGAGAAATGTGGAGAAAATACATTTCTCCCAGACCATAAAAAATAACACTAAAAAATTGGTTCACACAGTGGTGAAAATATTTCACTCTGCATAGCAATCTAGAAACCCAAATTGTGGAAATAGAAACTAATGACAACCTTGAAAAACATATCAGTTCCACACAGGTATAGCATCAACATAGAAGAAACACGAAGCACATTCCAGGGCACTTTCTAAACATTTGCACAACACTATTTTTTTGTTTACCAAATTTTCTCAAAAGCACTTGGAAATCAAGTACTAGAGACATCATCTCAACATATTACTTCATTCCAACACATCTCGATACACTGCAAAATAAAGATAGCTCCATTTACTCACAACACTTCTTCAATATCTCAACTATACATGCACAACCTGCAATACCTTGTTTTCCTCTTTTTCACAATTTTCTCAACATACTCAACATCTTCATCATGCAAAAAAATTCCTCAACAAATAGTTGACATCAATGACAACACTAGTCCATTGACATCCTATTGACATCAATGACAACACCTTCATACTTGCAACACGATGATTTAATAAATAAAATATATGGTTGTATGATCTCTCTTTGATTTAGTAAGAAAATCATATTTTATCTACTTATATTTTTCTTATTGTGTAATAATTAAACGAATAGGCTATATGATATCTATTTATAATTTCTCTCTCTCTGATTTAGTAAGAAAAAAATATGTTATCTACTTATAATTTCTCATTGTGTAATGATTCAATCAATAGACTATATCATATATGTAGACACTTAAATTTTACCATCTCCTAACATTGAACCTAAAATTTCATCCTAAGATAATTATAATACCATGTTGATATATCCTCATTATTGTTAGAAACTAAGATCAGAGATGCAAACTAGAAAAAACCTTCCACAAAAGAAAAACAAAAAAAACAAAGAAATTTGCATGAAGATGTGCAAATGAATTGTATTAAGGAATTGAGAAATTAAAAAAGATGAATTGCTTTAAAAAACAAAGTATGCATAACCCTAAAGGTAAAACCTAATATTGACCTAAAATTAGCTCAACTAAATAAAGCTTACTTATTAATTAAATAAACTAACTATTACCTAAGTAAACTTAATAAAGTGTAATTAAATAATTAATTACACCAACACCCCCCTTAAGTGCAACTTAGGGAGACTAAAAAGCATGCACCTAATGCTAAGATGAATGCATGAAAGCATGAATGGGTCCCGGCTACAAGGCCATGTTAGGTACCCATGTACAAATGCAATGAATGGGAAAGAGGACAAAACCCAGTGGGACAAAACCCCCCCTCAATGAGATGACCTACTGCAAAGAAGCATTGGAAGAACACTGGTGGAGTAACACTGGAATATTGAATCTGGCAAGTAAGGAAAGATACTTCTATTTACGAGAAACTATATGAGAGTCACTGAAGGACTTAGGCAAAATCATGATAACACAACAACATACCTGATGCCAAGGAACACTGAAAAAATCACACACTGGAACAACCTTGGAATGTGTGAAGCAATAGTAGATAAATAAATGATGCCCCCATAAGAGGGAATGGTATGATGAAAGAATCTGGAAGCGATGTGTATCTCGATGCTGATGCCAAACTATGACTAAAATTGATCCATAGGAGCAAGTACCATGAAGATTCTAGAACATTAACCATAAAAAGAATGGCCCTCAAATTGAGATGTGACCCAATGTGAATCTGATATGATTTAGGATCATTAACCATAGGCTTTTAATCTGAGATGTGACCCAATGTGAATCTGATATGATTTAGGATCATTAACCATAGGCTCTTAATCTGAGATGTGAACTGATGCAAACCAAAATGTGCCAAGCTATGTGCAAGATGTGGCCAAAAGAAACAATAGAATCCAGATACAACTCATGTGAGTTGTCATCAATACAAAGATGAGATAAAAGTGAAACTACACTCTAATCAGATTATTATGCAAGAAACCCCCTTTATGGAACTTTATATAAGTTCATTTATTACAATACCCATGATTGTAAAAGGAGAACATGCAAAACATGCATAAATCAAAGAGAAAAAGTAAACCTAATGCATGAAAAAAAGAAAGAGTGCATGCATAAACCAATGTTCACATCTTCCTCCATGATTTAAACAAACCTCAGATTTGTGTAGAGGACTGAATAAGCTTTCCAGTGCCGCTTGAATCATGAAAAACGGATAACTAAGACAAAAGATATGCCCTCTGAAGCAAAAAAAACTTCATCTGAATTCAAAGGCCTACAAAATAACTCTGGAGAAAAATTTGCAAAAAACAACCCTACACCATTGGATTGGGTTTGGAACCAGCTTTCCAATGGTATCTCGTTTTTGAAAAATGAGCTTTGTATGCTCAAGATATGACCATTTTACTAAAAATGCTCATTTTGCCTTTAAACAAAATATTTTATTAATTTAAAGATTTAAAAATTAATAAAATATTCAACTGTACCTTCATGGCACGAAAACTGAGGTAGCACAAAAATCGAGGCAAAATGGCATGAAAACCAAAGTAGCTCAAAAATGATCTAAATACCAAAAAATATGGCACAAAAATTGATGCAAAATGATGAAAATTGAGGCGTCTGTATAGATCCGTACAGTTGTACATAT
The DNA here is from genome assembly GCA_007115665.2 of Sequoiadendron giganteum. Taxonomy (NCBI): domain Eukaryota; kingdom Viridiplantae; phylum Streptophyta; class Pinopsida; order Cupressales; family Cupressaceae; genus Sequoiadendron; species Sequoiadendron giganteum. Next base: position 244,799,055 of record CM021104.1, on the reverse strand, counting down.
TTTTTTGGCAGCATTTTGAAAATCCCCAAAAACACAAAAGATCAATTTTCACCAAACCCTATCATATTCTATATGAAAATAGGGGTTTTTGGGCCTTCTAAACGCAATCATGAGGTCTGTTTTGCACCATCATGCACTGTTTGAGACCCTCGAATGTGCTCTGCAATGAATTTCTCAAAAAATTAAGAAGGGGTTGCAAATCAAGGCTCTGATACCATGTTAGAAACCAAGATCAAACATGCAAACCAGAAAAAACCTTCTACAAAAGAAAAATAGAAAAAACAAAGCAATTTGCATGAAGATGTGCAAATGAATTGTATTTAGGAATTGAGAAATTACAAAAGATGAATTGCTTTATAAAAAAAAAGTATGCATAACCCTAAAGGTAAAACCTAATATTGACCTAAAATTAGCTCAACTAAATAAAGCTTACTTATTAATTAAGTAAACTAATTATTAATGATATCAAGTTTCCACAATCCATATGAAAGTTCAGTATTGCTTCTAGATTAGATTGTGTAGAAGTTTTTTCATCAACGTTTCAGATCACACTTTGTGATCCATCATTAGGATGGTAGAGAGCATGAGGAGAAAACTGTTGATTGCAGACTAACACCAGATAAAAAGAGAGAGGAGAAAGGGGAGAGGTGGGGGGCACAAAGTTCGAGGTACAAAATAGAAAAAGACAGACACCAACCCATTAAACAAGAGAGAAAACAACAAAAATATAAAATATAAAAATAAATAAATAAAAACACACCAATAAATCAGAGGTAAATTAACCACAAAATAAGAACAATAGGACAACATGAAAAAATAGCAAAATTAAACAAAAAAAAGAAAGAGAAGAAGTTATAAGGTAAAGAACAGGAAATTGAAATTAAAAAAAGAAAATTGAAAGAGCAAGAAATGAACTAAAAACAAAGGGCAAATAAACATGCGGAAAAAAGTACAAGAAACGAGAATAAAAATGAATAAATCCGAATGACAAAAATAGAGAAGGATAAAAAGAAGTTATATATATATATATTTATACTAAAGAGGTTATATATATTAACAATAAAGAGGTTATATTTTTTGTTAATATATATATATATTAACAATATGTATATATATGGAAAATAAAAAGGAAAAAATATAAATAAGTAAAAATAAATATATCCATTTTATTATGATTTGAAATAAAATGGATATATACAAATAAAGATGAGTAAATACAAATAAAAATGCAAGAGTAAATCTATAAAACAAAAAGCCTCAACATGAGTAAATAAATGCAACTAAGATAAAAAAAACTAAATTTGTACAAATGAAATAAAAAAGAAATTAAAATTAAGAGTAAATCTATTAAAAAAAAATGACTCATAAATGAGTAAAAATACGAAACAAAGAAAAAAGATAAATAAAATTATATAAATGAAAACAAATGAATTAAAAAGTAAACCATAAAAGGAAGAAAAACACAATACAAAAATAAAGTATGAAAACTAAAAGAAGGAAAGACAAACCAATATATATATATATATATATGAGAAAACTTATAAATCAAAATTAATATATATATATAACCTAAGTAAACTTAATAAAGTGTAATTAAATAATTAATTACACCAACACCCCCTTTAAGTGCAACTTAGGGAGACTAAAAAACATGCACCTAATGCTAAGATGAATGCATGAAAGCATGAATGGGTCCCGACCACAAGGCCATGTTAGGTACCCATGTACAAATGCAATGAATGAGAAAGAGGAGAAAACCCAGTGGGACAAACCCCCCCCACCCCCCTCAATGAGATGACCTGTTGCAAAGAAGCAGTAGAAGAACACTGGTGGAGTAACATTGGAAGCTTGAATCTGGAAAGCAAGGAAAAATACCTCTGTTTACAAGAAACCATATGAGAGTCATTGAAGGACTCATACGGAATCATGATAACGCAACAACAAACCCAATGTCGAGGAACACTGGAAAACTCACACACTAGAAGAACCCTAGAATCAATGAAGCAACAGTAGATAAATAAAAGATGCCCCCCATAAGAGAGAATGATATGATGAAAGAATTTAGAAGCGATGTGTATCTCGATGTCGATGCCAAACTGTGACTAAAATTGATCCATAAGAGCAAGTACCATGAAGATTCTGGAACATTAACCATAAAATGAATGGCCCTCAAACTGAGATGTGATCCAATGTGAATCCGATGTGATTCGGGATCATTAACCATAGGCTTTCAATCTGAGATGTGAACTAATGCAAACCAAAATGTGCCAAGCTATGAGCAAGATGTGGCCAAAAGAAACAATAGAATCCAGATACAACTCATGCGAGTTGTCATCAATACAAAGATGAGATCAAAGTGCAACTACACTCTAATCAGATTATTATGCAAGAAGCCCCCATAATGGAACTTTATTTAAGCTTATTTACTACAATACCCCATGATTATAAAAGGAGAACATGCAAAACATGCATAAAGCAAAGAGAAAAAGTAAACCTAATGCATGAAAATAAGAAAGAGTGCATGCATAAACCAATGTTCACATCTGCCTCCATGACTAAAAAAACCTCAGATTTGTGTAGAGGATTAAATCATCTTTTCAGTGCCGCTTGAATCATGAAAAATGGATTACTGAGATAAAAGATATGCCCTCCAAAGACAAAAAAATCATCTGACTTTAAAGGCCTGCAAAATAAATTTGGATCAAAATCTGTAGAAAAAACCTATGCCACTAGATCGGGCTTAGAACCAGCTTTCCAATGGTATCTCGTTTTCAAAAAATGGACTCTGTATGCTCAAGCTATGACCATTTTACTAAAAATGCTTATTTTGCCTTTAAACACAATATTTTATTAATTTAAAGATTAAAAAATTAATAAAATATTCAATTGTACCTTCATGGCATGAAAATTGAGGCAACACGAAAATCGAGACAAAATAGCATGAAACAAGACAACTCAAAAATGCTCTAAACACCAAAAAATATAGCACAAAAATTGATGCAAAATGGCATGGAAATCGAGGCGTCCTTATGGATCCATACAATCGTACGGATTTTTCTGGCAGCGTTTTAAAAATCCCCAAAAACACAAAAAAAAAAATTTCAGCAAACCCTATCATATTATATGTGAAAATAGGGGTTTTTGGGCCTTCTGAGCACACTAGTGGGGTCCATTTTGCACCATCATGCACTATTTGAGAGATCAAGGTAAAAAAATTCAAAAAAGCATGGAAAACCCCTCTGATTTGGCAAAAACCTGTCAAAATAAGCTCAAGGTATGAAACCCTCAAGGAACTTCAAATGTGCTTTGCAATGAATTTTCTCCATAAATTGAGAAGATGTTGTAAATCAAGGCTTTGATACCATATTAAAAACCAAGATCAAACATGCAAACCAGAAAAAACCTTCCACAAAAGAAAAACAAAAAAAACAAATCAATTTGCATGAAGATGTGCAAATGAATTATATTTAGGAATTGAGAAATTACAAAAGATGAATTGCTTTATAGAAACAAAGTATGCATAACTCTAAAGGTAAAACCTAATATTGACCTAAAATTAGTTCAACTAAATAAAGTTTACTTATTAATTAAGTAAACTAATTATTAACTAAGTAAACTTAATAAAGTGTAATTAAATAATTAATTAAACCAACAATTATCATTCCATACTAATTCTCCTTTTCATTTACTACCACTAATTAATTAAATAATTTATTTACTTAGTTTTTGAAAAGTTAAACAACATTTACGGGGCGCTATACCCCTCACAAGGAGCCACTAGGGCCAAAAAGAGACTAAACAACAACAGGAAAAAACCGAAAAAACCACAGAGACAGCCCAGGGACAGCACACTGACAGTTGAAAAACAACCGACAGACCACCAACAAACACAGCTAACTAGCCTTGTCCCAGTTCTTGATCAGGAGGTCCACTGCCTCATCGCCCACCCAATCCTTGTTTTCTTGGTTGTTATTCCCCTCCACTTCTTCTTTTATAACATTTGACAGCGCACTCGTGACAAAGTGGCTTAGTTTCATAGTAAAGCGGGTCAAGCCCCTAAATCTTTTGTCTAGGGTGTTTAGCCTCTTTGCCACCATATCCGAACCTTCCCCAGTATCCCTAGTCTCCTGCATCTCACTAGGCTCAGTCACCAACGGAGTGTGCGAGTCAGAGCCATGGCAAGGAGTCTTGCTGTCCATCGGCTTAGGCAGGGGCTTCTCCCCCAAGTCATCAGTCTCATCGTTAGACTCTTCCAACTTATAACCCTTGCTGTCCGACTGCTCCACCTCCGAGTCCTCAATAATCAGTCTCTTTTTTCTGTTCTTGGCCAGCCTCCCCGATCTCCTCCTACCACTTTCCCCACCAGTTAGCTTTGTGGTCCCAACAACCGTTTCCCCTCTGGAGTCAATCCCAACCACATTCCTGCCCTTACCCTTGCCTTCCTTAGCAGTCGTGGCCTACAACCCTTTCTCCTTGCCCATCTTTGGCTTGGTAACATTAGCAGCCATGTCAACCTGGGTGGCCTTAAGCTCGCAGAGCCCTTTCGCCACCTGAGCATGAGCCAAACCTAACCCACCCTTGAGCTTCTTAATGGCCACTTTGGTTTTGATACTCCCCACATTATCAGCAACAGGCTTCCGAGGAGGGCTCATGGACTCAGCCGGGGATATGTGAATCGAAGAAATGGGATCACATTCTCAACACAGACAAAGATGACTTTAGGCGGGCAGAGAGCGAGATGAAAGTGGTACAGGCGAAAGATAAGCCCCTGATGGAGCAGGAGAGGCGAGAGGTCACCAGGATTTCGATAGGCCGCCGAATTACATTTATCCACCGAGTTCTCCAGGTCCATAAGAAGAAAAAATGGGAAGCTAAGCAGCATTTTGTGTTTGAGATGGTTAAGCAGAGGAAAGTGATAGAAAAAGCAAGTTTTGTGCCTACCTTCCAGCGTCACATACTTCATCAGAGCCAGGCAGACCATATCCCACGGCTTGGGAAGCTCAACTCTTTCGAATCCCACCTGATTCCTGACCGGAGTCTCCTCTCCTCTGAAGAAAGCCTTAAGGCTCTCATGGTCTGGCTTTTTGGTGTGCTTAGGGTATTTTTTCCCTTCGCAACTCAAGCCTGTGGCCTGTACAATGACCTCCTCGCTAACTTCAAACGAAATCCCCCCAACAGAAACCCTTCTATCCTTCCAAGAACTTGCAAATTGTCCCAAAAGGATGGGATCGTGGCCAACCAGACTCTCCATGAGTGGTGCAATACCTCCCTCAACGCAGATATGCCAAACCATAGGGCTATTCCGGAATTCATCACATCAATCCGGCTCCATCCGAACCCTATCTCCACCCATACTGTCAGGACGAACAGGAAAAACTCCAGAATGCAGAAAAAACCAGAGCCAAACGTTGTGCACAAAAAATGAACAAGGATGTTTAATGCAGGACTTACGATAATTAATTCCCTCAATCCATTTACACACGTGGAGGGGAACAAGGAAAACGTGAGAAGAGACACTACAATTGATGATTTCTTGATACCAGAGAAGGAGCCAAAAGTTGGCAGAAAGGCAAGAAAGGCACAAAATCCCATGCAGATAACCCAACAAGCTAAATTTAGTAATCAACCAAATGAAGCCAAAGGAACCACTAGTTAAATTAGCCGGCACGAAACCTCTAGAAGCATCTTGGATGGTCCCATCATTATTCATACACTCATATCTCCACAAATAATTAGGAGATAAACCAAGTACCCATTTCTCCCAAAACTTAATACTCATAGTACTATCATCCTCCCGAGAAGCAATCTTGGCATTCAAAATAACCCAAATCATGTCACCAAATCTAGGCTAGATCACATTGAGAATGTTTCCTCCCTGCCATCTCATCATCATATTTTTATAAGCTATACCCGTTCTCCCATCCAAAAAAACCACGTGAATGCCCTTTCCCCTACTCCACATCCTCTCATCTTTCCCCGTGGCACTCCACCAATCCTTCAAACCCCAAAAGACATTAATCCACCACCACACCCAAGAATGCCAGTGGGCCCCCCTGTCAGTCCTCGTCATCCAGAAATTGTGAGTCATTATTTACCATGTAAGCCTTTTCCCGCACGATCAAAGCTTGAATTTTTCGCGGCAATTGTTCTGGTTTCCTCCAACATCTAGCCGAGTCCCACCCTGAGCCAAGGTTTGCCAGCGCATCCGCCACACTTTTACCTTCTCTGTAAATGTGAGTCACTTTTTTGTTTCTTAATTTAGACACGAGAAAATTAGCGTCCAATAAGATGTCCTTGGTGTTCCAACCTATGAATCTTTCCTTTTCCAGAGCATCCGTCACCACCTTAGAATCTCCCTCAATCTGAAGATTAAAAATTCCCAGAGAGACAACAATTTTGAGACCCATGAACAGCACATGAGCCTCAACAACAAGGGCCGACTGAATCCCTATGCCACCAACAAACCCTGCCACCATGTTGCCCATAGAATCTCTTATCATCCCACCTATACTTGCCCTTCCTGGACTCCCTTTAGCAGCACCATCAAAATTAATTTTAAACCACCCATGATCCGGGGGCACCCATTTGGTGTTCCTCCTAGCTAAAAGTTTCCTATTGTCAAAGGCATTAGCATTTAGCTCCTGGTGCCATTTCTTAGCCATTTTTATTTCAAAGTCCCTCAGCCCAACCTCAGGAAATTTTCCATCAAAGAGGGAGATATTCTCCTCTACGAGCCTAACACCAATCCCAAACACCTCCTTGGGGCTCCGCTTAGTATTCCTGAAAACACGATTAATTAGGCTAATTTTCATCCATTTATTTGAAATAAATAAATCTATTTTCACCTATCCTTCATGAATAAATAAAAAATATAATTAGTCACTTATATTCTATCATAAATCCTCCATGATTGCTTTCTACTTTTAATTCATGCACAACTAATTAATTAAAAAATAATAATTGAAAAACTAATTATCCACTCATGTATCATAGTTCCATGACTTCCTTCTATTTTTATTCCATGCACAACTAATTAATTGAAACATAAAATTATCCACTTATGTTATATCATAACTCCATGACCCCGTTTTATTTTTAATTCATGCACAACTAATTAATTAAAATAAATAATTATGTACCTATATTCTATCATATCTCCTCCATTATTCCATTCTATTTTTTTTTTATGCATAAGAGTTTATATATCTATAATAATAAAACTTTAGTTTAACAAGCATTTGCTCCTCAAGAGAGAGAGTTAATAGAAAACCTAAGATAACTAGTCATCCAGGGCCACCAAAATAAGTCAAACCAAGAGTATATCAGACAATGTAATCATCTAGAAACTGATGACTGAGACCATTACAAAATTAACAATTCTAGCCACTAAAATGGCAAAAAGATGCCAGAGCAACCATTACCAGACCAACCAAAAAACTACCCCTATTCTGAAAGAACTAACCCCCGCTTACAATTTTTTTTAAAAACTGCAAAATCACCGAACTCCTCCTTCCAGTCTTCTTTATCCACCTCCATGATCCAGAAAGCCTTCTTCAAAAAGATAATGGTCACTACCACAATAGCCTTGTGCCGCATCAATCCCATACCCTGTAAATCCAAAAGGAATGGGTAGATTTTCACCATGTCCTTCGATCGAACCCACTCCACATCACAAGGATGAGGGAAACCTCTTCCTTCAAGCACCACACTTAGCACCTCATCTACACCTTCGACCATGTCCTCTTTGAATATCTTTATCAGCAGCTGTTTAGCCTTAGCCTTCGACTCCAAATTATCAAGTAGAGAGGCAAGGAAGCAGGATGAGATATGGAGATTATCTCTCCCATACTCCTTAGCCTCCAAATGTCTCATTCCCAACACCATCTTTACCACTGCAAGAACCAACCGATCATACTTTATCAGTATCCTTTTCAAACGTTGGTCAGTGATTGTCCTAATATAACCTTATCTCTCTGATGAACATAGGGATATTGGTGTGTCCACTCTGAAATGAGCAAGGCCCACCACATAAACCTCCACTACAAATTTTGTGCGCTTCACCATCCTCACCCTTCTATCATAGACACTTGATACAAGGCCAGGCAAGAAACCACCTACTTCTCACATCAAAAAATAATAATGATGTAGATGAGAGACAAACTTACCATTAAAACCCAAGTTTCGATAACACCGCCACCCTTTCAAATCATACCAATTCACTTGAAGTGAGATGTCATTCCATAAAAGCTCACACAAAAACCATTAAACGCCATCATAGAAGAAAGTTGCAGCCAACTAAAAACTAACAAAGCCTGTACTTCCTCCTTTAAGATGATACCAATGCATGCCATCTTGACAACCAGTTTTCCACCTCGCACATGATGTCTGCCTAACTAATGCCACCGTGGCATGCATACCACCTTCCTCTACCTTCCTGGAGGGACACCCTCCCTACCACCCACAAAGGATCTTGACATCTCAACCCACCTCTCTAATTTCTGGGCCTGATACACCAATGTTGGACAAGAGATGCACATTGGAATTTCCTTCCCTTAGCACATGATTAAACATCACTTGATGAAACTTCCCTATCTTGACCAAAGTAGCATCCAATAATTCCCCTAGCTTCTAGTTTTGGGTATGTCTAGACCTCAACAAGTTAATTACCAAAGATGAATCCCCTTTGATAACTACAAAGCCCCCCCAAATCTATGCATAAATCCAACCCCGAAAGAAGAGCTTGAAATTCCGCAACATTATTTGTTCCAGATGGTAAAGACTTTGCTAATCTCCCCAAAGTGGCTCCTTTAGAATCTCTAATTATACACCCTATGCCAAAGGGGCCAAGATTTCCTTTAGAGGCCCCTTTGAAGTTCAATTTAACCCAACCTTGATCTAGAGGTAACCATATAACCTTCTTTCTATATTTTGTTGTTGCAATCTTTCTTGAAACCCCAAGAGTTGGTGTTCTCAAAACCCGGCCAATTCTTCAAAATCCACCCATCCCATTTTGAGAAATTGCTTGACTTTGGGTTTCGATCTACCAATCTATCATTGAACAATTCAATTATACTTGCCTCAATTTTCCCCTATAGTTTGGGGATTGAAATCTCCTTCCCCTGAAAAATACGCCTATTTATCTCTTTCCATACCACCCATAAAACAATTGATGGACTCGAAACCCATAAATCGCTAAAGAGAGAATACATCCCCTTTGATGGTCATGACTTTAACCTATCGAGTAGCTTGAGTATTACTCCATTCTATTTTTAATCCATGTTTAGTTAAATAACTAAAATAAATAAGAAAATAATTGATCATCCTCACCCATATTAAATCCTACTAAAAATCTATCATAACTCCTATTTTACTTTTGAATATTTTTAGTCAATGAAGATTCTCCACTCAATCTAAAACAATCTCCATTGTTTATCTAAGATCAAATCTCAATTTTCCAACTTTTTATCAAGACATCTATAAATCTATTCTCATCCTCCATCAAATTAACAACTTGAGCTTGACATGTACATATTACAAAAATATTACACCACTCATTGAGCAATCACATTTATCACATCTCAAGTAATCAAGTTTAACAAATAGGTTTCATGTTGGCAAGATTATAAAACATTTGTTTTGTTTGAACTCTTTTTAGTTTAATTTGAGGCTATGTTTGATTTAGAATGGAAGATTCAATATTGTTTGAATCTTCTTTTTATTTTGTTCTAAATTTTACATATATATATATATACTTGTAATTTTATCATTGTGTAATGATTGAATGAATAGGCTATATGGTTAAAAAAATTTAATCACTCTCTTAAAATTATGAGGAAATGAGTTTTAGAATGATTCTATTATATACTTCTAAACATTCCCACCATGATGAAATAGAAGGAAATATCATATTACATGTTTAAAACTATCACATTTTTTGAGGCAATATAAGCCTATAAAACTATTTATTTGATATATTTTGATAAAAATACTTTTAGTACAAGAACATGCAATCAAATGGTCACGAATTAATAAATAAAAAATCTATGAAATAAAATATTAAATACAAGATAATGAAAATTACCTTAAAAAATATATTCATTCAAATGAGTTTGTTTTATTTATTATGCATTTCTTCTTGTATACACCTAAAAATGGTCTAGAGAATTCCGATTAATTAAATACAAATTATTTGATTAATTATCCTAATTTCCTCTACTGTTTGAATAAATAGAAATATTTATTTAAATAGTTCACATTCACATCGCATTTAAATTCTTCGAAAATCTCATCTTAATTAAATAAACAAAATTAAATACTTTGTTCGATTTAATTATCAAATCCCTATTTCAATCTATCACATCGATTCTAAATTAATTAAATAAAGAAAAAACACTTTATTGATTAATCGCCATATTCTTCTAATTAATTTAATAAACAACTATCCTATAGTTCGTTTTATTAAATTATTTATGTCCCTTTTCCTAATTTAAATAAATCAAAAATATTTTGAATTAGAGCATAAGGAATATTCCAATCTACATTCTCTAAAAAATGAATTAGATTTCCTATGTCTAATCCATGTCTAAAATATGTCACAATTAATTGATTGAAACTTCACGGGAAGTTTTGGAGACAAATTGGAGACAAATTTGGAATTTGATCTCTTAATCCTCTTCCATCAATCTTTCCTCTTCTCTTGCCTGGTGTTTTCATGGGTAGAGACAATCTCCATCTTTCTCTCAATCTCCTCCATCTCTCACCATTCAATTCTCTAGATTGAATCCAAGCCTCTCAAAGCTTTCCTTGTGCATTTCTACAGCTAGGAAATCTATAATTAAAGCCTCATTGAACCAAGAAAAGGATCCATATAATCTGACTTTTGCACTCTTACTCTGCAGGAATTCAAGCTTCAAGCATCAAGCATTCGCACATCAAACATCAAACAATCAAGTTTTCAACAATGGCTACCTCTTGTAGTTGCAATTATTTGTTTCACATCAATATCATGCTAGTTTAATTGATTTATCATTTAGCATTGTATTATCATTATCTCGTTCTTTGAATTGTCATTTTAACAGTCTTATATGCTTAAACAATCTGAGACCAATTTAGATTTAATAAATCTTCGAGGATAGAGAACAATATGATGCTTTCAATTGATTATTGTTTTGAATTGATTCAATTTGTTTAATCATTGATATAATGTCTTATTAAGAAGTGTTTTGATCTTATTCACATATTCACACTTATAGTTTGGCGCCCACTGTGGGGCATTAACCCCAATTTTATCAAAATTACAATTTTTTGGAAAGTGTCACACAAGTTTTCAGCATGTTTTTCTTCTAGCGCTTCCATTGAAAGTTTTAGCACTTCTGGTTGCTGTTTTAGTGCTTTCAGTTTTTAGCGCTTCTGTTCACTGTTCTAGCACATACGGTCACTATTCTAGCGCATACGGTCACTGTTTTAGCGCATTGGGTAATTTAGCACTTCCATGACAAACTTCGGCACTTCGGTACCCTATTTCGGCGCTTTCGGGTTTTAGCGCTTCAGGTAACTGTTTTAGCACTTCGGTACAATATTCCAACGCCTTTGTAAAATCAATCTAGATTTGACGCATCCTCGGCCAGATTTTGATTTTTTTTTTCACAGTTGGACTAAAACGTATCAATCTAGTATAGTCATTTCAAAGTTATCTAAAATTGATCAATCTAGGATAGCCACTTCAAAGTTTCTAAAATTGAAAAATCCTAAGATAGTCACTTTCTTGTTTTTCTTAAAGCAAATCTATTAATCCTAGGATAGTCACCGTATTTTTACAGTTGAAGTTAAAAAAGAACATCATGATTTCCGTGAAGCAACATCTTCACATAGATTAAAAAATTTCTTTTTGGGCTTTTAAAATAGAACAAAATTATATGTTGTGTTTGTGGTGATTAGGCTTATGCTCTCCCCTTAACTGGGTGACCAAAGTGCCAGATTCACTTTTATTTCATGTCATTTATGCTTTATTAAATCCTTTAGCAGGCCTGTCATAGTGGGAAAAAGTACTCACCCTATGGGAACGACCTAAGTGGGAACAACCAAAGCTAGGTTTTCCAACCCACTATAATAAAAATGCAAGTTGTTGATGAAAGTCCAACTTGATGGTAGTAGGCAAGATAACCATCTCCAAAATCTTTGTTCTAAAGATTGGGAGGTCTCCTGAGGGAGTTTATCTATTTGCTACACCGAACGGAACCCTATCTACGAACCATAGAGTATTTTCTCGCCGAGTCAGTGTCCATACATTGTCATACTCATGGTGCAAGGGGAGGGAAGAATCTGCCCCCAAGACACTCACCATATAATTACCAAGGACTTGCTTGCTCAAGGGATTCAGAATCTACTTCCGTCACTTTGAGTACGTGCCTGGCAATGACAAAAACATGGGCGCCCTCTAGGGGGTGACACTGCTGTGTGAGTCAACGTAATTCAAGATGTGGGCTGTGAGTATAATGATGACCTACTTGTCCTTAAGTGTGAGTTTGTTTGATTTGTGTACAAATGTTAAAATAACCCATCAAAATCAATAAAGATCATTCGTGATTTTTGAACATACACAATCTTTTCAGTTTTAAAACACTTATTCAAAATTGCTTGCCATGTTTTCACAAATTCATTTAAATCAGATTTAAAGATTATCTTGAAAACGTCAAGTCAAAAACAATCGAGAAATCCATGCTGTGAAAGTGGAAGTCCACCACGTTTCTCAAAAGAAAAATCAAAGTCATGAAACCCCAAAGACCTCTTGGTTATAGAAACAAATTGAGGAAACAACGTTTTCTATATCAAAATTGGAAACTCCTTATGCAACATAGAACTTTCATCCATCGATATCACGATTTTGCTAGGGGTCACACATTAGATTACGCAGTAGAGCCAATCTACTCATGAGCCTTCTTCCAGAGGAGAGCTCTCACACAATTCCACAACCATAGTCAATGGATTCATCCTTCTTATCTTCCGCAATCTCTAATACAATATACCACAAGACCCGATCAAATTTTATAGTAGAAAGTCTTAAAAGGTCCTATTTTTAGCGTTCTGGAAAACCTGTTTCAGCATTTCGGGTCACTGTTCTAGTGCTTTCGTGAAACAATGCTTTCAGGCTCTGTTTTAGCACTTACAGTCGTTATTTTAGCACTTCTGGAAAAATAGTGCTTCTGTCACTTTTTACAACACTTCTGGGCTTTGTTTCGACACTTCTGGTAAGTAGCGCTTCCATCATTTTCTCCAGTGCTTTTGGGAAATGTTCCAGCGCTTTTGTCAAAATAGCGCTTTGGTCACCTATTTCAGCGCTTCTGGACTCTGTTCCAGCACTTCTGGTCTTTGTTTTAGCACTTTTAAAATAGAGAGTTCAAAATTTTTACCAGTCCACCAGTCTATCATTTTATCCACATTTTTCATCAGAATCAAATTTCTTCTTATCAGAATCACTGTCTAGGAACCAAAGTTAGAAAGGTCTATACAAATTTCCAAACTTATCAATTGAAACAAGATCTTGCAAATCAAAAGTTTCAAAAATCAAATACACAATCAATTACTACACTGAAGTTTCATTATCAAGATACTATCATCCTTCATCATGAAACGAAGTATAGTAATTAACTTTTTAAATATTGTCTCATCAATAAGATCAGTCATCTTATTCGACTTTGTTTAAAAAGGTTCAATTGACACTATCCCGCACATAAGATCAACATTTCAGAAGAGAGGGAAAAAATTTGTATGCCAATCTTAACTAGGTACCAAAAATAGAGACTCTTAGAGCAAGAAATTTTAAACTCACAAGAAATGGTAGAAGAAAATCCTTGGAACAATTTGAACCGCAATGATAAGAACGAAATAACTCCAAAAGATATCCAAGCGGCTCAACAAGATCCCAAGTTTCACATATTTATGGAAAAAATTCTAGAACAAGACATGGAAAAATATCTTTTAATGTTAGCCAAATCAGGGGTAAAACTTCCAAAAGATTTTGATGTAAACCATTTGAAGGAAACACCGGAAATGCATGAGACTGAGATACTACAACCTACGCAAACAATAGATCCAGTTGCTACTTTAACATCACATATGCAAATGTTACAGCAACAAATGCAAGATATGATGAAAGGGACTACCAAGTGATATGCGATACAAGACATTTGTCCTTATCCTTTCGACGCAATGGTCGGCTTGATACCTTTTCCTAGACATTGTGAGATTCCAAAATATGATAAGTATAATGGAAGAATAGATCCAATTGATCATATCAGAGAATTTAAAACAATGAGTCTTGAGTTTACCCAAGAGGAAACTTATTTAATGAGATTATTCCCAAGGAGTTTGGGAGGATCATGCATGGAATGGTTTTCGAAGTTAAAACCAGGTATCAAAACTTTTGAGGAACTCATCAACAGATTTATCTCTCAGTACTCATTCAACATCCAACACAATGTTACTATCAAAGATCTTTACAATCTAAAACAAAACAAGGGAGAAACATTCTTGTCTTTTCTCCAAAGATGGCAATGCTTGTTCGCTAGATATCCTAGATCCATTCTTGAAGAGGAAAAGATGGAATTGTTCATTGAAAACTTGATAGAAGAAATGAGTTATAGATTGGAACTACAATGTCCTCCCACATTTGAGAAAGTGATAGAAAATGGTCTTAAGATTGAAGAGGCGTTAGTCCAAAGAGGAGTTATCAAGCATTTTAATGACAAAACAAACAACACAAGTAACTCCTCAAATCAATATTCAAGCGGTGAGAAGCCAAAATTTTGGCAAAAGAACAGAAATACAAATGAGACAATAAATGATCCCCAAAACGTCAAACCGGTTTTTAATTTGACCGCGTCCACATCAAAGAATCAGAATAATGAGCAAAATGTCAAATCAAATACCATACAAAGCAATGAAATCATAAAACCACGGTCGTATCAAAAATCGTCAAATCGGCGAAGGTTCACACCTTTGGGTCAAACAATGGAATCAACAATGAAGGAACTAGTTACTAGAGGTCTTCTCACTGCACGAGAAGCTAGATTTTGGGATCCAAAAGTCAAACCATCATGGTGGAATGACGCTGATTATTGCAACTATCATAATAACAAGTGTCATAAAACAAATGACTGTATGGAATTGAAACATGCAGTACAGGATTTGGTGGACAACAACAAAGTGTATGTGGAAGGACCTCAAAATAACAATGATCATTCAGCCTTCAAAGATCCTTTGCCAAATTATGAAAAAGGTGCATCATCCTCAAACAACAAAGGAAAGAATGCAAATCATGTCTATGACACAACAATCCTTTGTCTATCTGAAGTCAAACATGATCATGCAGTTAGTGATAACATTGATGAAAATGAAACCAACAAAATTACCTCTTTGGATTTACTCCCAAGCGTGCAAAACTTTGATAATCAAATAAATGTCTTAAAATTCAGAGAAAATCAAGAACATCAACCTGCCAATGCACTAACTAAGGGACAATCCAAGGTAATGTTAAAGGGAATTGGCTCCACACATGCAATTCCACCTCCATCACATTATGATGTTATCAATCAGATGCAAAACACCCCTCGAGAGAATCAAGAACGTCAACCGGCAAACGTCATGACTAGGGGGCAAGCCAAGGTAGTATTAAAAGGAGTGGGATCTCAACGTGCGATTACGCCTCAATCTCATTATAATATTGTCGATCAATTGTAAAACATCCCCGCACAAATATCGATACTAGAACTCCTTAAGTTGTCACCATCACATAAAGAAGTTCTCGAACAAGCATTAGTTGCCACAACCATACCAAATAATCTGGATGTTTGTCAATTCCAATCTATGCTGGGACATCTAACTACCCCACATTGTCTGTCATTCTCTCAACAGGATAATGTCTCATTAAACCATCTGCATAACATAGCATTTCATATCGAAGTATGTATCCATAATCATCATGTTAAGAGAGTTCTAATTGATGGGGGAGCTGGTCTGAACATTTGCACCCTCAAATTAGTCCGTGCACTAGGATATTTCGAAGACGCTATTGATGCTAGACAGAAAATGACCATCAAGGCATATGATGAGGAGGAAAGATTGTCCAAAGGTTTAATTGTATTACCCATTCAAGTGGGACCCATGATGAAGCATATAGCATGTCAAGTATTAGAAAGAGAATTGACATACAACATACTCTTAGGACGACCCTGGATTCACGAAATGCAGGCCGTACCTTCTACATACCATCAATGCCTAAAGTTTCCAGTAAACGGACAAGAGATGACTATAGCTGTTGATTATAATCATCCACAACATTGTGACACATTAAGAATATCTCAAGACACCTCTGTCCCTCACAACAAGGAAGCTTCAAGTTCATCATCATCCAAGAACGAACAAAGTCCAAGCATCACTACCAAGTGGGTGCAAAATAAAGGTAAAGAAAAGGAAATAAGTCATGTTGAAACAAACAATCCGGATACACAAACTTCTCTATCAGACAAATTTCAAAAGAAAGTTCAGCTGACAGATAAAGGAATGGGATAGTACTCAATGGAGAAATCACTTAACTTATCACAGTTAATGACATCTCCTAGGGAATATGGTCAACCATCAATGATCAAACCTCCAACATCTTTACCTGGCACAGTTCTTCAAGAAACATTTGTAAAATCCAGAACCATAGCAAAAGAAACAGACAATAAAGCAATCCTGGATTGGCTTTACAAGGATGAAGAAATATCAACATCAGAGATTGGTATCAAAAATATTAGCATCAACACAGACAAGTATGGAAAAGGAAAGGCTATTCTTCAAAAGATGGGTTATGAAGGACAAGGGCCTATGGGATTAAGAAAGGAGGGAATCTTAGAACCTATCACAGCTCTCACTCTCCACACAAAAGAAAAACCAGGACTAGGATACTCTGAAGAAGAGAAGCAGGAGCTAACAAAGATAGCTATGGAAAATGTCCTTCACTTTAGAGATGGTTTTGAAATAGACTCAAATGAATATGAGTGGGCATTACCTTGTGATCTACTTTTTATTGATATTACAGTCGATGTGGTTCAAAAATATGCACCTACACATGAGGAGGGCCAAGGCTCTGGGTTTAGACCATTCATTGCGGGATCACTAAATATCGATGACTCTAGTGAGGACGAAAAAAATTTGAGTGAACTAGATGATTTCGAAGAGGGTACCATCATGGATCTCGATACCCCAAATGACAATTATGACGATGTTGTTGTCCTCACCCTTACCTCCATTGACTTAAATCAATCCGATGATACAATGCCATTAATCTATCCAGAACTTATTGATTGGGAACCTATCGAACCTTTAACTATACCAAAGTTTGCAAATGATGATGCCATCGTGCATTTCCTATATCATACCAAACTTGATACAAATTCTATCTATAATACTCATAACAATACGACTCAGCAGGAGGGTGTCAAATCTTCCAGTTGCAAAATTGACAACAGGAAAAATAGATCTAATGGTGAAAACCATTCTATGGCAGCATTAGATCTAGAAAAAGTAAAAATAAAGAACGCATCCAACGATGAAAACCTTTCCGAGGCACTGAAGGATGGAAGATTTGACACTCTCCTAGAACACTATCATGAGCGATCATCAGTTATGGTTGAACCTACATAATCGGTGGACATTGGCACAAAAGAGAAGGCAAAAGTTCTACATCTAGCAGAATCAATGACTGATCAAGAGAGACCGGAATTTATCAATTTCTTTAAAGCAAGAAGCATTATCTTCGCTTGGTCATATTCTAATATGCCAGGCTTAGATCCAAATCTGCTTTTGCATCATTTGTCTTTGCCAACAAGAATCAAGCCTATTAAGAAAAAATTACGAAAAATGCATCCTCACATCGCATTGATGGTAAAGTTATAATTAAAGAAATTATTGGATGCTAAATTCATAAGGTCTATAGACTATGCTGAGTGGATATCGAACATAGTACCTATTTCAAAGCTAGACAATAGCATCAGAATATGTACGAATTTCAGGGACCTCAATAAAGCATGCCCGAAGGATGATTTTCCACTGCCAAACATAGACATCATTGTAGACTTGACGGCAGGGCATGCCATGTTATCAATCATGGACGGATTCTTTGGGTACAATCAAATAAGAATAGCTCCAGAAGATCAAGAAAATACAACTTTTACATGTCCATGGGGAACCTTTTGCTGGAACGTCATGCCATTTGGTCTAAAAAATGCAGAGGCCACTTATCAAAGAGCAATGATGACAATCTTCCATGATATGATGCACACTTTCATGGAGGATTATGTGGATGACATCTTGGAAAAATCTACTACCAGGGAAGGACATCTACATATCCTAGACAAAATCTTCACACGGATGGAGAAATTCAATGTCAGGTTAAACCCTAAGAAGTGTGTCTTCGGGGTTACATCAACAAAACTACTAGGATACATTGTTTTAGAAAAGGGCATTGAGGTGGATCCAGCAAAAGTCAAAGCGATTATGGAGATGCCACCTCCTAAGAATATCAATCAGCTCAGATCACTACAAGGATGACTTCAATCAATCAGAAGATTCATCTCTCAACTGGCAGACAAAAGTCATCCTTTTAACCATCTATTACATAAAAATATAGTTTTCAAGTGGGATGAAGGGTGTGAAACAACATTCAATCAAATCAAGCAATATTTGATGTCACCACCCATTCTAATGCCACCAACAGAAGGAAGGCCTCTCATTTTGTACATTGCCATGATAGATATCTCTTTGGGGGAACTATTAGCATAGGAAGACTATGAAGGGAAAGAGTGCACCATCTACTACATCAGTAGAACTTTAAATGGCTATGAAATAAACTATACATTCATAGAAAATTCATGCGTAGTAGTGGTGTTTGCTACTCAACAGCTAAGACACTACATGCTGACTCATACAATCAGATTAATTGCAAAGATCGACCCTTTGAAGTATCTACTAAGTAAAGCTGCCTTAACAGGTAGACTGGAAAAATGGGTTATGCTCCTAAGTGAATTCGACATTCAATATGTCGAGAGAAAGGAAATCAAGGGACAAGCAATCACTGAACAGCTAGCTAAAGCTCCTCTACCAAATGATCGCCCAATGATAATGGAATTTCAAGACGCCGACATTATGACAGCAATGCCCCAACAATGGATACTATATTTTGATGGATCGTATACACAACGAGGATCAGGAGCAGGGATCTTGTTCATCTCTCCCCAAGGACACACAATTTTGAAATCATTTAGACTCATGTTTCAATGTACAAACAATGTGGCAGAATACGAAGCATTGATTATTGGGGTCAAGATAGCAATTCAATGGAAAATCATAGATTTACAGGTATATGGGGACTCTCAACTAGTTATTTATCAAGTCAATGATGAGTATCAAACAAAGGATGAAAAATTGATGCCCTACAAGCAGAAAATGGATAATCTAAAACAGTCCTTTGCCAGTATCAAGTTTGATCAGATTCCAAGGGCGAAGAACAAAGCTGCAGATGCTATGGCAACAATTGCTTCATTACTACAATTGCCTGAGAAGTGTGTTTGCTATGAGTTTATGGTAGAACAAGTATCATGTCCTTCCCATTATCAATCAGAATCTGCTACCATATGCCATCTAGAAGCCATTGAAACCTCCATATACGAAAAAACTTATGCTTACCTGAAAGATGATATTCTTCCTCCCGATCTTTCTAGGAACCAAAAATGAAATTTTATCCGCCAATCCGCCTGACACACTTTAATCACAGATGTCCTTTATCGTCAAGGTCTTGATGGTACCCTACTCCAATGTCTAGAATGCAACGAATATGAAATGGCCCTATGAGAAGTTCACGAGGGTATTTGTGGTACTCACTCGAGTGGAATAACTCTAGCTAAGAAACTCCTTCATTTGGGATATTATTGGCCGTGCATGGAGAAAGAATCATATCAATTTGTCAAGAAATGTCAAAAATGTTAGGTTCACAACAATCTAGTTCATGCACCAGCATAGGAACTGCATCCCTTCACATCAACATGGCCTTTTTGTCAATGGGGCCTAGATCTGGTAGGAAAAATAAATCCATCTTCATCTAATGGACACAAGTTCATTATTACAGCTATAGAGTATTTCATGAAATGGATAGAGGCAGCACCTCTTACTACCATCACTGGGATGCATATTTCCTCTTTCATCTTGAACTACATAATATGTCGATATGGAATCCCTCAATCCATTATCATTGATAATGGATGACCTGTCAAGAATGAAGATGTCCAAGAGCTATGTGATAAGTTCCACATCCAACATCGTTTTTCAACACCATACTATCCTCAAGGGAATGACCAAGCAGAGGCCTCAAACAAAACCATACTCAAAATTCTCAAAATGACGGTTAACGATGTTAGACGTGATTGGCATGCTCAACTCAACCCTGCACTATGGGCCTACAGAACAAGCATCAGAACACCGATGGGAGCTACACCATTTGCTTTGGTATATGGATCGAAAGCCATATTGCCCATTGAAGTTGAAATTCCATCCCTTCATGTATCACTCAGAGGAATCATTTCAGATGAAGACTATAGCATATCTAGACTACAGGAACTGGAATTGCTAGATGAACGTCGTCAACAAGCTGTTAATCATCTAACAACTTATCAACAAAGGATGTCAAGGAGTTACAATCATAGGGTAAAACCACAGGTCTTTCAGGTTGGTGACTTGGTACTAAAGGAGAACCCTAGGAATCAACAAGATAGGGAGAAGAAAGGAAAATTTGAGCCTAATTGGCTTGGTCCCTTTGTCGTCATATTAGTGTATGGATCAGGAGCATATCAGCTATCAACATCAAAAGGGGATCTGCTTGATGAGCCTATCAACAGTATTCATCTCAGAAAATTCTATGCTTAAACCTCCTAGTGCATGGGGCAAACTTTTGAAAATTGTTTCCTTGGTGAAAACCTGGCAAACAGGCATCTTGGAAAACACAAAAATACAAAAAAATAGAAAATACAAAAAAAAGAAAGAAAAATAGAAAAATGAGAAAAATACAAAAACACAAAGGGTGTAATCAAAGCCTATGGTGAAAACCTGGAAACAGGCGTCGTATGTGATTCTAAGATCAGCTTTCCCATCTATATGGATATATGTCAGGATCATTCATCTGAAAGTCAGTATCAATTCATATCATATCATTCGTCTGGCCATCATTAAATCCATTATCAAAATCATGTCACATGGTCAACATATCACTCCATAGCTTGGGGGTAACATCTGGATATCATTAGGGGCAATACAAATGTATCAATTTCACCAAAGGGCAACACAACAATATGGCAGAAAAATCAAAAACAAAGATCAAAGCGCAATATCAATCATCATCAAAAGGCATCAACCATCCATATCATATTGAAAATCCAAAAAACATGTCAAAAAGGTAAGTTTGAAAAAGCAACATTCCAAAAACATAGGTCTATGTCAGTCAAACTACGTGGTCTCTGTGTGTGTAACGTAGGCAAGGCTAATATTAAATCAGCCCCCGAGACCCCTAAGATAGGTTACTAGGTTAGGTCTTTAGTCAAAAAAAATCTCGAAAAAAAAAAAACATGTCAAAATCAGGATGGATGATCTAAAATCTGAATAATGAACGGAACACTCTAAGTAAGCAATGGATAAATTGTACTTTTTGATTATCATTTCTTTGGAGTAACTCAATGATGTATTGAACTAGAGGAACAAGGAAAAAGAATGATATTTTTATTGTCTGTTGTCTGTACATTAATCATATAAATGTGTAAATTATTGGGGGATGTGCTATGAAAATGTATCACCGATGACATTCAGAATTCACACATTGAAATAATTAATTACTACTTGTTTACGCAATGAATGTTCAGGTCATCTCAGTTCAATTATACCTCTATGCTTGTGTTCGATTGCAATATAAAAAATCATGAAAGTAGTACTCAGGTCGTCATTGGATTAACACAACCATCGACGCTTGTATTCACTTTCAACATTCAATAAAGCTCTATGATGATACCAAGCACAAAAAGACTATTAAAATGACATCTATTTTCAATATCATTGCATGATTAAATTAGATTGCATTCATCATCATTCATTATCTATAGATTATTTGTTGCATAAAGGATTCCAATCAATGATTATCTAATCTACAAATAAGACTAAGTATACTTGACATAAAATCCAAAATTATCATCATTTACTATATAGTTACAAATCATCATCTCATCATTAAAATTTTCATCATTTCATCATCCATACACATTTTTGCATCATAATAGACATACATTTATCAAATAAATCGTGCATTTACAGCATCACTTTCATTACATCTTTTATCATCTACATCATAAAATATCATTACATCATCATTATTATTATGTTATTGATACAATCATGTATCCATACATTTAATAAATAAAATCACATCATTACACCCATCAAAGATCATCCATCATAAGATCATTCCATAAAATAAAAAGCATTTATCCATCCATCCATACATATTATCACATTTTGATCACATCATATATCCATATATCAAATATTCTACACATGCATTTATCATTGCATCATTGCATTAAAATAAATAATCATTCATATACATCATCACATTTAGAATTAGATCATCATAAAATCATATAATGAAAGCATCCACCACATATAAATCATAAAGCCATCGTCATATCATATCAACTGCATCTCATATATATATCACAAATGTCAAGTATACAATGAAGTCTGGTCTACAAAATACATCATCATACAATGAGCTACATCATAAAATACATCATAGAGGATCACAATGGCATCTACGACCTCCTACCAGAGTGAGCAGGCCTAACAGGACCTGTACCACCACCACCCCCAGAAGGACCCTCGGGAATCTCTATGTGGAGGATGTGTCACCCCCTCACTGACTGTCTGTGTGTGAGTCCGCCCAGATCTCGATGGGGCATAACTGACTCGGTGCTCGGCAGGCACTACATCATGATATCGACCTCTGTAGAACTCGGCCTCTCGACCAACCCGCAAAATCTCTCTCATATAATCACCTATGGAGGTGCCATCGACCAACCTCTGGAGAGTCTCAGCTGTCTCCTGTGCCCTCTTGGCAATCTGCCGAGCACTGTCTTGCTCCGCTGTCAGGGTATCAACCTGTGTCTACATGGCAACTAACTATCCCTGTACCTGTGCTAAGGCCTATGCATGAGCCTGTGCCTATGCCTGCATTTGGGTTTGAGTTTGCACAAGCATACCCCAAGCCTGTACCAACTGCCCCTGCAAAGTCTAGACCTGTGCCTGGAGCCCAGCTATCTGTCTCTACTGCCCGACTGTTGGCACTATCATTGCCTGCCTCTTATGAGACCTACTAGAAGAAGGAGCATTATTGATGCCTGGCCCTGCCACTCTTCCTCCTCCACTGCCACCGTCACTATCATCACTACTACTGTCAGAGCTACCACAACTCTCTGAGCCACTGCTGGATGAAGAATCATCTCCACCCCTACTATCTACAGAACCCTCTCCCACATCCTCCTCTACAGGTAAAGGTGTCAGCTCATCGGGGATAGTAATGTGAGGATGGGGGACCAAATCTAGGAATGCTACGTAATCCTCTGTCACAGCTGCCTTTGAGATGTCTCTCCGCATAATGGGCTTGCACACGAAAAAAAACATTAAGGATAACAAAATTTTCTAGTCTAAAAGTCCGCCATAGTTGGATCAATGAGAGTCATGTACCATGGTTTTCTGTTATCCAACCACTTCTTCATCATTCTCGCCTGATAATTCCTTCAGCAATTTCCTGTTCGTCTCCCACACCAGAAAAGTACACACAAACCCTACCAGCACAAGCAAAGAAGCCTTGATACCAATTCCTCTAGGGTACCTTGCATCCATCTGCTTTTCATGTGGGATTTACACAACATACAGAAACCCAAATGCTCTAACGATTGACTCCGCTTTCCTAGTGGCTGCCGAGATCCCACACCCATTGCCGCATTTATGGACTCTCCAGTGGTCATATGGTATTGATATGGCCAACATGAAGACCGTCATGAAGAAGAAGCAAATGAGCTGAATAGAAAACTATCTGATTTGGTCTATGAATAAAATAGTGAACCAGTAGCCTGATACGGTTGAGCACAACGCAATGAGCGACTGTGCTCTTGCAATTCTCTATACCTCTTCTATTGCGTTCATTTTTTTTATGGCCAGGAGCCATTCGATGGTCATGAATATATCTTTCTAGAAGAGGTTCTGGTTGTAGAAGGCAATGTCGAGCAAGAACCAGGTGGATGTAGTACCTAGAATATGCCGACCATGGCATACTGGGAACTCGTTAGAAAACTAGTTGTAGTTGACACCACTCATCTTCAAGTGCTTGGATAGCCATAGGGTCTTCGTTGATGTCTACTTGGAGAACCTTGGACTTGGGCTAAAAATTAACGTTCACATTTGGATTTGGGCTAAAAATTAACAAGTGTCTTTTAATCCCCAAGATTCACTTACATATGCTCTCCTCTCACACCTTAGAGTGATCTTGAGGATCATAAATAAGTGGTTTTTTAAATATTTTTTTAAGGGGGCCTACCTAGGGATTTGATCACCCTAGGGGATGACTCCAACTCCTGTGTTCTGACAAAGTATAAAGAGCAGGAGGTGAGAAAGCCACCTCTCTTGGAAGTGGAATTTTGTCAATCGGGCTAAGCCTCCAAGAAATTTATACCCTGGAGAAGTGAAGGTGGAGAGTGGGTTACCCTATCCTCCCGAGTTTTTGGTATCATTCCCTTTCATCTATGGATTTAAGCCTCATGTACCCTTGTGGTATATAGAGGATACCCCTAGTTGAGCTTGTAAAGCCTAGTCGAGACTTTTGGCCATATCCCACTTGAGTTAGGCTTGTTGATGTGTATTATGTGATAGATTGTTTAGATCACATTACCCACTTGAAACCAAAAGGGGACCATTATCCAAATTGAGCCATAGTATTTTGTCTTCTTGCATTATTTTCTATTTTTTGAATTTGCATTCTTAATCATAAAAATACATTTTTTTTAGAAAACTCAAAAAACCAAAAACCCAAAAACATTGGAAACATTTCAAAAAAAGAGAAGAAGGTAAAATCTAAGTCAAGTTATCCACATAATCTCCAAGTCAAACTTCCCATTCACATTCTTCATCCTAATCATCATATCCTAGTCATCCAATTCAAACCAGTCATCCCATCCTAGTCATCATAACCATCCCTCATCTCATCCTAATAATCTTAATCACCTCATCCTAACTACTTATTCCTATCCTAATAATCCCCCCACATCTTAATCATTCCCATACTAATCATTATAATCACCCCTCATCTATCATCATAATCATCCCATCTTAATCATCTCCCTTCATCCTAATCATTCTTTTCCATCCCAATCATCCCTCCTAATCATTATAATTATCCCACTCATCTCATATTAATCATCCATTTTCATATCCTAATCATCTCTCCTCATCCTAATAATATTTAATCACCTTATCATAATCACCCATAACCATAATCATCCTAATCATCCCTTCTTAATCATTCATTATCATTCTAATTATCACCATTCTAATCCTAATCATCCATAGCCATTCTAATTCTAATAACCCCATCTTAATCATTCATAATCATCCTCATTATCACCCTAATCCTAATTATCTTCCATAATATTTTTAATCATCCATCTTATCCTAATCATACCCAATCATCTAATCCACATTATCTCTAAATCATCCCATCTCATTCTAGTCATCCCATCTTATTCATCCATAATCACTATCATTATCATCCCTATTCCTTCTAATCATCCTCACCACTCCCTCTTAATAATCCATAATCATCATAACTATCCCCCTAATCACCCCCATTTATCCTAATTATTTCATCTTAATCATTCATCATCATCCTTAATCCTCATCATCCATCATCACACTTAATCCCCATCCTTCACCATCATCTTAATCTAATCACGTTATCAACCTAATCCTATCCTAACGAAATCCTAATCTAATCCATCTATCCTCATCCAAAATCTAATAATTCATTATCCATCTATCCATATCATCCAAGTATCCAAATCCCATCCTTAATACAAAAATCATCACTTGAACATCAAAATTTGGTTAAGGATTTAATTTCCTTCATACATCATATCTTTCTAGCATTATCTGAATCACTCATCTAAGAATCTTATCCTTAATCCACTATCATCCATCTCAAATCCAATCCCCCAATAAAAAATCAAGACCTTAATTTGATTTCATCTTTAATCCAAACTTGCCTAAGAACATTAGCCTATCTTAAGTATAGTTATCCAATCCAATCAACTCTTGCTTAGGAACATTATCCTATCCTAAGTATAGAGAATCAACCTTAATCAAATCAAATCATTTTGAGGTCTTGAAAGTTGATCCCAAGTCTAACCCATCCTATATATTCATCCCTATATATCATTAGCCTAATCCTCATCCATCCCTAATCCTAATCACCATCTTCATCCAAAATCAATCCCAAACTTTCCTCTTCCAATCAAACACTCATCATGCCTAATCAGTCAACCTATCCTACATCCAACCTAACCTATTCTAATCCACCTTCACCCATACCAACCCAATCTAATGCCATGTATCCATATCCTAATCCCTATGATGATAGTTAGAGTATCGTGGATCACCTTGAACCCATTAGACACAACTCTCCAAACCTTCACCAATCACCCATTCAAAGTCCCCCTCAAATCTCACCCACATCACCCATATCATCGTCATATGATCCCATCACCAAATATTTCATCACCCACTACTTTAATAATGATAAGGATTCCATGCTTAGATATCTCCTTGGCATTGGTGCTAAAATTCCATCCTCCCCACCTTCATCCAATCCCAACTCATCCCATCTTTCTTATTATTCCCCTTCCTTTGACAAGGGATACCAAACCTTTAGCCAAAATTCCCTATCCCAAACCCCCATCTCCACATCCTTTTCAAACTCATCCTCATCATCCATTTACCAATATTTAATGGAAACTTCCACCTCTTATTCCACTTGTTCATCCCCCACATCCTTACAATCCACATCACTGCAATCTTACCAATCAAATTCACACCATGTCCCTCCTAATAACTTCCTCCAAGGACTATTTGCAAAGGTGCTTAACTCCCCATGAAAAAAAATAAGTTGTGTAATCTTCTCATACCATGCATCCACCTTCATCACCTCCACATCAAGATAAATCCCAATCTCGTAAACCTCATGAATCCTCTACTATTCTATCCATCCAAGTTGAAGCATCTATCCAACCTCCCTCTCCCATCACACAATCTAGATCAAATGATCTATGATAATTTCCTCCAATCCAAAGCATGCTAACATATATTCCCCTCCATATAAAGATCAAGGAAGACCTTATATTCCATAATATGATCCCCATCCATATCATGGTCCCATTTATAATCAAGAACAACATATCCCTCCCATCCTATCTAATGATACTTTTCCATCTCAAGATCCAAATACACCTTCCACTCCATTACATGATCCCTCTCTAAATCAATATCAAAGTACACCTTCCACCCCATGTAATGATCCTCCCCCCTCTCATGATCAAAACACCCCAACCAATTTATGTCATGATCACCCTCCATCTCATAACCTAAAGCACATTGTTAGTGTTTTTTATTACAACCCAAGCAGACTTCCTGAGAGCTTCTATGAACTTGCCATATTCAATGATAAAAGTCTAGGAAGCGATTGGCCAACTCAATGAGAACAAGTGATAATGCTAATTCTCCTACACTTCGGGCTCTGTAAGACCCAGGAGGGTATTCCCTAAAATGTGCTCTTTAAATACAAATTTAAAGAATTCAACCGCACATTGATGAACAGTAGATAGATTCCCCCATCTACACTAAAAGGATGAAATCCTTCAAGATATTGGCTATTCGTCGAAAAGGCTCAAGTCCCATTAGCAGAGAATCACAAACACAACTAAAGTATATTGATAGGAAATATTTGAATAAAATGTTTTGAAATCATAACACAAGACATGAGAAAATATAAACATGATCAAAATTCCAGTGCTATATCCTAAAGCATGGAGTCAAATGAGAAAACTGAACTACAGGGTGAATTTCATCTTAAACACTTATGATCCATATGAATCACATTACAATCCATATATTTGTATCAACGTATATCACTACTTTATGAATCTCGTTGCTAGCTTGCATGAACTTACTGATTAACTAAAGCATTTAACCGATCCTTTGAACCAGAGCTATTGTTAAACGTAATTCATAGTAAATAACAAATCAAGATCAACGAAAATCATCTTGGATAAATATTTCATTAATAATTCATACAAAATGTCACAACAAGAGAGAAAACAGACTCAAAACATTTTCATATTTAATACGAACATGCTTAAGAACCCCATAATTGACCAAGTTATCTTATCTAACTCAAAACCTTAAGACCTAGATTTACATTCATACTCTCTGTATCACCAAACTCTTATTTCTGAAATCTTGAATATTTCAGTAGACTCTCTACCACAGCCCATAATCCCTTTTATAATAAAAGGGAGAAAAACAAGCTTCAGGTCAGAGGGTACACATGTCCATTTTCATTGGACCGCTAAGTCCCAATTCAGTTACATTTGCATCATGCATTTGGAGGGAAAAGGCATAAGACAAGAATAATCATTAGTTGATATGGAAGAAAATAAATCGCCCCTCAAAGGGCCACTAGTTCAAACCAAATACATCTTTAACCATTATAACACTTTATTCCACCTCAGCAACTCGTACCTGAAGTCGAAAGGGAAATGCATATTTTCAAATATAACTTTTGAGGCCAGATCTGTATTATACATGACCAAGTTGTATTTCTCAACTGTAGTACTCATATTTCAAACTCATCAGTAAATACCTTTTTCCATAATTCAAAATATTCCTCAGATGGCCACATAAAAGCCATAACCTGATCAATCTTATCTTAATAGGGTGCATATTTCACAATTACCGACGTGGCCTTCTTATCAAAATTTTCTAAGAAACTAATGACAAATGACAGTTTCTCCAGTGTATTCTCCAGCATACCAATTTCAGCATTTTTGCATATCTCATGTGTCTGAGCTATCATTATATTAGTCATCTCCTCTTTCTAAACCTACAAAGGTTTTACCTCATCTTGACTATGTAGAATGTGTTGCAATGGAGTTAAGTCCATTCCATCATATTTGGCCTTTAACCCTTTGATCTTTAACTCCATAGGGGCAACATACCCCTGAAACATTTGCTCCACAACTCCCTTGACAAATTGATAAGTTGATATAACCATAGGATACTTATCCCCATGTTGTTTTGCTCCTACTACCATGAATCTCAGTTTCTCAATTTTGGGGCTCCATCTGTCTAGCAATGGGGTGGCTAACTCTTTATCTCTCGAGAACATCCTAAGTGTTTACAACATTAGAGCATAATTTGCATGAACACTATTCAATTTTCCCTAGACCCTCCTGTTTAAGTGTTTCAACACAGTGTCCACAATCACCAAATTGCTCTTCCCTACTGATTCCAGAATTTTCTGCACCATCTCCTTATACTCCTCAACTTGACGAATTGATTTATCCCTAGAGAGTCCTTCTCCTAGGCTATTAGCCCTTTCAACTATAATAGGAACCGGTCCCATATTATATGGAACAATAGCTAAGGACTATCCTTGTGAAGAGGGTTGAGATTGCTCCACTGGTGGGTCAAAGATAGTGCGGCTAGAGATAGCCTGCCCCTGAGACTTCAATGTCTCCATTTGCTGCTTTAATAAGGCCAACTCATTTTCTAGCTCTGCAAACCTTTGTTGACTCTTATTATATTCAACAATAATGTCATTGTATTGACCTCTCAAAGTATCTCGGTCCCTGGTTAAATCCTCAACAGTTGCCCTAGTGAACTTGGCAACATTCACTACCATATCAACAGCCTCCAATGCTGGGGTATCAACAACTCTTCTTACAATAAGGTGACCACTGAAGTTAGATGGTTTTGTGACTACTGGCTTCCTAGATCTAGTGGACAAAGACCAGATTTCCAAAGCATCCCATTCCTCACTAAAATCTGATCCTTTAAGTGCCAGTACAACCTCTTCATCAGTTGCAAGAAGTGGCCTATTGGCCCTTCTTATTTTATCGAACACCACAACATCAAAAATATCCCATTCAAGAAGTAATATTACTCCACTTTTCTGTACCAATGCTCAACCCTGCTTTGGTGTTATTTCTTTAAACCTTTCCTTCATCTGCAACTTGATTTTAGACTGAATTACTTGCTCTGGGAGCTCAGGGTGCAAACTTATTTCTTGAGCCACCCTCTCAGCATATGATGAGACATGTGCCCTCCATAAGAAATCTTTAAAAGCATTGGTCTAGATAAAAGAGTCATCCATCATGAACTCTCTACAGGCCTCCATCATTAGGTCATCATTATTGGTTATTCCCCTTATTTCATCTTTTCCCAACCTTAAAGCAACTACCCCAAAACTTGATGAAGTGTCCAGTGGGAAAGATGGCATTCCCTGATGCATTTCATCATGAGTGAAAATAATCTCTTCATCCTCATCTCCATCATATTCAACCACCTTTTTTCTTTCAATTTTTTGTCTCTTTGGTGGTGATGGACATGTCTGGTCAGAAATCCTTAGAGGGCAATCCAGATCAACAATATTTGGCAATGACTACCCTGAAGAATATGGTGCAATGCTTTTAGCAACTTCCTCAACCCTACTTCCCCTTTTCCTAGAAAAAACCTTTATCTTCTTCGGGGGATGATAAGTAGGCCTCTCCTCCAACCTTACTTCAGGGTATTCCTCAATATCTTGTGACTTTCCCCTTTCTTCGACAACCCATTCATCCTTCAGAATCCCCACCAAATTCTCAAAATTGTCAATGGCATACATAACCCTATTCAACTCACCATTGATATTTGGTATGGGATTGAAAGAAGGTATCCTTTCTTGCTTCTTTTTTACCATCTTGGTAAAGGCAATGTCTTTTGCCTTTCTCTCTTCTTGTATCTCTAAATCAAAAAAATTCCTGATAATGTCTTCAGGAAAATAGAAATTGTGGACAAAAGTTCCAGTCTAATGCTTGGCCTTCATTTGAGAAATAAAACCCTTAGGATCATGATTCCTAGGGCATACATTCTTTAATCCATAAGGTCTAAGAAATGTGTATAAATCCTTCTATCCTCCCTTTTTCATAACAAAATCAGAAAATGTCGTATACTCAAGAAAGAAAGATCCTTTCTTTTGTTCTACTGGAAAATGTACTTCTTGAGCACACCCCGACTATGTCATGATTTCCAAAAATCCAATTCTCAGAGGAGCATCCCTAGGCAGAACATATGGGTTGACATTAGTTCCATATACTCTGAAAATTATTGTATTATGATAAGGGATAATATCTCCCCAATTATGTGTCAAATTTAATTCAGGCCTTCTTTCCATTGGCCTCAAGAAATCATGAATCTCTTTAGGAATCCTGAGGGGATCATGAACTAGAGATCTTTTCAACTTGGATCCAAAGAAATTTTGGAACGTTACGTAGTCTAATTTGTGATCATGCATATCAAGGATCATAGTCCAATATTGGATAGGCATGTGAACATTATCCTCCTTCTTCTTTAGTTCCATATCCTTCCCAAACACTACCTGGCCTCTATACAAAAACATGTGCATTAATAGGGAAAACCACCTGTAACCAACCCAATTCTTTCCTTCCTTTAGGGCCACCAGACACCCATGCATTTTTTCTGCTAAGTAAGTGGCAAAATCATATACCACATTAAAACTTGGATGTTGGAGATATACAACCATGTACATGATATCAGTAGGTAGAGTAGTATTCAAGCTAATTCCTAGAACTTGGCACAAGGCACAAACTGTCTTATTGAAATAGTTAGAGAAGTAGTTCACAGGAAAAGGTTCTGGCTCATTCTTACCAATCACTACCTGCTTCTTATTCTTTCCTCTTCCTGAGGTTGCCAAATGAGGTATCAAAAGAGATTTTCTAAACAAACCCTTAGTATTTTTGTATTCTTCTCTAAAAGCCTCAATATTAATGGCAACCATATCCTGACTCCATTCATGCAGACTGAATATTTCTATAATTTCCTCCCTGGTTATCTTTACCATTTCTATGCCAAAGTGTGTTCTAACAACTCTGGTTACAGGGTCATACCTTGCAACAACATCTTTTAACAAATCTACATCCAAGTAGACATTAGGGACCACCAGCTTACCAATATCCAACCTCGATGGGTTACACAAAGGAGCGCACAAATTCCTATTCCCAAACCAATTGGAGAACAATTTCCATCCGGTATACGGTAACTCAGCATCTTGAACTACACATTGTTTATCAGTTAACCCCTCTAGGAGTAAGGGCTCGTAAAACAAAAACTTTCCCTCAAGCCTTTTTATAGTAGAGGGTTTTAATAAGTCTATAATATCCTGGGAAAAAGACCTAGTAGCGGTTTCAGAGCTAGAGCTTTGGGCCTTAGGTGCCATTTACACAAGACAGAGAATAATTCAAGCTAGGGTTTTTAAATGTCAAGCAATTATAACTTGCACCCTATAGCCTTAAACATAAATGCTTCACAATTTGAGAAGCCACAACAATTATTAAGACAAGCTTTAAAATACTTTACAGAAAATTAACTCAAACAATCCTTCAGGAACAAAACAAGAAGCAGTCGATAATTATTCTTCAAACAACCATAAGACCTTCTGAAAACACAAGAAATGGTATATGTTTTACTTACAGTTTCACTTGCAGAACATTAATGAAAATGAGGCTGAAATTTCACAAAGATGGCTTGCTTCACTCAGTACTAGGCAATTTTTCTTTAGCGTGGAAATACACACAAAAATAGCAATTCATTGATCTTTTAGCAAATTATTAGAGCATAGTTCAAACTTCACCATTACTATTCACTCGCGTGAGATAAAATGACTATAGTACAACACCAACCTATTTCAAATTCCAGTCATTGATCCAAAACAATGCAAGCCAAAAAAAATGGCTCAGATTGAGTCAAAATAGTTTAAAAATGCCACGTTTGTTCACAAAAATTTAGGCCAACAAAATAGCACCTACAGGACACCACCTCAACACAAGTGGGTCCCACCTCGATCATCCCTCATACAACATTGGCATCCATGTGTCAACAATTCACACATCTCACAAAATTATTAAAACTAATGTTTTAATTGCACAAGGTCAGCGAGGAATGGCAATGATGCGTTGGTAAAGAAATAGCTATCAACATCAGTGTCCTTCATCAGTTAGCGAACAAAAATTGGTCCCCATAATCATAGGCGATAGGTGGTAGCATCTCACATACCTCGCAACACTTTAGTGACATTAGCAGGAAACCTTGCGAGGTTCGCGAGGAACGGTCCAAATACGGATCATTCCATTCGACGGCTATGCAATCTGCACATGTGAAAAAGTTATTTATAAAAAGTGGACTGACTAGGTGGATGGGGAAACGAACCTCGAGGCCGAAAAGATTTCTAGAGATTAATCAAAAATATTTTACCAATCCAACACTAAGGAAATATAAAACACAGTTGGGATGCAAAAGACCAAGAAGTCAAGTAAAGAGGTGTCGATAATGTAATGACCAAAAGGGGGTTAAGACCATACTTAAGTGACCGACCACCTTTAATAATAATTCATCGCTCGAATAGAACACCCATGACCAAGACTCATTGTAAAAACCCAACCAATTAGAGCCAAGGACGAAGTAAAAAAAAATCACAAGGGGGAAATTTTTTAAAAGCTCCACCACACACTACACAATCTACCCCATCCCATGATCCTATCCCATGTTTAGATGAAATCATCCCTTCATCTTCATCTCATGATCCTAATCCCCCACAAGATTCCGTCACCCATATCCAAGCTACCCATGAGCCCCATACTTATCAATTGGGTTCCTCCACTTTCATCCACGTTGGTCTTCTCCAAGACCCTATCATTCCTCCCATATCATATCCATCGAAAAATGGACTCACATATTGCTTCCAAAATAATAAGTATCCCATTGGTGAAAGGATTTTCCAAGCCATGCATTATCAAGGAAAAGGGTTAGGCCTACATGAGCAAGACATCTTAGAACCCCTTAATATTAAATAAAATCCAAAATATCATGGACTTGGATATAAAGCTCAAGATGTTGGTACATCTCCCATCCATTCTAAATCCAAAATCCCTCCATCTAAATCTAGAAATTCACATTCCCCATCGTCCAAATCTATCTTGGGCCCTTATGTTCCAAATCCTAATCCCTCATCCATTCCATATATTTTGGGTCCTTATATCCAAAAACAAAGTCCTTCATCCCCTCCATCCATTTTGGGTCCCTACATTCCACCACATATCACTCCTATTCCAAAATCCCATTATCCTCTCTATCCATCACATCATATCCAAAATCAAGATCAACCAAGGCACACACCTTTGAAATCCTTCCAACATACTACTTACACCAACCCATCCATACCACATCCACCAATCCCATTACTCTTGGAAGAAATTTGGATGCCAAATCTACAATGCATAAAGAAAAACATCCACAAAAATCAAAGGATCAACATATCCCCTCAAAAAGACATGAAAAATCAGAGAAAAATATGATCCAAAGTAAAAAATATAAATCCCAAAGGCCTCAAAGGCCCATGATGGAAAAATCAAAGTCAAAAACCATGTGGATTCCAAAAATACTAATAGAATCAATGCATCCTAAAGAAAAATAAAAATTGGCATTCAAACTTGCTCATCCAAAAGCTTCATTCAATCCTAAGTCCTCCATCCCATCTAATAATCCTTCATCACCTTCATCCATTTTAGGTCCTTATGCTAAAAAATCTACATCCACTCCTCTAGCTAAACCTCAAAATCTAAAACCCATTTCACTTTCACAATTCCACCACCCTTTAAGGTGTGTTCCAATGTTGATCTTGACAACATTTCCATCAACTCATCCACATTTCTTTCATCAACCCATCCACTATCCAACATCCATGTTCCATCCTTCCATCCCTCTTATCCAATCATTTGCATAAATCCATATCCCTACCCATCTTCCCATCCATTTTATCCAGGTCTTACCATCATTCTACCAACATCTATGAGAATAATAGCACATAATAAAAGGATACCATTTATTCAACTAGATGCTTGAAGTCCTTCCTCCCCACACTCTTGCACTTCACACTTGGGGGATATATTCATCCATACATATTATCCACATCCTCCATCCATCATCCTATAGATAAATCCATCCTCCCCTTTCCACCTTTGATCTTGACAAGGCTAAGGATATTCATAATCACCATGCATATTATCCTATCCATATCATTCATCATGTATCCCTCATCCTATCCTTCTCATCTTTGATCTTGATAAAGAGCCTAGGGATCAAATATCCATACATCCATGTCTCATCCACTTAACATTTATGATCCTATTCATATCATCCATCCGATATCCAATATCCTATCTCCATCACCCTATCCTACCTGATTCACCCTCTCTTTTCACCCTTAATCTTCATAAAGCTAGGGGAAAAATATACATGCATGCTTTGGACATTTCCATTCTCACCCTTGCTTCCATCCATATCGTTTATGCACTATCCTTACATCCATGATTGCACTACCTCTAGTGTGGAGCATATTAATCCTTTGCAACTAGTCCTTGGACCTCCATCCTCCTATCCTTCATCCACCATCTTCTTATCTCCTATCACCTATATTCCATCTACTAAATCCATTTATCTCCTATCCACACAATCCATTATCTCCTATCCACATAGTCTAAAAATCCTTCCATCCTTTTCCTAGGACTTGGTTCTCCCTTGTCACTGGATCCCATCCATTCCTCTATCCTAATCATCCTATCCTCTATCCAATCGTATCGTATCCACCTATCTATCCTTTCAATCCAACCATCCCCATCCAATCCTAATCCATGCAATCCAACCTTGCAATCTAGCACATAATCCTTAAGCAATCCATTATCTTAATCCAAATAAAGCTCAAATCCATTGATCCAATTTAATCTAACTATCATCATAGGGATGCATCCTTTCCAATCCAATCATCATCATTACCAATCTATCAATCAACCTATCAATAAGTTTTTAGCTTGACTTGGAGCATAGTCCTTGTTTAATTTTGATTTGAGGTTCATGCTTGCTTATTTCTTGTGTTTTCTATCATTTTTTGTATTTATCATGGTTTTTGGCACTCTATTTCCATAGGGGCATCATGGTCTTCCATATCATGGTGTCATACGGTATATATTTGCACTTGACCTTTTGATCATGTACTTGGCATATTTTCATCCTGGTTCCTTATACCTTGGTGCATAATGTCAAGTATAATATTAAATCTAGGTTGCTCATATCATTGCAACATGATGATCATCCATCCTCCCTCTCCATCGATATCTTCATCACCCTTATCTTCTCCCATCCATCCTTATGTTTTTCATCTTTTTATCCTCCATCCTTTAGTCGTCTCATCCATTTCGAGACCACACTTGTGTTATCCTAACCCACATGTCCTCTCGAGGGGGCATACCACCTCCTCCTCACCCTTTATCATCCTTCCTAGCGACTAGGGAATCATGCTTCTAGTCTTTATCCCTTTCCTAGCTACTATGTTTTATTCTTCTTTGAAATGATGTTACTTCTCTTATTCGCAACATCATCTCAAAGAGGGAAAAAATGTAATTACCCAAAATAATACTTAATTAAATAAATACTTGTTATTTATTTAATTTAACCTTTATCTTTTATCCTAATAATTAATTAAATAAATATTCATTATTTATTTAATTAATTTCATCATCATCCTTTATTCCACCACCTTTAATTAAATAAATTTATTTAATTAAATCTAACCTTTTGCCCACTTTCCTATAAATCCCCTAGCCTTGCTCAAGTTAATTAATCCTTGATTAATTAACTTTATCCCCTTATTAACCTCCATTACCATTTTCCTATTATTTAATTCCATCCTAGCCCATTCTCTAAAATTTAACTCCACCCAAGTAATAAACCCTTGGTTTATTTACTCAACCTACCCCATTAAATTAATTAATTTAACCTTCATTATCATTATCCTCTTATTTCAAATTCCTACACATCCCCCAAACTTGTCACAAAGTGAAAAGTGTCATAGACTATCTTGTAGCCTCTTCTCACACATGTGTGAGATCTCACCTATCCCCACTATCTCTTACACACATTTATTTCCTCTCCTCCCAATGTGTGATCACACATGTGTGAGCACACCTCCCCATTTCACCCCTTTCCATCTTGTGACACTTGTCACAAGACTAATCAATCTTGATTCTTTGATCCAAACCTCATCCTTCATTCAATCTCAACCCTCCATTAGCCAATCAATCTTGGCTCTTGATTTCTCCTCTCTCATTTCTATAAATGAGAGGCCTCTCATCTCATTTCCAACACATCTCATATGTTAATGTAATGTTGTAAAAATATCCATTGATCTTATCGTCATTTGGAGTAAGAGCAACCACATCAAAATCAATCCAACACATCTACATGCTACTCTTACTTCTTGAGGTTTGCATTTGCATTTGATTAGATTTAGCTTTACATTTTATGCTTATTTCTATTATTTCATTTGCATGCATTCAAATTAATATAAGCTCAATATATTATTGATTTCCATTATTTATAACTACTTAATGAGACCATTTTAAAATTTAATTTGATATATGTAAGGTCAAATATATTTTTCATATATAAGAATATGATTTTTTTAAAGAAAATGGAAGATTAATAGATTTTTTATAAATTAAAAATATAAATACATTATAAAATGACAAGGTTCCATCTTACAACCATACATTTATTTCAAAATTATATGGTCAAGATTTATTTAACATGTTCATTTTGACTTGTACCATCAATATATATGTTTCATGTAATAATACTCACTAAAAACACATCAACATAAAAATAATTTTTAATAATACCATGCTGAAAAGATAAATCCAAACATAATATTAAAGGAATATCAAATACAAAATGAGTAGGAATTCCATAGATTTCAATTAAACATTAAAGAAGAATTGAGAAGCTTATCGTTATGGTGTGCACTAGGGACAAAGATTAAATTTTGTTTAGTGCCAACATAACGTGAAAAAGGATGAAGAATTTTTTTAAATGGTCATAAAAAAACAATTTGAAACATGGTGCATAAAATAGACTATAATATAAACAAAGAAAGGGTATCCAACATGACTTAGAGGAAACACAAAATGTAAGATAAAATATATCCATGTGGAGTATTTAGTGTGGAGGGTGGATAAAATATTTTGGGTGGCCATTTCCATGGTGAAAAACTTCAAATTCTCTACCAAGTTCCTTCCTTTGATCTTCTTCCACTTTTCACATGTTAATTGGTTTTTGTTGCACTTAAAATGAGTTCTATCTTGTGGTGGGGCTTGGTAATAAATAATGGATATAGTTTTAAATATGAAATGTTTTTAATTAAGACCTCATAAAAGAGTAAGCATGGATTCCAAGTATGACTTAAGGTTATTTTAAAGATCCACTTGGAATACATATGGATCAAGGGAATTCTGGAGAAAATATTGATTTATTTGTAAGTGGATAGGGGAATGGAGTAATAATATTCATTAAAAATATTCTCTTATATTTTTTCGTTTAAACATGAAAAAGTATCATAAGGAAAAAATTATTTGTTATAAATTATAATTTTTTTGGTGTTCCATGGTTGGTCTCTATGGGTTTTCAAGCAAGCCCTTTAATCTTTGGGACAAACATGTTAGTTTGTGAATTAAAATTTTACTAAGGTATAAATTCCATTAAAATAGCTAGGTGAGAATTGACCAGTCTTATCTTGGGTGTAGTTATCATAATGACACTATATTTTATCTTTAGTAAATTGGTGTATAAATAATTTCTATAGTACTTTACAATTTGTCTCCACTTTCTACTAGATGGTATAATAAATTATGGTAGGTTTGTAGCTATACAATCACTATATTTGTGCTTGGATCTAGTTAGATTTACATTCAAGGGATGTTTATAATTATTGCTAACTTAGCATATAGTGCATCTTGATTGAAAATGGATAAGCTATTAAACATCCAATTACCAAAACATAACTATAGTAAGGAAAGAAAGCATGAAACATAAAAAAACATCACATAACACATGAACACCGAGATTTTTATGTGAAAAACACAAAATGGGAAAAACCATGTTGAGGATTAGCTCACAATATATTATAACTAGTTATAGTATATTTATAGAAGTTCTCACTATAGGTGAACTCACTATCCATAGAGAACAAGATAGAAGAGAGATGGTGGCTCATAGCCTATTTTGAACTGTTACAATTACATATTTCATATGCATGAAATATAGTTGAAATGAATCTCAGTAAAATAATTTTACATACTTCATCTAATTCAAATTTCACTTTGACTTTCTCTACATTCACATCACTTTAATCTTCTACTCAAGATTGACAACTTAACTTCACACTACTCTGATAATATTTGCATGTAGAATCTTCACATCACACATCATATATTCATACCATACATCAAAATACCAAAAATATCTAACATATATATCCACATAAACTCTAAGATCAATTAGGTTGGCCTAACTGGATGTAACACCCAAAATATAACTTGTTGGCTCCAAAAATTTCATACATATCTTGCGCCAAGATCCAAAACTAAAACAAACTTAAAATAGGTTGGCATGGACCTATATTAGATCTTGCATAAGATCACAATACTTATTTATCTTTCACATATCTAAAAACATATTAGGTCAACACTATTGGAGAAATGATAACAAAATTATTCAACTGTGTATCCATATCTCGACACATGGAACTCAAAAATCAATGTGAACTAGAATCCATACTCTACTTCCATCTAGAAACTTATCCTCACAAGCAAAAATCCAAAAACTCATTTGCATAGACGTGCAAAATCTCCCACACAACTATACTATATCGAAAACAACTGTAGTTTCCAGACTGAACTTCTGTGACTCATGTCTCTCAAAACACTTGTCAAAACATGATGAAATGTTGGAATTAGATACATATAACATCCACCAAAATAATTTTAGAAGCATAGAGTGAAACTTTTATTTGTAGAGTGGTGTAGACCCAAAAACAATCACTCTGTAACATTGTATAAGAAAAATTGACACTTAGTCAATTTCCAACTCAATTGATATTTCTGGATCAAACCATTATACAAAAATGTCTTCCTCAACAACTCAAAAACCTATTAGAACTGATCAAAATGGTCTGCAACCAAAATATTCACATAAGTTACAATGTTTGAAATCAATTGAAACAATACAACACATCGTTATGTATCTTCCATGCTCATGTTTCCAAACATCATCAATGACATTATTCAACAATCTCCCCAAACTTCCAACAATCTTGTTGGGAAATCATGTCTCAATTTCCAGTTTCGGGCCTCTTCATACTTTGGACTTGGCAAAAAAATATTTTTTTCTGCCCTTTACCACTTTACCACGGATATCTAGCTTGGCCTTGGCAGTACTGTGGTGACTGTCTAGGCTGTTACCTCCCTACCGCGCACAATGAGTTCTCTCACCATAGTGGCACGGTAAGGCTGCCAATGGCTTGGCTTGACGGTTACCGCCATACCGCAGGTGGTGGTTCCTCTTGCCGTGGTGTCCACGGTGAGACCACCAGTAGTGGGCTCGGTGGTTCCTCTAACCGTGGTGTCCGTGGTGAGACCACCAGCGATGGGCTCGGCGGTTACCGCCATATCACAAGCGGTGGTTCCTCTCACCGCAGTGTCCATGGTGAGACTGCCAGCGGTGGGCTTGGTGGTTACTACCCCATTGCGGATAGTGAGTCCTCTCATCATGGTTGCCATGGTGAGACCACCAATGGTCAGCCTGGCGGTTACCGCCCTACCATGGGGTGGCCTGACGACCCCTGTGGTAGCGTGGTATGATCGCCAGCAGTCTTGCCAATGGCCACCACCACACTA
Organism: Sequoiadendron giganteum; assembly: GCA_007115665.2. Taxonomy (NCBI): domain Eukaryota; kingdom Viridiplantae; phylum Streptophyta; class Pinopsida; order Cupressales; family Cupressaceae; genus Sequoiadendron; species Sequoiadendron giganteum. The sequence continues at coordinate 244,757,818 of CM021104.1, read as the reverse complement.
CGGGTCAACTCAGATGGACCAGTGGTAGCACGATGGAGAGTGACTGGGCTTGGTGGAGACTTGGGTGAGCTCGGTTGGGCTCACCGCCATACCGTGAGGCAAATCAGTGAGCTTGGAGCTCGGTCAGCCGAGCTTGACTAGTTTGAATGGAAAGTCAAAGCGACAGGTGAATAAATTTTGAACACGTGGCTTGAAGACAACAGTTTGATTGGCCAAAGACCGAAACAGTGAAAGGCAGTTATTGCAGGCCGACTTCTGCTGATGACAGGAACCTGATTTGGGTGGTGAAGTTATTGCTTGGGTGGCTCGATGCAATCAGTTCAGATTGATTACTTTCTTGAATGATCGATGCATGAACCTAGAGGCCATGGGATTGGTTGGAAAGTGTAAATGCAATGTAAGACTTGTACAGTTAATGTGAGGTTGATAGATGTGTACATGTAAGTTGCAAGTTGATGCAAGTGGGAAGAGAGAATTCATTGTATAATTTGAGAGAAGTATTATAACGGTGAGAGTTTTAACTTGAGAGCTATTGTGAGCTGATCAGAGAGTGAAGGCTGAAGAATTTTGTATGTAATAATTTTATTGCTGTAATACAAAATTGTCTTTGCTTGGTGTGGTGGGTTTTTTACCTAAAAAGGTTTTCCCATGTAAATACTTGTGTCAATTTGTGAATGCTTATTTTGTTATCTATTTTATGTTGCATGTATTCATCTTAGTAGTTTTAAGAAGCTATTAGAACCTATTTTTGCTATTCTCCTCTATTGTATTTGTGTTAAGGGAATGTATTCTGCATTGTTGGTTCATTAGATCCATCCCTGTTTTCCCTTCAAGTGGTATCAAAGCCTGGCTAGTTGTATTATCCTTGTTGGAAAAGGTCAATTTTTTGTGCTAATATTGTTTCAGTGGGAGTCTTGCATTTTTGAAACTTGTTTCTGTTTGAGATGGCGAGTACACCAGGTAGAGTAGAGATTGAAAAAATTAATGGCAGAAACTTTGAGTTATGGAAACTCAAAATGAAAGACTTGTTGGTGGATAGAGACCTCTGGATAATAGTGTTTGGAACTATGCCACAAGGTATGATGCAAGGGAATTGGGACCTTGTTGATAGAAAAGCAAGAGGTCTAGTAAGACTGAGTCTGGCCGATTCTATACTCCTGAACGTCCATGAGGAGACATCTGCAACTTTATTATGGAAGAAGCTTGGTGATATTTATTAGGGAAAGTCTTTGATAAATAAGTTATTCCTGAGGAAGAAGTTGTACTCCTCGAAAATGGAAGAAGGTGCATTTGTTGCAGACCATCTGAACTCGTTTAACATGAGTTTTACTTAGCTGACATTTGTAGGTGTAAAGACTGAGGAGGAGGATCATTGCATGCTCTTTTTGTGTTCGTTACCTAACAGTTGGGATCATATGGTGATGGCTATTGGAAGCATGACCATTGCATTCAAGATGGATGGTGTGGTTTCTTTGCTTCTATCTGAAGAAATGTGAAGGAAGTCTTCTAAGATGGCCAAAGAGGCTCTTGCTGTTCGAGGTAGACCTAAGGAGAAAGGCAAGAAGAAGGACAAGAAGTCAAAATCCAAATATGCAGGGAGATCAAAATATCCTAGTAAAAATTTCAAGGTGAGATGCTGGAACTGTGGGAAACCTGGTCATATCCGGAAGGATTATAAGGAGAAGAAGAAGAAGAATGCTTCAGACAATGACTCTTCTCAAAGTGATGCAGACGCCTTCATTGCAACAGCCTTGAAAACTCAGGCATCAGATGATGTCTAGCTGGCTGACTCAGGCGTGTCCTTTCACATGACATCCCATAGAGAATGGTTCTCCAAGTATGAGAAGTATGATGGTGGAAAGGTGTACTTGGCAAGTGATTCAACACTGGAGATCATTGGTAGAGGAATAGTCAGAATTCAGTTTCTTGACGGGAGAGTCAAAGGAATTGGTGGTGTACTGCACATACCAGGTCTGGCTCGTAATCTTCTTTTTGTCAGTAAGTTAAATGATGTTGGTGTAGAAGTTTCTTTCTCAAGTAAATGATGTAAAATGGCTAGAGGTGCAATGGTTTTCGCTAAGGGTGTTCGTATTGGCACTCTGTATAAGCTGGATGCATGCCTTGTTCAATGTAATAGTGCATCTGCAAAGTCAAGCAAAGTTGCTCTTGTAGAGGAAGATGAAGACTCTTCTCTGTCTGCAAATTCTTTGGAGGTAAAAATCCTAGCTGAGAAGACTATGTTTTGGCATCATAGACTAGGTCACATAGGTGAAAAATGTTTAAAAACCTTGAAGAATAAAAATATTGTAGAAGGGCTTGATGATTGTAACCTTGAGTTTGATTTTTGCGAACACTGTATTTATGGAAAACAACACCGTGTTTCATTTTACTCGAGTCCTCATAAATCTTCTGGCATACTGGATTATGTTCATTCTGATGTGTTTGGTCCAGTTAATGTTCCTTCGTTATTAAAGTCTAGATATTATGTTTCTCTTATTGATGACTATTCGAGAAGGGCATTTGTATACTTTCTTAAAAGTAAATTAGAAGTGTTTAGTTGGTTTAAAGAATTTAAATCTTTGGTAGAGAATCAGACTGGAAGGAAAATTAAATGTTTGAGGACAGACAATGGCGGTGAGTTTTGTTTTGCAGATTTCAAAAGGTATTGTACAGATCATGGAATTAAAAGGCATAAGACAACACCTTATACTCCACAATAGAATCAAGTTGCTGAAAGGTTGAACAGGACGCTGATGGAAATGGCAAGGAGTATGCTGAGTAGTGTTGGTCTGGAGAAGAAGTTTAGGGCTGAGGCTGTGGCTACAACATGCTATCTAGTAAACCGATCTCCTTGCTTTTCTCTTGTTGATAGGACACCTCTAGAAGCATGGTCTGGTAAGAAGCCCTCTCTAAGGCATGTCCATGTCTTTGGCTATGAGGCATATGTTTATGTACCAAATGAGAAAAGATCAAAATTGGATAATAAGGCTGTCAAGTGTATTGTCATCGGCTATGGAGTTGGTGTGAAGGGATACAAGCTTTGGAACCCTGTTACTGAGAAGGTTCTGTACAACAGAAGTGTGATATTTCATGAGTTGAAACCTTCAATAAGTGATCAACAACTTGAGACAGATCAGAGTGACAAGAAGAAGGATGCAGTTGAGATTCCCCAAACTCCAGAAAGGGAAGATTTGCATGGTGTACCTCAGATTGAGGAGAGCTCAAACAGCTCTGGAAGTTCTGATGATGAAGAACCACAACCTCAGTCTATAAGAAGGTCTACACGAGAAAAATAACAACCAGAGAGGTATGGTTTCTCACTGTTAAATTTAAACTGTGCCCATGCCTTAATTACTAGCACTGATGAGCCTAGGACTATAAAAGAAGCAATCAACATGTTTGATTCGAATTCTTGGCTGGAAGCCAGGAATGAAGAGATGGATTCATTGAAGAAGAATGAAACCTAGGATTTGGTACCATTGCCTAAAGGGAAAAATCCTATTGGCTATAAGTGGATATTCAAAAGGAAGATAGGTCTTGATGGCAATGTTGAGAAGTATAAGGAACAACTAGTTGCAAAGGGATTTTCCCAGATTGAGGGAATTGATTATGGAGAGATTTTTTCCCCTGTAGCAAAGTTGACATCGATCAGATTTTTGTTGTCATTGGAAGTTGTGTATGACTTTGAAATTGAGCAGATGGATGTGAAGACACCATTTCTCCATGGTGAGCTGGAAGAAGAAATTTATATGTCCCAACCTGAGCATTTTATTGAAAAAGGTAAACAAAATCTGGTTTGTAAGTTAAATAAATCTTTGTATGGTTTGAAGCAGTCTCCTAGAATGTGGTACCAAAAATTTGACACATTTGTGTTGTCTATGGGATTTGTAAGATTAAAATATGATCATTGTGTTTATTATAAATCTAAAAATGATCGTGTGCTTGTTATAACCATGTACGTGGATGATATGTTATTCATAGGGAATAACAAGTCTATAATTTTTGATCTTAAATCTTAGTTGTCTACAAAGTTTGAAATGAAAGATCTTGGTGCAGCAAGGTACATTTTTGGAATGGAGATAACCAGGGATAGAACAAGCAAAAAGCTTTGGGTAAGTTAGAGTAAGTATGTGAACAATGTTCTGGAGAGATTTGGTATGAACGATTGCAAGCAACTAGTTGTTCCAGTCATGCAAGGAACAAAACTATTTGTCGAAGATTGTCCAAAATCTGCTACTGAGATGGAGGACATGACCAGTGTGCCTTATGCAAGTGTTGTTGGCAGTTTAATGTATGCGATGGTGTGTATAAGACCAGACATTTCCCAAGTAGTGGGAGTTCTAATCCGTTCTATGGAAAATCTAGGAAGATCACATTGGGATGCTGTGAAGAGATCAGGTATTTGAAGGGGACTTCAGACTATGCTTTATGTTACCATGGTAGTTTGGTTGCATCACAAAGAACATTCAGTATTCAGGGATATGTTGATTCTAATTGGGCAGCGGACATTGATAGTAGGAGATCCACCGGTGGATATACATTCATGCTAAATGGTGGAGCAGTCAGTTGGATGAGCAAGCGACAGGATGTAGTTGCTTTATCCACGATAGAGGCAAAGTACATGGCAGCAACTCAAACTTGCAAGGAAGCAGTTTGGTTGAGGCGTTTGTGTTCAGACATTGGTTTTAATGTAGGGCAGATTAGAATCTTCTATGACAATTAATGTGCTTCGTCTTGGCATGGAAAGAACCCAACTTTCCATACCAAGACGAAGCACATTGATGTGCAGTTTCACTTTGTGAGGGACATGGTGGAAGATGGAAGAGTCTGTCTTGAAAAGGTTGACACTTTGAAGAATGTTGCAGATGCATTGACAAAGCTCGTGAGCATAGACAAGTTCAGATGGTGCGCATAATTGATGGGCCTTGGGGCCTATGACCATCAGTGATTTTTTGAAGTCAAGAGGAAGCTAGAAATCTTTGCCAAGTGGGAGCTTGTTGGGAAATCATGTCTCAATTTCTAGTTTCGGGCCTCTTCATACTTTGGACTTGGCAAAAAATTCTTTTTTTCTTCCCTTTACAACTTTACCGCAATTGTCTGGCTTGGCCTTGGTGGTACCGTGGTGACTGTCTAGGCGGTTACCACCCTACCACGTGCGGTGAGTTCTCTCACCACGGTGGCACGGTAAGGCCACCAGTGGCCTGGCTTGGTGGTTACCACCATATCGCAGGAGGTGGTTCCTCTCACCATGGTGGGCTCAGCGGTCACCGCCATACTATAGGCAGTGGTTCCTCTCACTGCAGTGGCATGGTAAGGTGGCCAACGGTGGGCTTGGCGGTTACTGCCATATCACAGGAAGTGGTTCCTCTCACTGTGGTGTCCATGGTGAGACTACCAACAGTGGGCTTGGCGGATACCGCCCCACCATGGACGGTGAGTCCTCTCACCATGGTGGCTGTGGTGAGACCACTAGCGGTCACCCAGCAGTTACTGCCCTACCACGGGGTGGCCTGGCGGCCCCCGTGGTAGCGCGGTATGACCACTAGCAGTCTTGTCAATGGCCACTGCCACACCGCAAGTCAACTCGAATGGAGTAGTGGTAGCATAGTGGAGAGTGACTGGATTGAGTGAAGGTTTGGGTGAGCTTGGCTGAGCTCACCGCCATACTGTGAGGTGATTAAGTGAGCTCAAAGGTAGCGCGGTAAGATCTCGGTTGAGCTCAGAGCTCGGTCAGCCGAGCTTGACCAGTTTGAACAGAAAGTCAAAGCGACAAGCGAATAAAGTTTGAACACGTGGCTTGAAGACAACAGTCTGATTGGCCAAAGATCGGAACACTGAAAGGTAGTCATTGCAGGCCAACTTCTACTAATGACAGGAACCCGATTTGGGTGGTGAAGTTAAATCTTGGGTGGCTCGATACAATCAGTACAAATCGATTGCTTGCTGGAATGATTGATGCATGAACCTAGAGGCCATGGGATTGGTTGGATAGTGTAAATGTGATGTAAGACTTGTACAGTCAATGTGAGGTTGATAGTTGTGTACATGTAAGTTGCAAGTTGATGCAAGTGGGAAGAGAGAATTCATTGTATAATTTGACAGAAGTATAGTAACAGTGAGAATTTGAACTTGAGAGTTGTGAGTTGATCAGAGAGTGAAGCCTGAAGAATTTTGTATGTAATAATTTTATTGTTGTAATACAAAATTGTCTTTGCTTGGTGTGGTGGGTTTTTTACCTAAAAAGGTTTTCCCACGTAAATACTTGTGTCAATCTGTGAATTCTTATTTTGTTGTCTCTTTTATGTTGCATGTATTCATCTCAATAGTTTTAAGAAGCTATTAGAACCTATGTTTCCTATTCTCCTCTGTTGTATTAGTGTTAAGGGAATGTATTTTGCACTATTGGGTCATTAGATCCATCCCTGTTTTCCCTTCAAATCTCCCCTTTGTCATTGATGGAAACATGCCAAAATCTCTAAAACATTCTCCAAAATATTCTCCCCCTTTGACATCAAGGGAAAAGGGCACCTGTACAATAGTTATGACTTTCACCAGAAACTCCCCCTAAGAAATTTAAGCATATATACAAACTAAAAACATGGATTGAATCCCCCTGAGTCATGTGCTTGAGAAAAACCCCTAAAACTGTATTTGGAAATAACACTATAAATTCCGCATATGTACAAAGAATCTAAACTAAAATACTAGAAACAAATAAAGAGATAAGAAATAAGTCAATCAAAGGTGGTTGATTCCTATAATTTCTTCAAATGGTCTTACCATGTTTTCCTTCTATCTTCCCATTCTCTCTTAGCTTTTGCAAGCAATCTATGTTGCGTTTCAAACTCCACCAATAACTCTTCACTCTCTTCTAGATTTCCAATTACTAGATTCATCTTCTTGGCTTTGTCTACACTCAACAAAGCTTTTGAAACAAGTATAAATTTAGGATTGACCAAATCTTTGATTTCTCTAAATTGCAGGATGATGTGCTCCTTCTGTGCTTGCAATTGAAATAATTTCTTATGCATATATTCTATTACGCTCCTTGTCTCTCTAGTTAGATCAACAGTTGGATAATAGGCACTTGAGGTGGTATTGATTTGAGAATCAACAGATTCCATCTCTTTCCTTATGCTCTATGTGGCTCTGGGCCACTTCATCCTATATTGATATAGAGCCTTTGCCTCATCAACACACCCTTCAACATCCTTTATCAAATCTGAAAACTTTTTATGTGCAATAACACATTTCTCAGTCATTTCTAACATCTTCATATCACTTATCCTTTTCTCAAACTCTTTTTTTGCTTCTTCTTTTAGTCCAGAGGCATATACTTTAAATGAATCAATTAGCAGCTCATGATTTTTTATACCGGATAGTGATGTGCCAACATTTGTGCTAGGTATGGTCTCTTGAAGTGATTTTACTACTTCCTCCATTAGTTATCCACTTCTTTGGTGTGTTTCGATAATTTATTTCCTTCCAGATGCATGAAACACATCTCTTAATTATATATTACGGATGGGAGGGATCTTATCCAAATCCACACTACCTTACTACATTGACATGTGTAATAGTTGTAAAGACACAATAGGCTGGAACTTGGGCTACATAATCAATAGATTCTTTAGGGAATCTCTGGAGGAGCCGAAGGATTCACTAGAAACCTTTGTTTTCTCTGCAACATTTCCCTTTGATTCCTTCTCTTTAGCATTACCAAAGACTATTGATTTTTTTGTATTTGTTTGTGCATCTCTGGATGCATCCTTATTCTTTTTTTCATTTTATTCTTCATGCTCTTTAACATTCTCTTTCTTATCTTCCTCTATAGGGTTTTCAGTGTTTATCAGAGGAGTAACTTCCTCTTGTACTAGAGGAGTGATGGTATTTTACTTTGCAATATATCTTCTCCAATCATTGAATCCTCAATATTTCTTTCTGTCATATCCTCCACTTCTAGAGGTGTGTTGTACTATGCAACTTCTTCATTTGTATCATGTTCATGTTGAGAATCATCTATTTTCACCTGTTCTTCATTGTTTGGTTTTGGTTTAGGGGTCTCCACATTCACTTCTTCCTTATTATTTGGTATCATCCCCAGTTTTTATGCTATCTCTTCTGCTTTATCATTGCTTTTCTTTCTAATTCTTTCAAGATCACTTTTATTTTTTCCTATAAGGGTTGTCACCCTTTCCTTAGTTCTTAGCTCCTTGTTGTATATAGTAGCCAATGTGGGTTTGTCTTTTTTGAATAGAGGAGCACTCACTCTTTCTAGTGCTTCTTCTTTTATAGCTTCTTAACTTCTTTCCAACAAGACGTTCCAAAAATATTCAGGTATATGTTTCTTGATGTTTCACATGCCAACCTCAAGAACAACAATGTACTTGATAATAACTTCAATGATGGTGGCCCTATCCACCTCATCTGCATCTTTGTATAGAGCCGTGGTCTCCCCTAACATATCATTCTATAAAATAATATTGAAAAATGCCTCCAATTTCATAGGTGAGTGAAGCCTTATTGGTTTTATTTGTTATTTTCCTTTTCTTTCACTTGGAGTTTTCTTCTTTTGACTCGTTTCTTTTCCCTTCTTCTTTAGTGATACTTTCTTAGCAAATTCTTTCTTCAAATGCACAACAAACTTTTTTTTTTTCTTCCTCTATCTCCTCTTCACTTTTAATATCAATAATGTCATATCATTTTCTTTTTGCACTTGCTTCAACTTGTGAAGCATCACTTCTTCTTCCAATTCTTCTTCTTCTGCTACATTGATTCTTATGCCCTTCTCTCTCATTGCCTTTTGTTTTACCCTTCTTTTGGTAGGGGCAACAGGTGGTGTAGCAGCAATACTTTTCTTCTTTTCAACCCTTGTAGTCTACACAAATGAAGGAGATTTATCCTTTATTGAAGGGATCAAAAAAGTCTTTCTCTTTTCTCCAATAGTTGGCAGAATCTCAAAGAACTTCTAGAAAAAAGGAGGAGTGGTAGCTATCCTACTAGATCTTCTTGTGCTTCCAAATCCTTCTACAACACTTAATATGCTTTAGCTCTTTCTCTTGCATACTCTACTCATTCTTTTGAAATGACCATTTCCTTTTCATACACATCAACCATCTTATCAAAATTCTTCTTGATTATATATTTTCTTTGTTCCATGTGTACTTTCATAGATTTTTCCTTGTATGTGCCATACCTTTCTTTAGTTTCATCCTTCAAACTCTTCAACAAAATGTCAACATAACCAATTATTTACTGTTCATTGGTCTCATATCCTAGTGTAGGTATCCATACTATCCTCGGTTCCATTGCTTCCATCATACACTCATCTCTTGATACCAGGAAAGTGATGTCATTATGATATTTTTCAACCATTTTTCTAGGTATTTTGTCCCTTTCATGCATTCTCGTTTGAAATACCACAAAGAAATTAGCAAGAGAATCATCTTGTGCCTTCCCATATCCAAGTCTAATCATATGGTCTCTGATCTAATGAGAAACAGGTCTACCTTTGAGCCATGCCATACTTCGAGTTTTAGGTAATTGCTTTAGAAAATAGAAAAGTAAACATACCACCAAAGTTCCATACTTGAATACATATTTCATTTACTTAGTTTTCTTTAAATTCTCCATCAATTATTGCCTAAGCAACTCACAAAGATCATGTTCTACACCATTTTCAACCATCTCATATGTCACATTGATTACGGTAGTAGGTACTAAATTGTTTTTGTTTGTGAAGTAAATTTTATAGCCAATCATATTTTTGCATACCTCACAACTGGATTTCTAATGGGATTCACTGCTAGATCTCTTTTGTCATATGTAGCACATGTCTTCTCCATAACCACTACATTCTTAATAGATTTCAACATAGGAATTGGTTCGGTGGAGCATAGATCAGTAACCTCTCTGATCACTTCCTTAGTTATCAAATTAGGCACATTACTCCAGAAAAAATGATCATGGATTCTACTAAGTGCCATTCTAACCCATTTTATATCAAAATAGAAATTATGGAACCATTGCCATACATCCAATTTCTTTGTGACTAGGTTTTGAAATTCTAGCTTTAGGGAAAAGTCTTCTCTAGTAAGCTCATTAACCCACAATTCCCCTAACTTAGAATGATGAAATTATTCTATATTCCCATGAATGTAGATCCTAATATCCTCAATTGGTAAAACCCCATAAAGAATATGAGAAAATGTACCTAATGGGTCATCTTCTACAGATTTCATAGGATACTTCTTAAATTTTGATTGTAGTTTTTTTCTAACTTCAATTACTCTTGCTATAGCCATTTAAATTGTACTTAAATTTCCTTAAAACAATGTTCTTTGTGAAACAAGGGCTGCTTGCTAAACTAGGGTTTCAATGCACAACTTCTCAAATCACCTTGATTACACTTTCATGTCTCTTCTCCTTCTTGAAATTTTTTATGAATGAATTTGCCTTAGTGAAATTACTTTATAATCCTTCAATTTTGACTTGATTCCACATTGAATGTTTTGAACAATAAAGTTGTCAACACTTTATCTATATGAACAAACAACTTTTGAAGCTTTGTAAATTTCCACATCATCATATTTTCTTCCAAAATCTTCACTAATAGATCAGGAATGTTGATCTTCATCATATATCTTCATGCTAAGGCATCAATACCTCTTCTTTGGTGGGGGAAAAAATATTTCCAATAAAGCTCCCCCTAAGCCAAAGCTCTTAGCTTAGTTTCTAGAGGAAACATCTGCATCAGATGATGGTACAAATTCTTCCTTGACTTTTGTCTCTTCCTTCTTTCTCTAGATATTTTCCATTTCCTTCTTTGTTTTTTCTAGATCAACCTTTTTAACTGGTTCATTCCTATTTACCATATTATCTTTCCTTGTATTTTTCTTTTGTAAAACTTGGATATGTGTATAGGTCTACTATAGTTATAGAATACACCATTCTTTTGAACAATATTTCTTCCATTCATTCTAGATTTTTATTGATTATCTTTATGTCCAAATCCATAACATGTATAATAGTAGCCATTGAAATATTGAATCATTATACCATTATTATATCCATCCATCATTTGACTTCTACATTCACTAGCTTTATGAACAAATCTCTTGCATGTAAAATATTGACCAAAAAAGGATGGATCTGCTTCTACATTCCATTGCCTTATGTCTTATCGTGGTCTTCTAGCTTCATTTCTTTGATTCTAGATCTTTCCATTGTTCTTCTTATCTTCAATATTCCTTTTAATATTTGATACCTAATCTGACTTTGAACTTTCTCCTATCTCAAACCCTAATCAACCTAAAGTTGTCTTTAGAACCTTTCTAATTTGTAATAATTTCATCAAGATTTTTAGCACTCATTTTTAAATTGTTTTCATGACTCCTTTCTTTCTCCAAATCTGATCTCATATTTATCACTACTTGTTTAAGCCTTGTACATTCCTTTGATTTGGTTTTCACCATTGCATTCAAGTATTCTTCAATTCTTTTATTTTCTTCAACTTGCACTTTTAGACCAGTGATGGATACATTTGCTTGCTTTAATTGCTCACTGTCTTTCTTATGCCTTTCTATAAACTTCTTGATTTTCTCTCTCAATTTTATGATGCATTCATTTGCTTCTTTGATATTTTCTTTCACATCTTTGTTTTCATCTTCTGTCTTTTCAAGATATTCAAGGGAAAATTTGAGTTCTCCATCTTTGTCAAGCATGCAATGTTCTTCTATGATTCCCACTATTGGAATCTCTTCCAAAGGAATAGGAAATTTTATATCAACCATGTGTTCAACCTCCAAGTCCTTCCCAAAGTGTGTTGGAAGTTTGAGGAAGTTTGTCATTGATGATGTTGTTTGGCAACATGAGCATGAAAGGTACATAATGACACAATGTAGTGTTTTCATTGATGTCAACATTGTTGCAGAATATTTTTATTAGTTCTAATAGGTGTTTGTAGTGTTAAGGAATAAATTTTTGCATAATGGTTTGGTTTGAGAAAGATTAGTTGTGTGGAAATTTGACTAAGTGTCAAATCTGCTAGTACAGTTTTATATAGTGCATCAATTTTTGGGTCCACACCACTCTAAAAATGAAGATATCACTCTGTGATTCTAAAATTATTTTGGTGGAAATTAGATGTATCTAATTTCAAGATTTCATCTTGTTTGGACAAGTAGTTTGAGAGATATGAGTAATAGAGTTTGGCCTGGAAAATCATAGTTTCTTTTCTGTATAGTACAGTTATGTGGGAGATTTCACACATCTCTGTAGATGAGTATTTGGCATTGCACTTTTGAGGATAATTTTCTTGATATCAATAGAGCATGGATTCCAAATGGCATTGAGTTTTGGGGTCCATGTGTCAAGATGTGGATACATAGATGAAGGTTATTTCTTTTAGGTTTTCTATCATGCTGACCCAATATGTTTGATACTATATGAATGTTAAATATGTATTGCTATCTTATGTGGGATTTATTATAGGTCCATGCCGACCTATGTTAAGATGTTTTGAGTTTTGAATTGTGGCGCGCTATGCGGATAATTTCTTTTGAGCTAACAAGTTATATTTTGGGTGTCACATCTAATTAGGCTAACCTAATTGATGTTATACTTGATGCAAATATATAAGTTGGATTGTTTCAGTGTCTTGAGGTAATGTAATGAGTATGTGATGTGTATGATGTGAATTTGAGTAGAGAAATGAAAAGTTAAGTTGCAAATGTTAAGTTGAAGATCAAAATTGTGCTAATGAAGACTGCTATAGAGTGTTGAATCAAAATTAGATAAAGTTTGTTTTGTTCATTAGGATTGTATTCATGCATATATTAGATGCAATTCTAACAGTTCAAAAATAGGCTATGAGCCACCATCTCTCTTCTATATTTTTCTTTGTGGACAATTAGTCCACCTACAATGGGCATTTCCTATAAATATATTATAACCGATTATAATATATTGTGAGCTAACCCTCACCATGGTTTTTCCCATTTTGGGTTTTCCACATAAAAATCTTGGTGTTCATGTGTTATGTGATGTCATGAATGTTTCATGATTTATTTCCTTATTGTAGTTGAATATGCTTTGGTAATTGGATGTGTAGACACTTAAAATTTTCTTGAATGATACTACACACTTTAATTTGATCACTAACATCATTTCATCCTAAAATTCATCCTCTTTTTATCTGTTTAATTAAATAAGCCTAGTTATTTAATTAAATGCATATTTTTCATCTATTAATCTAATTGAATTAATTAGGTTAATTCACCCCCTTTCACCTTCACCTCTCATCCTCTTTAATTAAATAGATCAAATTATTTAATTTAAACCCCCCAAGTCCTCTCATTTAATTAAATAATCCTACATTATTGAATTAAATTTCATTTACATCCCCTTTTCATTAAAGCATCTTGTTATTCCCCATCTTGCACAATTAAAATTTAGTTTTAATTACTAAATTGCTAATTTCCTCACCCATCCACTAGCATAGGGAATATTCTCCTATTTGGCTTTGAAAATGGAATGATCATTTTCAAACAAACTTTCAAAGTTGTTACAAAGTGTGTTTTTTTGAATCATTCTCATCCATTTATGATTTCTTTGATCCATGTGATCTTTTATTCTCATCAATTGTTGAGAATCCTTGATCCATGCCTTCACCCTTCATTTAATATTGACCATTGATTGATCAAATCGATTTGAGCCCTTGATTCTTCATTTGCTCTCCTATAAGTACTTCACCATTTGGAGAGAAACAGATCCACCTTTTTAGAGAAAAGTTATGTTGTTGAAAATCATACTCACTTGCATCTACATTTAGCACTTGTTAGCATTTTAGCTTAATCTTCATCCATATTATCTTAAGCATCCATTAATGGCTTCAATTTTAGCTTAGTTTGCATTTATTTTAGCATAAGTTTGTACCTATGGCTTGCATATTTGAACTTAATTTCCACTTAGTGTAGCTTGTATCCATCTCCATCAAATATTTTAGCATTTAGCACTCATTTTCATCATGTTAAACTAGTTTTGCATCCATGTTTCATTCATATTTCATCAGTTTTATTAGTTTTCATCAATTAAATTGATTAGAATGACTCATATTATCCAAGGGATTGGGAAAGGGTCACCATTCCACATCAATGCGACACCACTCCCCAATGGGATAAGGTTTGGAGTATTAGAATAGGTCTCTCTTAAGATTTTATTTTTATTTCATCTTTAGTTTAATGGTTTGTTAGATTTTTGATGATTTCAAATATCTCATTGGGATTGTAGCTTAGAGGGTTAGATATGTCTTAAATTCATTAGGATCTGGGGTATTTAACCTATACTATAATTACAATCACATTTGGTGCTAGAAGGAGGGATTTACTAACTTTGTTTGATGAATTTCTCTTAAGTTTTTGTGAGTTGTAGGTTTAGAGAAATGGCGATGCTTTTGATGGTTACAATGACACACTTGGGATACATTGCCATACATCGAAACACTTTGGTTTAAATTTAGTGACGCATAATTAATCCGGTGATGCATATTAAATATAGCGACACATTTAAATTTTTGGCTAATATCGTGATTTTAGATATAGTGACACATTTTTCATCACTATTTTGCTGCATAGCGACGCATTCAAAATTTACTAGAGCGACACACCTCAATTATAGCGACACATTTATCAATTTCAATGACAATTGATTTTAGTGACGCTTTTTTATTGGTTAAAAAAAAGAGTCAATTTTCATGTGTGTTTAAATTTTTTATTATCATATTCTCTCTAATATTTTACTAACACTTGGTTTTGTTTTGTGAGGCTAATTGGTTTTGCAGATTTTGGAAAAAACTAGGAAATTATTTATGTTAACTTGTTTGGGTCATAACTTTCTACTCGGTACTTCGAATTCAAATCCGTTTGCACTATTGAAAAGGACTCCAAGAGTACTAATTCATTACCTAAAAAATGGTGTCTTCAACAACCAATTTTTATGGATTGACGTAATTTTCAACCCCAAATTCTGTTCTAAAGGCCTCTGAAAATGTGATTTACTAGAACATAGAAAAACCATTTTTTTTTGAAAATTTTGATTCTTGGTTTTTCATAGTTCTAGTTATTGTAAAAGTGTTTTGACACTTAGGGGATGGTATAACCCCTCATATGCTGATTTGCTTCATGTTTTAGGACTACTAAATTTCAATTAGGTTTTAAAACTTACAATCTTAGGACAACTAGCTTTCAATTGGGCTTAAAATTTACTTTAAAAAATGGTTAAAATTAGACCCAAACAACCTCATTTTATAATATTGGTTAAAATTGGATAAAAAAAAAAAACACTTCCATTGGTGATTAAAATGAAGTCATGATGAGGCCCAATAAAGACCTCATAATTACTAATTTTATACCTTTTTAATACTTTATATTTTGGCTTTAGGACTCATAATGTTTTCCTTTATGTATCCATTTATGAACTTAATGAGGTATAAAGACTTAGAATGTGAATGGACAATATGGATGCTTATTTTTTTTAAATGCATGATTGATGTGGTGATTAACCTATGAAAGTTTCATATTAAGTGCACCTTTATGATGCAACTGGACTAATATTTATTTCTTAGCCAAATGTTAACTGTTTTCTATTTAAAAGTGATGAATGGCTGACTTGTGTATGACTCATCCTCAAGTGAGTTATCTTTCAGCTAATTTCCTTTTGACTCGTCAGTTCAGATAAGAGATATACCAGCCACAACCATAGTTCCAACAGAGCACCTCAAGTTCATAAATCTGAAATTCAATGCCAACTCAAGACAGTTACGAGGATCTACATAATTATGTTCCTGTGCGCCAGTATATCTCTTCGACTAGGATTAAGTTAATTTCCCACTTGTCTTTTATTTTTAAAATAAGAGCGAGATGTTTACATCCAGCCCCAACTCACTTGCATGTTAGATTGTATCAAGTTTTTGAACCTTCTCATGTAATTTCTTTTTCTATTTTAAGTTAGAATCATTTTTCTTTGTACTTCGTCCCTATCTAAGCACATTCTATGGAAATAAAAAGAATTTGATTTGAACTCTATGCTTAATTTTTCCAAAAGTAGAACAGTCCACTTTCGGAAGGAAGGTGGTCCTTTAGTCGATAAGTTTATTTGTCACTACTATGTTCTATTTTTTATTTTTATCTTAAGATTAGAATCATTTCATTTGTTGTGTGTTGAAAAGAATCTTAAAACAAAGTTACATTTTACTGTTTATGTTTTTTATGGTTTATTTCTTAGTTAAAAGTTATTGCAGATCTAAAATAGTCTAAATCATCATTTCAATGGATTCTGTGCAAAGAGGAACAATTACTTGTCAATTTAGTAAAGTGGGGAATGGAATATTTTATTTCTAAAGCAGTTAATTAAGTTTTAAAAATAGATTTCAAGATTCAGTGGAGTAGATAAAGTTAATCTTCCATTCTTTCATAAATCTAAATTGTCCTAAAATGAAACCTCTCTGTTTAAGTTCTATTTTGAAGGTTATTTAGAGTAGATCAGGGAATAGAAGGATAGTATAAGAATCACATCTGATTAAATAGATATAGCACAGAAACACTCCCAATAGAGCAAAAATAACTCCAAAACACTACTAATTGATATGAAACCAACAAACCCCCCAAAAACCAATCCAACTCTTACCGCAAATAACTTTATACACCCCTGGGTTGACATTCAAGAGATTAAATGAGTAGGAATTGTGACAACAATGACATCCTACCATAATTTTTGGCACCATTGCCAAGGAAAATCTAGGTTCAAAAGAAAATATAAGCCTTAAGTGTTGGTAAAAATATCTCTATCAGTTAATGAATAGGCAAAGAGATCAATTTTGAAGATTTGTAAGAGGATATTTAGAGATTCCTTAGGAAGGATCCCAATCTAGTACTACGATTTCACCCTTCGCTAGGACAATTTTCACCCAGTTAGAAAATATGGGAGACATAGATCGGGAGGAGAAGGTTCCTAACATAACTTTTTCCTTTCCCATTGCTTCAAATGTCCAGGAAAATGAACCACTAATGAAAAAGATCTCACCTTATGTTTTTCGTACATTTCATTGGAAAACTTTAGAAGATCCTGATAAGTTTTTATTCGAGTTCAAAGTGTTGTGTCAAACTTATGATTATACATCTAGAAATCAAAATTTGAAATTATTTTCATCCACTCTTAAAGAATCATCTTTACAATGGTTTATGGGATTGAATGCGAATTCAATAAACACTTGGGATGAAATGGAAATAGTTTTCCTAAATAAATATCATGATTATTGTAGAGTTATGGATAGGAAGGAAGAACTATTTAAAATGAAGCAGTTGGAAGATGAGAGTCTAGAGGACTATGTAGATAGGTATCAATTTGTTGTGCAAAGATGTGGAAATGGATTATATTGAGAAATTAGTAAATCTATCTTTCTAAAAGGTATTGATGATGATTCCAGAGATGCCCTAAATTTGATAGGAAGAGGAGATATTAATAAATAAACCTTTGAGGAAATGATATCTATAGGAATTACTCCAGAACAAGACCAGGTTATAGGAGAAGGAACAAGGATTCCTCATCTAATGTCTCTAAAGTTTTGGAAGAAATTGTAAACTTAACAACAAACATTCTTCTTCACCTCATTTCTTAGCTTGATAAAAGAACAGTGGAACCTTTGGCCATATACTATCCTAAATGTAGAGATAAACATCCACTGAGAGAATGTCCTCTTAATCAAGTAGATCTATGTGAGATATGTGAAAAGAAACACTCTACTGGAAAATGTAGTCTCCTCCCATAAATTAGGAACCAATTGAGGAAACCAATAGAAGAGCAATTGAATTTTGTAGGACAAAGACAGTTCAACCCTGCCCTTGGTCAACCTAGAAATAATCCTAATTGGGGCTCAAATCAGTGGAGTAACCAATGGAATTCTCCTAGCCACTAGAACCCCCAATCACAATGGAATCCTCAGAAAATGAAAATTTCGCCTCCATCCATGACAACCCCTTGGGTACCACCATGGGGACAATCTGAATATCCATAATGGAACCAACCCTAGTGGTAGCTAAACCAATCTCAATGGAAGTAGAATTAGACCCATTACTAGCCTAACTAGTGGTAGCCTAATCAAGGAAATAACTAATGGAAGAATTAGGGGCCAAAGAGAACTTGAAATCAAAATTAAATAATTGGAAAAAACCAACCTTCAAGCTCTGAACTAGTCAATCAGCCTCAGATACCTACTCAGCTATTTCCTAATCCTAAGAATGTTAAACCTCAACAACCTACCTATAATTTTGACCCTAAATTAGTTAATTTGAATAACATTGAAATAGGGGATATTCATTTAAGGAATAGAGTTGTACCATCAAAACCTAATGGAACTAAGGAAGATCAACAACAAGATTCAGTGAAGGAGATAGAAAAAGGATCAAGGATGATCATTTTAAACAAGCACCATTTCCTTCACAATTTCATCAAGAACCATTGGTTGAATAAGCTGATAAAAATAATGATCTGGTTGATCCCCAAATTATTGATGAGCTTAAGAAAATAAAAATTGAAATTCCCCTTTTAAGGGCTATTCGTGATATAATAGAAATCAACCAGGTAGTTAAGTCTCTGTGTGTTAAGACACCATGGAGGAAAAAGAAATTTCCCCTACAATTCAAGTTGGAGGGAATTTATCTGATGTCTTATCAAGGAAGGTAATTCCACAAAAGTATGGTGATCCAGGAAGTCTTGTGGTTACCCTTTGCATTAATGGTGTTGAAATTCAGAATGTTCTTATTGATTTGGGAGCCACCATTAATGTTATTACTACTAAAACAACTAAAAATATAGGAATTATGAATGTTAAGCCAATGACTACAATTCTATAATTAGTTGACCAATCAATTGCAAAACCTGAAGGAATTCTTGAGGATGTCATTATCACTATTGATACCTAGGATTATCCTGTTGACCTCCTTTTTTTACAAACTAAATAGAGACAGATAGGTTATCCTATTATTTTAGGAAGACCCTGGTTAGCAACAGCTACCGCACTCATTGATTGTAGATTTGTTAGTATGACTATTTCAAATGGGATTAGACAAAAGGAATTGACTTTGTATCCACCAACAAAACCATCTTTGGCATCTGATAATCAAATTTAGATTGATGATCCTAATTCTACAGATGAGGAAATAAGGGGCCTTGCAATGATGACCTTGGAAAAGCATACTGAGGAGTATTAGAAGTCTGTAAACATAAAAGAGGAAGATTTGGGAAGATTTTATGATTTTGAAACCGTGCCATGTTGTCCTTTAGCTAATATCACAAGATCTGATGAAATATGGTTACTTCACCAATTTCTACCGCATCCTTGTGCTTTGAACACTTTAATTGGTGATCCCTCAATTCTTCAGGAAAAGGCAAAACAAATTCTAGTATAGGAAGATAAATCTCTACTTATCAACAGTTCCCTAATAGTGAAATAAGAGGAAGATTTAAAAGGAATTCTGGAGAAAAATACAAAAGCCTTCGCTTGGGACTATAAGGATATGAGAGGAATCCATCCAAACATATGTACAAACCACATCTATACCGAGGATGTCAAACCTATAAGACAACCTCAGAGAAGAATCAACCCTGCACTAAGAGATTTTGTGAAATTAGAGATAAAAATTACTCGAGGTAGGATTTATTTATCCTCTTTCAAATAGCAAATGGGCTTCTCCATTAGTCATTGTACCTAAGAAAAATGGGAAATGGAGGGTGTGTGTGGACTATAGAGAACTAAATAAGGCTACAAAAAGGGATTATTTTCCATTACCCTTCATAGATCAAGTATTGGACAATTTATCTGGAAGTAGTTATTTTTCCTTCCTTGATGGGTTTAGTGACTACAACCAGATTCAGGTAGCTCTAGAGGATCAAGATAAAATGACATTTACATGTCCATGGGATACCTTTGCTTATAGGGTTTTACATTTTGGATTATGTAATGTTCCTACAACCTTTCAGTGTGTTATTCTTGCTATTTTTTCAGATCTAACAACAACATGTGTAGAAGTTTATATGGATGATTTCACGGTCCACGGAAAAACCTATGAGGAGTCTTTGGAAAGTCTGGACAAAGTCCTAAATATATGTAAAGAACATAGGATGTCTTTAAACCATGAGAATATTTTGCTAATGATGATGAAAGGAATTGTCTTGGGTCATCATGTATCAAAAGAAGGAATTAAAATAGACCCAAAGAAAATTGAAATAATTTTACAAATACCCATACCTCAGAGTCAAACAGATGTAAGGAGGTTTTTAGGACACTTTGGTTATTACAAAAGGCTTATTGAGGGATTAAATAAAATTGCAAGTCCACTCTTTACTTTGTTAAAGAAAGACTCTGAATTTTTGTGGACTTCATCATTTTAGGAGTCATTTGATCAAATCAAACAAGCTTTAACAACTTCACCTGTTATTACTGGTCCAGTTTGGGGTGAACCATTTCACATTAATACAAATGCCTCTAACTTTACAATAGGAGGAGTTATTGGGTAGAAAGATGAATCTAGAGCAATGCATGCTATATATTATGTAAGCAAAAACCTCAATCCAACATAACTAAGTTACACTACTACTGAGAAGGAATTCTTAGTGATTTTGTTTGCTATAAATAAATTCTGACATTATATCACTGGATATAAGAATTTTGTGCATATTGACCATGTAACTATTTATCATCTTATGAATAAAGTGGTTGTGGGAGGATGTATAATTAGATGGTTGTTATTATTACAGGAGTTTGATATAACCATTGTTCATAAGCCAGGTAGAGATAATTTTGTAGCTGACTTCCTATCAAGAATGGTTTTGTAGGGTAATAATGAGCCTGTGGAAGATGCGTAACTTCCTGATGAGCATCTATTTTCAATATTTATTTAGTTTCCATGGTTTTCTGATATTGCAAATTACTTAGTAACTGGGAAATTTCCTTATTTTTCAGCAAAAAAAAGAAAAAGGTTGATTAGAGAAAGCTCTCGGTTTGAATGGATTAATGTTTGTTTGTTTAAAATGTGCCTAGATCATGTAATGTAGAAATGTGTGTAGGAAACTGATGTATATGATATATTGAGAGCATGTCATGATGAACCAGGAGAAAGAAATTAATCCATCATAAGAATAGTGCATAAAATCTTGGGAGCAGGCTATTTTTTGGCCTACTATGACTAAGGATACATCTCATTACATCAGACATTGTGATCAGTGTCAAAGAATGGGGAGACCTACAATATCAACAAAGATGCCACTACAGACACAAGTGTTGCTTGAGCCATTTGAAAAATGGGGTATTGATTTCGTTGGCCCAATAGATCCTCCATCAAAGGGAAATCATTACATACGTGTATGTATTGATTATGTTACAAAATCGGTGGAAGTCAAAGCATTGCCAGCTGCTAGGGAGGCGAAAGTTGCAAATTTCATATACAAGAACATTTTACAGAGATATGGAGCACCTACAGTACTCATGTTAGATCAAGGGCCACAATTCATGTCTTTGATGCTTCAAACAATTTTGGTTAGATATCAAGTTCAACACAAGAAGTCATCACCCTACCATCCTCAAGCAAATGGATAGGTAGAGGTGACTAATAGAGAACTAGAAAATATTCTAACAAAAATAGTCTCATTTGTAAAGAATGAATGGTTTGATAGGTTAACTGAAGTTGTATGGGCATATAATACAACATGGAAGACAACTACTGGATTTTCACCATATGAGCTGGTTTATGGAAAAACTCCAATCTTTCCTATTGAGTTTGAGTTAGAAACACTTAAAACAACTGTAAATGTGGGGATAGATCTTATTGAAGCACAAAAGAATAGAATAATGCAGCTAAATAAGTTGGATTAAATAAGAACTGAAGCTTTGCACCAAACTAAAATCATTCAAGGCTAGAGGAAGCAATGCCATGATACAAATATCCACAGTAAGAAATTTACTGCAAGTGATTGGGCTTTGTTGTTTGATTCAAGGTTTCGGGAATTTAAAGGGAAATTACACACTAGATGGCTTTGCCCATATGAGATTGCACAAGTATTTGATAATGGAGCTATTATGTTAATACCTATAGATGGAGAGAGAAAAACAATGTTGGTAAATGGGCATAGGCTTAGGCTTTATCATAAACCATCATCAAAGGAGGAATTTGTCATAGAGCTTCAAGCAAGAATTGAGCATTTTACTATGGAAGATTTTTCTTCTTTAGGTGAAATGATCGGTCCTTAGATCCATTATTGATGGCCACAAATAAATAGAGTAAATTGAAAACTAGAAATGGCAGTTTACTTTGCAAAAAAAAAAAGGAAGAAAAAAATTCTCCTCTCTTAGGAGTAAATACAAATAGTTCTGATAGATCCTGATTAGGCATGATAGCTCATAATCCCTCCTAATCATACTTGATCAGAATGAAAACAAAGCATTGGTTTTCGATAGTTCATAAAATAGCTCCTGATCATGCTTGATCAGAAAGGAATTGAAATGATGTAAATTTTGATCGCCTTTCCATCATGCTTGATCAGAATAAAAATTGAAGAGACTCAAGCTTATAATAACTCCTGATCACGCATGATCGGAAGAAAGTCCAAATGATTGAATTTTTCATAGTAACTCTTGATCACTCTTGATCTCTTCTGATCGATTATTCTTGATGAATCAAAAAAGAAAAAAAATTCAAATGATGACTACGATAATTCATGACAATCAGGAGTGCAAAAAAATGATCATGTGCTATCAAAAGCTTTCAGCTTCATTTATTACTAATTTGTTTGTGTAAATGTTCAGGTATAGGGCTAGTTAAAATTTTCAAAATTAATGACATAACACGTGGAAACAAGTGGGCTCCCACAAGGGTTGAGCTAAGCGTGTCTTACATTAATTCATGTGGATTTTATTAAGATCAAGTTTTTGTTGCAGATTACATGACTTGAGTGGGCACGTACTATCATTATTCGCCATTTGAATTGTTCTTCATTGATAGGTAAGCATTTCTATTGTCATGATTTTTTTGAAGTTTGAAATACATTAATTATAGTTTATAAAGTTTTCATAAGGGATTAAATTATGACTGTTTGATAAGCCACATATAATTTATTTAAGACGTACAACCAAATGTAATATTACTTAATTAAGTAATAAATGTGACAAGATGGGTTTTTAAGGTGAAGTAATATGTAGTGAGGATGAGACATACTTTACATGCTTGTGTCAGTACATTGATGAGACAAAATAGGCATGCAAGTACAAACAATTAATATCGCATTCATTGTTATATCCTTTCATTCATTTAGAAGGAAATTTACTGCCACCATTTCAAAAACAAAAGAGAATTTCCATTTCTAGAAAAATTAGCTGCAGACATTGTTGGTGAAACTCTGAATTTTTTGAAGTTTGACAGTCTTTCAAAAAAAAAAATGGGATACAAAAGAATAGTAGAACCAAAGGTAATCAAATTAGATGTCGAGTCAAGGAAATATTTGCAGCAGGCAGGATGGTTGGATTTCATCCTTAAGTATGAGGGATAAAAATGAGATATAGTGCTGGAGTTTATAAAAAATTCCCATATCAATTTCACAGTGGTTAGAGGAGAACCCATTGAAGTATCTGATGTAATCAATGCTTTGTCTGGGATTCCAGCAGAAGGTGATATAATTCAACCTTGGCTATCTAACTTGTAAGAGTTGTTGGAAATATTCCATGTTCCACTAGAACCTTTGCCTTTGTTTCATATACACAAATGAAAGAATAAGGGCATTGAGTGGGGAAGTCTACAAGAACCCTGGAATATATTGCACTCTGCATTATGAAGTTTTTCACCTATGAAGGTCAATTTGTCATAGTTTTAGGGCTACCACTCAAGTTTCTGAATCATGTTTGACATGGTGCGTCCAAACCAGAAGTAAGGTTTAATCTACCTTCTTTCCTTTTCTCTCAGCTTACTGAAATGGTTGTGAAATGAAAAGAAAAAGAAAATAGAGTAACTCATCATGGATTGATGCATTTGATAGTTAAACATCATTTTATGCAAAAACCTAATTGGGAAGAAGAAAGGAGAAAATTATTGTTAAATATTGAGAAGAAAGAAGAAAAACCCAAAATTTCTAAGAGTAGAACACTTAATATAGAATAAAAAAGGTTTTGAAGAAAAACCTAGTTGAACCAATAGGGAGACCTAAAAAGAAAAAATCAGAAAGTTTTGCTTCGGCGAATAAAAGAAAAATAGAGGTTTTGATGGAAAACCTAGTCAAACCAGTAGCGAGACCTAGAAGAAAAAAATCAAAATTTTTTTCTTAGTAAAGAAAATAAAAACAGAGGAAGAAGAAGCCTTGAAGGGTTTTGAAACTAAAAGAAAAAGTTCCAAAAAGAAGAAAACGGGAAAGATTGAAAAACTTAAAAGAAAAACAAGGTTTCAAACAAGGATTGAGCAAGAAAAGGAAGAATCTCAAAGGACTCCTATCCTCAATCTTGATGAACCTGTAGATGATAAATTTGAAAAAGAGGAACTTGAAAAAGAGGAGCCTGAAAAGGAGGTATTTGAAGAAAAGGAGCCTAAAAAGGAAGAGTCAGAAAAAGAAGAAGGAAGGTCACAACCTCCAATACAAAGCCCAAAGTGTACTTCTCTGAAAGTTAATTTGTGAACTCCTACTTCCCCTTTTCAGGAAGTTAATTTGTTAGCTCCTAGTTCCCCTTTTTAGGAAGTTAATTTGTCAGCTCATAGTTCTCCTTTTCAGGAAGATAATATTCCAAATATGGAAGTTGAACAGGAAGTTGATATTTCAACTATGGGAATTGAGTAGGAAGAGATAGCTCAACATAGTGAAGAAACATTCATCCACTGTGAAGGGAAGCAGCCCATGGAAGAGGAAGAAAAACCATTATATAATGTAAATTCAGAAGAAAAAGAGGAAGAACAAATTTAGTTTTTACTTAGGATATCTAAGCTGGAAAAATAATTGGAGGAGTTTAGAATGCAAAATATAATGTTAGAGGTTAAGTTAAAGCAAAAAGATGAGGAAGCATTGAAATTTCAAATAGAAACAAGTGAGTTAAAATAAAAATTTGAGAATAAAATTAGTCAATTGTCCTCATAGCTAGAGGAAACAAAAGAAAATCTGACTAAAACAACTATTCAAAATGAACAAAAGGATAGGGAGATTCAAAGGTTAAAAATAGAACTGGAAAGAAGGACTGATGCATAAGAAAAAGTACAGCCATAGGCACTCAATAACATGTTATTGCTTATGCCTCCATCTAAGGAGGAACATAAAGCACAACCTACATGGCCTAGATACCTTTCTCTGATAGCTATGAAGTATAAGAAGATTAATAAAGAACTTCAAGAAAAATTGGACAAAGTCACAAAAGAAAAGGAAGAAGTAGAGGAAAGGATAAAAAAGACAGTAGACATAACATTTGCATTAGTTTTCACCAAGAAGCCTTTAGGGGTATATGGATTGTTTCTTAGAGAGTTATTTCTGAAATGGAAATTGAATCAAATTGTATTAAAAAGACCTATTGATTGCTAGATTGATTATGAGTTTATGGATTGTTACTTTAATAGTTACCCAGACATCCATAATTAAATGTGTGAGTTTTTCCAGCATGGATTTCTCATGGGTAATAATGATGATTCATTGCTTAATGTCTACATTGGTGAACTCTAGATCAAATCATTTGTTTCATTGTTGAAAAACTAGGTTGAATGGTCAGCTAGAATGGAAGAATACATGAAAATACAACAAACATATGGATTACCAATGAGGCTAGAATATCCAGAATCAATATATTACATCAAGAGATTCAGATCCATTGCAAGAATCAATGATGTAACCCCTGTCTATGTCACTAGTTTGTTGAATAGTATTGCAACTTACCAGGATGTTGAAGGAGATCTTCCTCCCTTAGCTCTACAAGCATGTGAAGAAATGTTCAGAACACTTCCAAAACCAATAAAGAGAAGGGAACCAATAACTCCAAACTATATCAAGTCGATCCTAGTACGGGTAAGACATGTGATAAATTTAATTCATCAACAACAAGAATTCTAGATTGGGATGAGATTTAGAATGCCTATGATCATCATTCCTGCACCAAAGATAAATGCATCTGCACAGATACCAGCTGAAGTCATAAAAACCTAGTATGGTAAGCTAGAAAAGAATAATGGTTTTTCTTTGTCCACAAGAACTGCTATGGAATACAAAGCAGGTATTTTTTACTGTGCCATCTGGATGGAAACACTCAACAAGGGTATTTCTACTCCATATACTTTGTAACCATGAGGACATGGTTAAAAATAGGAGGGGGAGAATGATGAGGCCTAGTAAAGACCTCATAATTACTAAGTTTATACCTTTTTAATACTTTATATTTTGGATTTAGAACACATAATGGTTTCTTTTATGTATCCATTTATAAACTTAATGAGGTATAAAGACTTAGAATGTGAATGGTCAATATGAAATCTTATTTTTGTTAAATGCATGATTGATGTCATCATTAACCTATGAATGTTTCATATTAACTACATCTTTATGATAATTTCTTAGTTGAATTCTAACTATTTTATGTTTAAAAGTGATGAATGGCTGACTTGTGTATGAATCATCCTCAAGTGAGTTATCTATCAGCTGATTTCCTTTTGACTCATCAGTTCAGATGAGAGATCTACCAACCACAACCACAGTTCCAGAAGAGCACCTCCAGTTCAAAAATATGGAATTCAATGCCAACTCAAGACAGTTACGAGGATCTACATAATTATGTTCCTATGCGCTAGGATATCTCTCAGACTAGGATTAAGTTAATTTCCCGCTTGTCTTTTATTTTTGAAATAAGAGTAGGATATTTATATCTAGCCTCAACTCAGTTGGATGTTAGATTGTATCAATTTTTTGAACCTTGTCATGTAATTCATTTTTTTGTTTTAAGTTAGAATCATTTTTCTTTGTACTTCATCCCTATCTGGGCACATTCTATGGAAATAAAAATAAGTTGATCTCAACTCTATGCTTAATTTTTCCAGAAGTAGAACAATCCACTTTCAAAAGGAAGGTGATCCTTTAGTTGTTAAGTTTATTTGTCACTGCTATGTTCTATTTTTTATTCTATCTTAAGATTAGAATCATTTCATTTGTTGTATGTTGAAAATAATCTTAGATCAAAGTTAAATTTTAATGTTTATGTTTTCTATGGTTTATTTCTTAGTTAAAAGTTATTGCAGATCTAAAATAGTCTAAATCATCATTTTAATGGATTCTATGCAAAGAGGAACAATTATTTGTCAATTTAGTAAAGTGAGGAATGGAATAGTTTATTTCTAAAGCAATTAATTAATTTTTAAATAGATTTCAAGATTCAATAGAGTAGATAAAGTTAATCTTTCATTCTTTCATAAATCTAAATTGTCTTGAAATGAAACCTCTCTATTTAAATTCTATTTTGAAGGTTATTTTGAGTAAATTAGGGAATAGAAGGATAGTATAAGAATCACATTTGATTAAATAGATATAGAACATAAATGCTCCCAATAGAGAAAAAATAAATCCAAAACACTCGAAATCGAGTCAAAACCAACAAAAACCCCCCAAAACGGATCCAACTCTTGTCGCAAATAGATTTAGACACCCCTGGGTTGACATTCAAGAGATTAAATGAGTAGGAATTGTGACAACAATGACATCCTACCATCAAGTCATTTTGCTATATTGGGTTAAAATTAATGAGTGTTTGATGTGCTTTCTTTGCTTGTATACACTTGTAGTACACATCCACTCCCCTTGCACTTCGTGAGATCTTGGGTGAAGAGAAACACTAAAGTGTACTTTCTTGTACACACTTGTATTTCGTATCCACTCCCCTTGCACTTCATGCGATCTTGGGTGAAGATAAATAATAAAATTTACTTTCTTGTTTTTGAGTCACCCTTAAGAGAGGACTTTTTATGAGACACATCTCACAATGGAGAACTCATAACCAAGTTTTCAAAGCATGTTTACCGATGGGCTATATTAAAGATTGTGAAATCATGAGAGATTAGCTCCAATCCTGGGCGACAATGTATTGCACCTAATCCCACACCTTAAATGGAATGGAAATAGTTAAAGAGCCTTAAGTGGCCAACGAACGGTAGTGTAATGACAGGTGTTCTCAGTTTATTGTTATTAAGAACCTTGTTTTAGTAGCCAATCAATTCCAATTTTGAAGCATTCTTTAAAGTGGTGCATTGGAACTTAGATTCCAAGAAGTTACTTACCAAGTCCAACTTGTGGGTCAAGGCATAAAGGATTAAAGAGAATAGACTATTTTTCTTTTGTTCCTCCACAATTTTGCATGTAAAATCATCCCTTTGGGTCATGAGGTAAGCCCACTAAGAAGATACATACCCACTTGAGCTAGGAATGTAATATTGCTTGTGAGTTAGTTTGACACATTGCTTGGTTCCAAAACATCTTAAACACACATCAACATGATTCATCAAATTTCAAACCCTTTTCATTAAGTATGGATATCTTTTGAAAATTCCTAATATTGCTACTTGTCCCTAAGGATTTTCTCCTTATAGGCTTCTAAATATTTGGACTTATATCTAAATTCAAACTTTCCAAAGTTAACATAGGGAGATATGGCCTTAGCTTCATGATTTTCACATAATGGTCTTTATGAAATGAAGGTTTCTTATACATAGACATGTTTAGTTTGAAATTAAGCTTTCTTGATGTGGTAATAAAATAATCTCACTTAATCAAAGATTAAAATCAAAATGAACACACCACACATTGATCTTATGGTTAAGACACATTGACTTCCCAAAACACCAAGAAAATTGAGACAAGGAACGTATTGCAGACATTGAGTCCAAGTTCTATTTTATCAAAATCATTGAGTTCTTAAGGTTTTATAACTTTAGAGGTATAGCATGTTTCTCACCATCTTGGTCTTCTAAAAACAAAGGTCCTTTTAGGTTAACACATTTTGGGTCAAAAACATTTCATCCACCTTCATCATATTTGACATTCCACTTCACCAACAAAACTTTAGAAACTTTTGGACACATAAAACACTTTAGACTTAGACAATCATCAAACCAATCCCCTGAATTAGCTATGTTGTGTGTGAAATGGATCCTTTTCCATCCACTTAGTTGAGTTAGTTATCACATTTTTGAACTATTTTATCTTAAAGGTCACAAGTCTACCTTAAATATTTACATGTTCATTAACACCTTTTATCCAAGATATCAAAACATCAAATCCTTTAAGTCAAAAGTGTTGTCCAAAAGTTTAGAAAGTTCACCCCACATATCATTCACCCTTTGCATCATCCATTCACACTACTGGTCCAAAACAACTTCGAGGGTCCCTCTTACCAAAATTTGAGTCAACTAGAGAGTTTCAACACTATAAATCTCAACATACCTCTCCCATAGGTGACTATGGTTACAACAAGATCACAACACAAGAGAATCATGGAACAAACAAAAGGCACATCTACCACAAGTGATACTATCCCACAAGAATTTGGTCCAAGGAGCCATTTTACCCCCTCATAACAACCAAAAAATCCTTTAGGGTATGAGGTAGAATATGTCACAAACAACCCACTTTATCTCACTAAGGAATAACTCCTTGAGTATAAACAAGATCATCAAACCTTATAAAATGTGCCTCACACTTTTCTCACACAAACCTGGACACAAGGATTAACTCAATCTACAAATCAACCAACTCCATCCCTTGTGCCAAGTCAAACATTAACTCCTAGTCTTGCAACTAGGATTGCCACCAATATTGGTCACACTCTCCCTTTAGGAGGCAACACACTTTTTGGTACCCAAAACACCAATCTTCCCCAAGACACAACTTGGACACCAACATTTGGTGCCCCAATTCATTCTTCCACCACCATTCTGGAACAACCCCTACATCCACACAAACCACTTACATTCCATAACACCATTATGACCTCAAGATTTAGAGCGCAACCATCTTCATCCATCACCAAAAGTACCCAAAGTGTGCCCAATGTTACACAAGGTAATGTGAACCAAGTGCCTCAAATAGGACAACAAGGGAAAGCTAACATCCTCAAACAAATTCAATCCTTAATGAGTGGCTCCAAAAATCCCATTGACATATCAAAACAAGTGGTTACCAAAACTACTCCAGTCAATGCACCATCCATATCAACCCCATCTACCATCAATCCAAATCAAAGCAACAAATTGATCACAAATCCCATCAACTAAGGTAATACCAAGTGGTCCCACATCAAACACAATAAGGGAACCCTTCTAATCAATTGATCCAAGATTAAAATGTTCCATTGACATCACAACACCAAATGGTGTCATCATCATCTTTACCATTGGTCCTCCACTTCATGAAAAATAAAATGGGGCCCCAAACATACATTCCTCCATCCCAATCGACCATCTTACAAGTAATTATAGCAAAAACAACCCACAAACACTCACCACATTGCAAAAATCTTAAATAAACCCACAACCCACTCATACCATGATCACTCAAAATCCATCTCACATATCCCAACATCAAAAAACTTACACTTTGCAAGCACAACAAGCTATGATCTAGCTTTACAATAAGAACAACAAGCTTATCAACAAGTGTTGTAACAATAACAAGCCCAAGCACAAGCCTTGCAACAATAGAAAACTCAAAAACAAGCCTTGATCATGTAACAACAACAATAAAAACAATCCCAACAACAAGCATTGCTCGCATACCAACAAAAACAAACTTGACAATAAGTGTTGCTAGAACAACAATACACCCAACAAAAAGTGCTTGCACAACAACAACATCAACAACAAGGTTTTTACTATAACCCCCAAAACCAATCTGAATTTGGAATGTCATCATATGGAGCATATAAACCTCCACCCCTATCACCCTCACCTTCATAGTATCAAAATCCACCCTACACACCACATAACACCCCATAATATCAAAATTCCACTTACACTTCATCCACTATTCCATAGTATACAACATATACTCCTCTACCAAATCCACAAGATGATGTGTCATCATAGCTCAAGTCAATCACACAATAGATCCAAGACATTGAAATGGGAAAAACCAATAAATCACATATGCAATAGAACTTGTGTCCTTACCCCTTCAATAGGAACATAGTGATGGTACCTTTCCCACCTGGTTTTGAGGTTCCAAAGTTTGATAAATAAAATGGATAGGGAAATCTGATGGATCACATCAAAGAATTCCATGTAATGTGTATGGAGGTGGCTTACAATGATTCCTACTTAATGCACCTTTTCCCATGTAGTTTGGTGGGGCTGACAATTGATTGGTTCTCACAATTTCCTCCAGGAATTAAAAAATTCCAATAGATAATCGATAGGTTCATAGATAATTTCTCCTTCAATATTGACATGGATGTGAGCTTAGAAGAGTTGTGTACCCCTAAGAAAAACAAGGGGGAATCCTTCACAAAATTCCTACAATGGTGGAGATAGCGAGATAGCAAGAGCAAGTAGCCTATCCTTGAAGAACAACAAGTCAGAATCATCATGGCTAATGTCAACAAAAAATTATCCTTTCACTTAAAGATGCATTGTGTCACATCTTATGATGAGGTTATCCCTAGGTCCCTCAACATTGAGAGAGCCCTAATTTCACAAGGGAGCACACAAGTGTATAAAGACAACCACCCATCCACTAGTTCTAATGACAAACCCCAATTTTGGGCCAAGAATAAGAATGTTACTAATGATGGTGTTGTTGATGCAAAGGTGGTATTAACTTCTTCTAGACAAGAAAACACCCAAACCATGAACACATAACAACCATGTGTGCAACCACCAAACAATCAACCCACAATCAATCTTGCAAACACTCAACGTGGACCACAAAGAAAAAACAGTGCTCCTAAATGATAATTCACTCCCTTAGGGGAACCTATCGAGGATGTGATAAAGAAGTTAATACAATCTAACCTTATCATAATCCTAGATTTCTCAAACTATCAAGTGATGCAAGTCAAAGTCCTAGCTATAAAGAAGATCATTTTTGTGAATTTCACTGATAAAAGGGTCATAACACAATTTTCTTTTAGACTCAAACTTATAATACAAGATCTTATTGAACAAGGAGACATTGATGTCAATAAAAAATATAGGAATGAAAATCTGAAAATTTACACAAACCTTATGCCTAATCATGGAAAAATAAAAGATTCAGGAAAGGAATCATCTTCAAATAATGTAAACCATACCCATGATACCATGGTGGGACATATTTGTGTTATTCATTCATCACAACATGAGGAATCCGACATGTATCAAGATAATATTTTTGAAAAAGTCCAAACCTCTAGCTAGATATTTGTGACCTATCAGAGATGACGCTCATGATCTCACTTCCCAATCAA
The DNA here is from genome assembly GCA_007115665.2 of Sequoiadendron giganteum. Classification (NCBI taxonomy): domain Eukaryota; kingdom Viridiplantae; phylum Streptophyta; class Pinopsida; order Cupressales; family Cupressaceae; genus Sequoiadendron; species Sequoiadendron giganteum. The sequence goes on along the minus strand of CM021104.1, from coordinate 244,725,333 downwards.
TGTCTGCACCTATTGCCTCAACTAGTCCCTCTCAATTGTGAGGGCATGAATCTGGGCATCCCAAGGGTCTAGCCCCAATGGTGGCTGTTGTGGTGGTTGTTTTTGTGGAGGCTACTGTGGGACCTATCCCACCACCTGATCCTGTCCCCCTATCCACCTTGACCCTATCCAAGAGGTTGATCCTACTAACCCTAATTTGTCTATTGAGCTTGTCCTCTACCTTTTCCTGCACCTCTCCCTCTAGGCCTCCCTAAAGGAGGTTTCCCTATTGGATCTGTAAGTTGGAGGGGAGGCATGGACCACACATCATATGCCGAAGTAGTCCTAGCATTTTCCTGACCCTGGTCATATACCCAAGGCCTAGCCATAATTTTTCAGAAATCATCAATAGCCACCTTTTTTTGTATTTGTGGGCCCCATGTGGCCTCTCTCGTAGTCCTGGAAAATATGGAAGTGTACTCATCTCTAGGTGCATCCTACACCTCACCAAACTATCGTGCAACTCTATCTGGTAGGTAGCACTCTATCATGGTGATCTCTCGACCCTGCATGTACCTGGTCTATTGAGCATAAAACAATTGCTGGTGATCATCATACCAGGTCGATATTTGTAACCATGACCACCATCAGAACACTGTCATATCATCAATGACGCGTTTCCAATACAAGATCCTAATGGGCCTATATGCTACAAAGTGATGGCTCCCTTGTATCAAAACATAACTGAATCATCTGGATCCACATCTTCCATATGAACCACTGGTCAGAGAATAACTATATGCTCCCATGCCCAGATGTGTAGAAAAGTAACACTTTATCTAATGCCTCTACCCTAGCAGTATACAAACTAGTGCATCTCATGATAAAGTGAGGTTAGCATGATCGAGCCCCACATGAAGAGTGTCCTATAAATCATCTAATACAATGCCAATACCCAACTAGGACAAAATCCTTTGTCACGTCAAGCTAGGAAACAATCCTATAAATCAATGCTCCCACTATCAATTTGAATATCAATGAGAACCCTTGGTAAATTTTTAGGTCAATCTATGAGCTCACGAGTACACCATCCTCTTGCCGCAAAACCTCATGGAATGCATCATATCCAAAATCAATAACGTAGATCAATTGATCTCCATGAATAGGAAGCTGCAAAATCCTACACATGTCCTCCAATGTCATCATGGCCTTATCGATGGGTAGCTGAAAGGAAGATGTCTTTCTATGCCACCACTCACACAATGTTGTCACCATGGCTAGATGTTTCTTGACCTCAGGTATATATGCGATAAACTAGAGTCTGATCTCCCCAAGGTGGTCTAGTCAAATCTCATCGAAATCATCTAACGCTCCAAGTAGCTCAAGTTGATACTTGCATGACATAAGTGGCTAGACAACCTCCTACATCCATGAAGTGCACAACATCAAAATTTGGCTAAAATTCACAAAGTTTAGAGCTTTTGCACCCCCAACTAACAATTACATTGCTATAATTATTCTAGCCAACAACATTGCTCCTATTCAAATCCAAGGTTGCATCACAATATTCAAAGGCGAGTTTTAAATTAAAATTAAAATTTATAGAAGCTTCACTAAATGCAATTGCATTGCCATAATTCCTAGCATTTCCATATCCAAATCCCACATAGTGTTTCTAAATGTAATCACGCTGCTATAATCAAATTGAAACCCTAATTCTAAATCCTAGGGAGCATCACTATCTACAATGGTGTCACCATAATTGAAAAATGCATCACTTAAAATCCTAAAAATGTTGCAATATAGCGATGCCTAAACTATCCTATTGTTGATGCCTAATAAATGCATGAAAGAAGTGAAGTACAAGGAAAGTTTTGATTTGCGTATTGGTGGTCCTACGCATGGAGGCTATTGGTACTCTTGAACTCGGTCAGTGATGTGTCATGAAATCATGTGACGAGCCATTTCGTTAGAGGGTCAGAGAAAAAATCACATAAAATATTAGTGTTAGTGCACAAATGAATTGAAAGTGACCCTTTAACACATATTTATGCCTAAAAATTAGGGTTTTTTTCCCTAATAAAGAGGAAAGCTAGGGTTTATCCTATTTTTCTAATTCTTGAGCTATGTGATTTTTGAGATGGTTTTTGTGTTTTTTGAGCTCATTTTTTGCATCTCAGAGCATGTTTTTTGCATCTGAATCAATATTTCATCTTTGTCATGAGATCAACCCAAAATTCAAAATTTATGCCCAATCTCTCAAGGGGGCAAGGTACTAGCTCAATTCCTTCCACTGGGAAAATTGTGGGGCATTCAAAAATTAGGAATTTTTAATTTTTTGACCAAAGCAACAACATTAATCCGAAATGTGTCAGTCTTTCAACCAACGTAACAGGTACCTCGCTTCAAAGAGGGGAAAAATATAGACACTTAAAAATATCATGAATGATACTACACACTTGAGTTTGATCACTAACATCATTTTATCCTAAAATTCATCTTATTTTTTCCTATTTGATTAAATAAGCCTAGTTATTTAATTAAATACATCATCTTTATCTGTTAATCTGATTGGTTTAATTAGGTTAATTCACCCCCTTTCATCTTCATCTCTCATCATGCGTAATTAAATAAATCAAATTATTTAATTTAAACCCCCTAAGTCCTCATTTAATTAAATAATCTTATATTATTGAATTAAATGTCATATTGCATCCCCTTCTCATTAAATAAATAAATAATTTAATGACCATCCTCATTTCCTCATCTTGCACAATTAAATTTAGTTTTAATTACTAAATTGCTAATTTCCTCACCCATCCACTTGCATAGGGAATATTCCAAAGGAATATTCTCCTATTTGGCTCCAAAAAGGGAATGATTATTTTCAAACAAAATTTGTAACAAACTTTCAAAGTTGTTACAAAGTGTGTTTGTTTGAATCATTCACATCCATTGATGCTTTCTTTGATCCATATGATCTTTGATTCTCATCCATTGATGAGAATCCTTGATCCATGTTTCACCCTTGCTTCCATATTGATCTGAGCCCTTGATTCTTCATTTTCTCTCCTATTAATACTTCACCATTTAGAGAGAAATGGATCCACCTTTTCAGAGAAAAGTTATGCTATTGAAATTAATATTCACTTGCATCCAAATTTAGCACTTGTTAGAATTTTAGCTTAATATTCATCCATATTAGCTTAAGCATCCATTAATGGCTTCCATTATAGCATAGTTTTCATCCATTTTAACATAAGTTTTCACCCATGGCTTGCATCTTTGAACTTAGTTTCCATTTAGTGTAGCTTGCATCCATCTCCATCAAGCATTTTAGCATTTAGTACTCATTTTCATCATGTTAAACTAGTTTTTGATCCATGTTTCATTCGTATTTCATCAGTTTCATTGATTTTAATTAATAAAATCATTTGGAACAACTCATATTATCCAAGGGATTGGGAAAGGGTCACCATTCCAAATCAATACGACACCACTCCCCCAATAGGATAAGGTTTGGAGTATTAGAATAGGTCTCTCTTAAGATTTCATGTTCATTTTTTCTTTAGTTTAATGGTTTCTTAGCTTTTTGATGCTTTCAAATATCTCATGGGGATTATAGCTTAGACGGTTAGATATGTCTTAAATTCATTAGGATATGGGCTATTTAGCCTATATTATGATGACAATCACATTTTGGTGCTAGGAGGGCTTTACTAACTTCATTTGATGATTTTCTCTTAAGTTTTTGTGAGTTGCAGGTTTAGAGAAATGGTGACGCTTTTGATTACTACAATGATGCACTTGAGATGTGTCAATATACATCAATGCACTTTGGTTTAAATTTAGAGACACATAATTAATATACTATGATTACAATCGCAGGATGTTTAATGTTTGAATGGTTTAAGAGAATATTGATTCATCCCCTTCTCAGCATTATGGGTGTTCAAAAAAGTAGTTAAGCTCCTTCTAAGAAACCAAGCTCTAATACCAATTGTTGACCACCCAAAATACTAAAAGGGGGGTGAATCAGTATTGTCCTAAATAATAACATTAAACATCAAATTACCAAAACATATTCAAGTGTAGTAAGGAAAGAAAGCATGAAACATCAAAAACATCACATAACACATGAACACCAAGATTTTTACGTGAAGAACCCAAAATGGGAAAAAACACAGTGAGGATTAGCTCACAATATATTATAAGTGATTATAGTATATTTATAGAAGTGCTCACTACAGGTGAACTCACTATCCTCAAATAAAAAGATAAAAGTGAGATGGTGGCTCACAACCTATTTTTAATTGTTACAATTGCATCTTTCATATGCATGAAATACAATTCCAATGAACCTCTATAAATTGATTTTACACACTTCATCTGATTCATATTTAACACTCTGACTTTCTCTACATTTAGATCACTTTAATCTTCTACTCAAAATTCACAACTTAACTTCACATCACTCTGATAATATTCACATGTAGAATCTTCACATCACACATCATATATTCATACCATACATCAAAATATTGAAAAAGATCTAACATATATATCCACATTAACTCTAACATCAATTAGGTCGGTCTAATTGGATGTAACACCCAAAATATATCTTGTAAGCTCCAAAAATTTCATACATATCTTACACCAAGATCCAAAACTCAAAAAAAAAAGGTCAGTATGGACCTATATTAGATCACACATAAAACCACAATACTTATTTAGCCTTCGCATACCTTCAAATGTATTAGATTGGCACCATTGGAGACCTAATAACAAAATTATTCAATTGGACATGTGGACCTCAAAACTCAATGCCAACTAGAATCCATACTCTATTGCCATCAAGAAACTTATCCTCAAAAGAGAAAAGATAAAAACTTATTTGCATAGACATGCACAATCTCCCACACAACTGTGTTGTACATAAAACAATTGTAGTTTCTAGGCCAAACTTCTGTAACTCATATCTCTCAAAGCACTTGTCAAAACATGATGAAATATTGGAATTAGATACATCTAAAATCCACCAAAATAATGTTAGAAGCATAGAGTGAAACATTTATTTACAGAGTGGTGCAGACCCAAAAATAATCACTTTATAATACTGTATAAGTAGAATTGGCACTTAATTAGTTTCCAACACAACTAATATTTTTGGATCAAACTATTATGAAAAAATTTCTTCCTCAACAACTCAAAAACCTATTAGAATTGATCAAAATGGTCTGCAACCAAAATCTTCACATAAGGTAAAATGTTGATATCAAATAAAACACTACAACACATCATTATGTACCTTCCATGCTCATGTTTCCAAACAATAACATCAATGGCATTCTTCAATAATCTCCCAAAACTTCCAACATAAGTATGAGTTATAACTTTACATAAAAGGGCATTAAGGATCCAAAATTTACAAGACAAAGGAAAAAAAAAATAATTTATCTAAATATGAATCAGTTTATGATTGCAATAGTTAACTTGCATTTTGACTCTATTAATAATATATTAGGTACTAATATTTATTAATTTTTGTTGATCCAACAATTTAAACTCAAATATTAAATCATTCACTCATTTTTTGTTTTTGTAAATTATACTTTAATTATGCATTACTAGTATGTATACATTCAATATTACAAATATAGATATCATATCCCTTGTGAACCTATAATTTTTAAGTTAATATTAGAAAATTATGCATTTTGATAGTTCCATACATGTTAGTGATAAAATATAGTCATGAAAAGTTTTACATATAGCGATCTTATTAACTAGTTTGTACATCTACTATTCCATTATTTAACCTAATTGTTAATTAACTTTGTTGAGAGATTTGTGGTCTACATATATAGTAAAATACTATAGTGAAATAAAGTGAAAATATTTCTTAGGAGTGTCTTTATACAAAGGGTTTGGTCAATTCACGTGGCTAGTCAATTTTTTAGTCATTTTATGAAGGTTTATAGGAACACCCTCTTGATATTGGTAGGGGTAGAAGATTTATCCTATCATGCCCTAAAATTTACTCAACCTAAACCATACACAACTATTGTTTTCCCTACTTATATTTCTATTAAAGAAAGTTTAAATTTTTAGATGAACAATTCACAATTGGAGACACAAATTTAATCATGTCATCACATCGTTTCACATATTCAAGTAGAACTTCAATTAACACACAAGGCTAAATAAACATTCCTTCCTAGTTTACACTTAGTTCTTCTTAATTAACTACGGGGGTTAAGTTGTCACCTAGCAAGTAAGTTTACAAATTTGACTAAGGTTACCCTTCCTCTAGGTCATTGGGTTTTCTAAATTGCACTTCTATCCCTTTTTTAATCATTCTTAAGGTTTGAAAATTATTGGCCTTGAATTTTCAAGTCTTATTTCCTCTAGTTTGATAGATAATTTATTTTAAGATACAAATGGGTCCTCAATTTAAATATATCTAATAATGCTCCAACTAGCGTCTCTCCTCAAGGTTAAAACTTACATAAGAAAAAAATCACGTTATCACATAACACTAAAATCATATTTTTTCTAACATCATGGCCAATAAACCTTAGGACTCCATGCCTAGGTCCAACATCACACTGAAAGACATATGTGGCTAAATGACCCCTATTGAATCCATTAGCAGTGTAATCTACTTGTACACTCAATAAGAAATGTTAGTATAGTATATAGCTAAAATAAATCCATCATAACATATTATCATAAATCAATTAGAAACCATAGGATAACATATACAATTCATCACTCACAAATACATCAATCAACATGATCTCATCAAAGGGCATCATATCAATTAATTTAGGAAAAAAACATAAGTAATTAGCATGCATAAATCCTAACTCTTTATTATCCACATCAATTAAATAAAAACAATGATTATTCATCCAACCAATAAAAATCAAGCACCAATGAACACCTACTGATCATCATAAAACCAATAGCCATATGAACTAGGAATGGAAAATTACTTTCATATTCCCATAAGATAAATCATCTCCATAAATATAAGATAACTATTATTATTAATTAACTAAGTTGCATCACCTAACGCACATCCAAGACATTCCATATAATATTAAGAACATAAAACCATTTCTATGGAAACCAAGCTATCACTCATAATAATTTTGAAATAAATTATCATCCTCAAAGCTCCTAAGTAGTCCAATCATATCAAAAAAATATCAAACAAGAGTCAACACAAATGGGGTCTCACATATCGTATGTAACGCCCCACCACATAAACCCCAAAGGAAATCTCAACTAGCTAACAACTATGACACAATTTTTTATAAAGAAACTAACATGAACAATGAATCATACAACACTAATACACAGTGCATCAGAACATACACTGTAACTATCTAACTATGCCCTTTAGGGTAACATGGCTGCATTATGAGAAAGCGTTCCCAACATGAACTAATCCCATAACAAAGATTACTAATCACAAGTGTTCATTTTAAAACTATAGCATAAAACAAATAGACATCATACATGCAACCATAACATAAAATATGCATCCATCCATGATCAAATAATAATACCAAAGAGTACATCCATCACTTTTATTACATAAATCTACATCGTTCCAAGATTACATAATTACATATATTTCCACAAATAAAACACCATATAAGAGCATTAAATGTGAACCAAGAAATAAATATACCACATTCCATACAAGGAATAAAGATTACAATTTTAAATCATGCTTCCCTTATAACAACGAGAAGGATACATCGGTACATGATAACGTACAGCTGTAATAATTATAATACATAACATCTAGGATGTCATAAGAATTTGGTACAAGATCTGGAATCTCTATAGAAGATACTACTTCCATGCTCACGAACATCAACTGGGAACCCAATGGAGTGCATAACACATTCCACCCAACCACATGGAACCCTAAGGTCTACCCCCCATGCTAGTAGATGACAACAAGGACCCACTACACAAACAATCAAGCGGGTGAAGCTAACAAGTGCAACAAGACAAAACATAAAGAACAACCGCTTCTAGAGGCACATGAACAACAAGGGGAAAACAAAAAAGGCATACAATTTTTCTATAGGGAGGAGTGTCATCACATGGTCCTGACATGGGTTACCCTTATAGTCTAGATGCCAACCCCCATCCCCGAGTTACCTTGACAGTCTAGATGTCGACCCCCATCTATGGTTACCCTAATAGCATCTCACTAGAAGCCAACCCCATAGGATGACACATGCGGAGCCAACAATCCTTTTATGGGACAAGGAAGTTTTTCTTGCCAACCAGGCCTTCTCACCCCATCCTTAGCCTAAACAAGCACTACACACACAGGCGAGGACTCCAATTATCCTGATTAATGTGTCAATTACCCATTCCCCCCAATTAATTATTTAGGTTATCACTTAAATATAAACTCTCCAATGAGTTGCCCTGACGCCACTTTGTGCGTCAGCCCCCATTGAGAGCCACTCCCCCTACTAACAATTAGAAGACCCAAAACACATCCGATAGGGTAAGCCATCTTGCATAACATATAACATCACATCACTATCACATAAAGTGAGGCATGCACCATCTCACACAAAACCTCCATAATAGAACAATTTCCACAGTGAAAGACTAAAACCCACATGAGTACAATACATGAAGATATGATCAACGTTTCCACATAACCAAAACATGAAAGTCCAACATGTGGTGAATTTCCCTTTAGCCTATGGAAGCCTAAAAAATGACTACCCATGTACTCCTATATGAAAATAAACTCAAGGAATCACTATCTCAAACATTATCGTGAGACAATAATTCAAGTAATTAAATACATAAAAAAAAAACCCATAGATCATACTAGTACATAACAAGCGAGAACCATTTTTTCGAGGAAATCATCAAATCATTCTTCCTTTTTACTCCATAATTTCAATGCAATTATTTAAAAGAACATTTAAAATCAACAACAACATGCTATTTATTCATCCAAAATGAAATCGTTTATTTAAAAGACCAACATATTCTTTTCTATTCTATATTTACTCAAATGGTTATTCTTGGATTAAAATTGCGATATAGTTATCCATATAAACAACTATATATATACACCTATATATATAATTATAAGTAATTATATATATATATATTTAAACTTTAACATTGTTGTTTGAAGACATATTACTTCAAAAATTACAAAGTAGATTTACAGCTATATATAAGTATATACACACAAAAATCTATACATATATACATATATAAATATAAGAATTTATATATATATTAAATTTCCATCATGCAGGCTACTGATAATATATAGTAGTGAATTTTTTTTTAAATCTAAGTCCATATATTTCTAGGTTATATATATATGTATATATATAAAATCCTAAGTCGAATGGGGATACAATATAGAGCCTTGGCCCCCTTATTGTTTCCATTTGCTACAACTAAACTAAATTCTCTCAAAGCTTCAAATGGAACTCGACTACCACATGAAAAGCATAATTTGGATACCCTCAAATGTTGTAACATTTCAAATTTACTTTCAGACAAACGCATACAAAATGTATGATACACAACCATACATAGATGTAAAATGAATTTGCAATCTACAATAAATGAACTACAATAGGAGGGATATTGTGCAACATTAAGGATGACTATATATGTGGTTGTTAAATTTTATATTAGCCTCCAATGGATTCAAATACTGTGAACTTGACAACATGATTACACCACATATATATCAAATCACATGTAGAGGAATTGACACTTAGTATTATGGACTTAGCATATTAGGGGACACCAATCAAGTGTGACTTGAGAACCATACCAACAAAACTCTGTTGGAGAATATTGGTGATGCTAAATGAAATAATCTATGAATGGGCTGCACTAAGATAATTTCTAGCAAGTGTGAACCCTAAAAAATGCCACAATGGTAAGGAGATACAATATACAGATGCTGAATTTCAGACTCTTTTGAATGCAACATACAACTAGAAAAAAAATGTTAATTGGACTTTAAACACATTGCATTCTCATCGAAATAAAAATCGAATGCCATTAATCAAAATGAAAGCACAATGGAAGGAACTGAATGCAAATAGGGAAATGACGAATAACAACATGAAACATTAAAGCATCAAATGTCAAGTATACAAGCACGGAATAGCAAGCCTAAAGTACTCTATCAAATTCCCTCAAAACAACATGCCAAGCAATTTGAAACAAATGTAAATCACCTTCCAAGTTCGGAATACAAACACATGAAAATGAATACAAGATATCGAATTCCAAACACTCGAGCAATAATTTTCAACAATGAGGAAGAAAATATTCAATTACATTATTCGAAGAACAAAATACAAACCAAACCTAGATTCCTTCACGTTGAAATGGAGAAGAAGTACTAAAAACAAGCTTATCGCATCAACAATTTTCTTCGCTTAAGCTTGTTGCAATATGTACTTCCACACTTCAAGAACAATTCCCATTTAAAATATGTATTTCCTAAGAATATTTTCGCAGAGAAAATTTCTTGTTGCAAAACCAGAAAGAAGAATTCCCTTTTTTCCAAAACCCAACATTATTATTAAAAATAAGGAAAAAGTTTTAATTTCCAAGATAAAAATCAAGCAATAATCACATAATAAGACAAGTTTCTATTTTGCAACTAGTTCGGAGCCATGCATGGGCTCAAACTCACTTTTTCCTTTTTTTTAGTTGCTTTAACAAATTGTCGAAAATCTCATTCAAATTTATTATTCAATTTTGAATTATATTATCTTTCCACATTTAATTTCTTTATTTAAAATTATATTATTTTCACATTTGAATAATTAAATTCCAATGATAATACAATTAACAATTATCATTAAATTTAATTGTGATAATACTTTATACAAAATAATTTAATTTAATTAATCATCAATAAACTATATACTTTCAATTTGTCGGCATAGATTTATTTAATTATTTATTTTAATTCTAACTTAATTAAACAACCTTTTAAAATAAAATTAATTAAATTAAATCAAATATACAAATTTATTTATTTCTCCTCTGCCCGTGTTTTGAACTTCCTGTGCGCATGGTGGATTCTACCTTGAGGGTACCCCATGGTCCCCCTCTATCCCCTCCTGACCCAAGCCTCTCCCTATCACATCCGCATTCATGTCCCTCAGGGGCCACTCCTGATGGGTCAGTGCCTTTGTCTTCGAGTCTTTCAAAGACTCGTGATTTTAGTCATATCTGTTGAAATTGTGCCTGCAGTGGAGATTCTTCCAGAAACTTTAGGTTGGAAGGATGTGCTGACCAATGTCAAACATAACTCTTCTCTTGTTCATCCTCTTTTTGAGGATGTTATGGCTTTTGGGATGGATTTTTCTATTCCTAACTTCGTCAGCGATAGGATTCTCTCCTCCATGGAGAATGTGGTTGTGGGTTGTTTCCTGTCCTTACGTCCTTCTATGGATATGGTTTGGAAGTGGGTTGCTGCTAACTGGAACCTCAAGGGGAGTGTGGAGATCTATGCTATGGCAGGTGGCCTCTTCCTCTTCAAGTTTACGACTTCATAGGATTTGGTGATGATCCTATCCTCTGAGCTCTAGGTGTATGGGAAGCATATCCTGGCTCTATGTCGCTGGAAACCGAGGTTCAACCCTATTGTGGATCTAAACAAATCAGCCCCAATCTGGTTTTGGCTGCTCGGATTACAATTATAATATTAGGATGAAGCCATCTTCAAGAGCATTGAGACTCTATGGGATAATTTATCAATTCAAATTCCATCACCAAATTGAAATCTAGGTTAGTCTTTGCTCATTTTTGTGTGAATATCTATGTGGACAAGACTCTTCCTAACTCAGTAAAATTGTGTTCTAAGTTTGGCAACTAGACCCAACTAGTGTGCTACAAAAATGTTGTTGTTTATTGTCAGAAGTGTGCTAAAGTTGGCCACCTTATCTCTAACTGTAAATATTTGTTTAATCAGGAGCCTAACATGGGTATTACTATGGTGAGTCCCCAGCCTCCTTTGGAGAATAATTTATCTAAGGATGGTGTCCCTCTGGCCAAGTCTCTGGGTGTTTCACCTTACTTTGATGATTCCCCTGCTGGCCTGGTGGATCCCAGAGTGAGTCTTGCCTTTCTAACTATGAGTGAGATTGTTGTTAATACACAGGAGGTTAAGGATATGGCCCATGGCCTTGTTTTAGGTTTGGATGAGGTTGTTCTTGGCCCCCTACTAGAGGTGGGTTCTATTGGGACAAGTGAAACAATGGGTGAAGAAGGAGGGATATGGGAAGACGAGAGTAATGGAGTTGTAGATGAATTTGTAGAGAATGCAGAGGGATTGATGCTAGAGAAAGTTGCAGAAGAAGAGAATTGAACAACCTCGAAGAAAAGAGGGAGGAAAAAGAAGGCGAATGTGGGAGGAGATTCTAAACTGGGTAGACCAACCAGAGACATAGTAGGTTGAGAGAGACTATAAATGAGATTGCCTTAGGTCAACAAAGGACATTGGACGTGTCCTCTAAGAAAGGTCAGAAATGAAGGTCATGTCATGGAATGTTTGTGGGCTCAATAGCTCCCACAAGAAGCTTTCTCTGAAGAACTATGTTCTAGAACATAAGATTGATGTGTGCCTACTACAAGAAACCAAGATGAAGAAGACAAAGTTTGATAAGACTGCTAAGTTTATTTGACCAAGTACGTCCTACTTCTATAGTGATGCTGATGGGGCATTAGGTGGGCTTACAGTGCTTTGGAACCCCTCTAGGTTTATGGGTTCTGAACTTTTCCACTGCAAGAATAGCATGGGAGTCTCTTTCTCCTATCGAGGTGGAAATTGGTCCCTAATCAATGTTTATGCTCCTAACCAGAGGAATTCTAGGAGTGCCTTATGGCAGGATCTTACTAATTGGATTAAAAACACTATTAACTCTCCTTGGATGGTCGCTGGGGATTTCAACTCTCCTCTATATCCTTTGGAGAAAAGTGGTGGTCTAGTGGATTACTCGGATAACATGTTTGACCTGGCTAACTTTTTGATCTCTTCTAGCCTGGTTGACATTGATCTTTCTGACCAAGCCTTTACTTGGTCCAATAGGCGTTTAGGCAAAAATTTGATACAAGTTCAGTTGGATCGGTTCCTCTATTCCTGTCATTGGAATAGCCTCTTGAATGTTAATCTCAAAGCCCTAACCAAAATGGTGTCTGACCATAATCCTCTACTATTGACCTCTAATGACCGATCTACTATGGGTCTTGTCCTATTTTGATTTGAGATAATGTGGAATTCCCATCATAATTTTAACAATAAAATTGTTGAATGGTGGAACATCTCTGTTTGTGGCTCCCCCATGTTCAGGATCTTCTTCAAACTTAAACATATCAAATGCATGATAAAATTATGGAACACACGTGTCTTTGATGATGTTTTCCAAAAGAAAAAGATTATAGAGGAAAAATTGAAAACCTTACAAAGGAAAATCGAGGAAGGGGATGACTATCAGCAGACTCACAACCAAGAAATTGAGAATATAAAGGAATGGGAACAAATCCTTAGGAAAGAGGAAATATTTTGGAAAGAAAAATCTAGGGTCCAATGGTTGGAAGAGGGTGACATGAATACCTCTTTCTTTCAAGTATCGGCCATCAAACATAAGAAAAGGAATCATATTGCTAAACTAACTAATATGAGGGGAGAGGTGATATCTACGCCTGCCTAGATTGGATTTTTGGCTACTGATTACTTTTAGGAGGCCTACTCGGCTCCTGCTGAGGCACCCAACCTGGCCATGGATAATATGTTGTTAAACCACCTACCAACCATTATCATCTAGAATGATAATCTTGGAATTCTTAGTGTTGTTACTCTGGAGGAGGTTTGGTTGGAAATGTTTAGTATGGGGGCATTCAAAGCTATGGGCCCTGATGGTTTTCCCCCTAATTTATTTTAGATCTTTTGGGAGATTGTGGGTGAGGACCTTGTTTTAGCTTCTTGTGATTTCTTCAAAACTGGTAAAATCCTCAAACAACTGAACCACACCTTCATTACTCTAATCCCTAAGATTGGTGATCCTCAATCCATGCCTGATTTTTGACCTATTAGCCTATGCAATACTTTTTACAAAATTCTCTCCAAGATCTTGGTGAACCGAATCAAACCCCTTCTTGACAAACTCATTAGCCCCACCCAAAAAGGGCTTGTTCCTGGTCGTCATATTCTCGATGCTATTGTGACCACCCATGAGCTTCTCCACTCCATGGACAGATGCAACTATGCAGGGATGGACCTCAAATTGGATATTTCAAAATCCTATGACAAGGTTATCTGGGACTTCATCCCTAAAGTCTTGACCAAGTTTGGGTTCAACCGGTCTGTGGTCAAAATCATAATGGAATGTGTTACTACGGTTAAGTACTCTATTCTGGTCAATGGGGCCCCCTTTGGGTTCTTCTTTGCTGGTAGAGGGATCAGACAGGGTGATCCCCTCTCACCCTATTTATTTATCATGATAGCAGATGTGTTGAGAAAGAAATTTTCTAGTCTATTGTTAGAGGGTTCTATAAAGGGAATCAAAGTTTTCTCTTCTTTGGACCCAATTGTTATACAACAATTTGTGGATGATACCTTCCTTTTTGGGAAAGCCTCTGTGGTTGAAGCTAGAAAATGGAAAATTTGTCAAACAACTATGCTACCTGCTTTGGTCAATGCATTAACTACAAAAAAAGCATGCTTTACTTCTTTAACAACACTCCTAACTTGCAAGCTAGGGTGACTACGGTTCTGGGCTGCTTGAGTGGGACTCTCCCTTTAGTTTACCTTGGGTTCACTCTCACTATCAAGGAGGTCACTCTTGGCTTTTGGAACTCAGTTCTTGAAAGAATTCAAAGGAAACTTGTTGGATGGAAAGGTTCCATTCTTAGCTACATTGGTAAGCTTCAACTTCTTTCTTCTTCTCTTCAAGGTATACCAATTTTCTTCCTCTCGATTTTCAAGATACCCGGGTATATAGCTGAGAAATTTGAAACAATTCAAAGGAATTTCCTCTGGTTTGGGACCGAAGACAAGAAGAAATTTGCCTTGGTAAAATGGGAAAAGGTCTGTCAGCCCAAACAATGTGGTGGTCTTGGGATCAGGGATATAGCCAACACTAACAAGGCCTTGATGGCCAAGGTGGGCTAAGATCAAATAAGGAAAACTAAGGATTGGTGCAAAATCATGAATTCTAAATATCTTTAGAACAAGCCTTTGGTCAACTGCCTTTCTGAGGTTCATCCTCAGAGTTCTTTAGCCTGAAGGAACATTTGTAACACGTAGAGTCTTCTTAGGAGTGGGATAAAATGGAAGATAGGAAATGGTAATAAGATCAGGTTTTGGGAAGATCCTTGGTTACTTGATACCCCTCTGGAAAGTTCTGGTTTCAAGAATCTCAAGAGGCTAGCCCAAAGGTTCTTCTATATCCACATTAGGGACTATGTTCTTGGGCCTCCTGGGGCTAAGGTGTGGAAGGATTTATCCCTTTGCTGCCCCTTTTCCCAAGATTTTTGTTTCTTGGCTAGGTCTCTTCAGGATTTACTTTCTCTTACTAGGCTTCCCTCATCCCACTTGGGAGATGAATTTTTTTGGACCTTTGACAAACAGGGTGATCTGTCTATCAAATCGATGTACAATCTGCTGACAAAATAGGGTGTTGCGGTTGATCCTTGGAAGAAGGTTTGGAACTGCCATATGATCCCAAAAGTCAATTTATTCTGGTGGACCGCCTATCACAACAAGATCCTTACTCAAGACAATTTGAGGAAAAGAGGATTTTATATCCCCAATAGATGTTTGTTATGTAAATGCTATGAGGAAACTATAGACCACTTACTGTTACACTGGCTGTTTGCTACTGAAGTTTGGGGATTGGCTTTTGGAAGATTGGGTATTCTTTGGACCATTTATAAGGATATCAAATATTTTATTTTGGCCTGGTGTGGTCCTTATATTCACCCCTTTCTTGGAGAAATTCGGAACTAGGTCCCTCCCATTATTTGTTGGTGTTTATGGAAGGAAAGGAACAACATGATATTCAAGAATATTGAGATGATTCCTAGGGAGGTCTTTGGTATTGGTGCCCGCCTTATTGAGGAAAACATCTCCCTCTTCAATGGAAAACTTATAGAGAAGGGACCCACTGAATGTGAAATTAAAATGGCGAAGGGTTGGCATCAGAAGTTGGATGCAATCACTTTTGACAACTCCAGATCCCTGGCTAGGAGTAACACCATTTGGCAACCTCCAAATAGAGGATGGTTTAAACTCAATTTTGATGGGGTTGCAAAAGGCAATCTGGACAGAGCTAGTATAGGAGGTGTGATCAGAGATTCTAGAGGTAATCTTGTGATAGGTTATGTTGGGGGAGTTGGCTTCCAATCCTCTATGATTGTGGAAGCATGTGCATTGCTCAAGGGCCTTCAAATTGGTGCTTCTCTGGGGATAGAAAACCTTCACATTGAAGGTGACTCTAAGTCCATTACCAATGCTATGAACTTTGGTAGACTACTTGGATGGAGTACGAAGGATATTCTTCTAGATATAAGGTTATTTTTATCTAAGCTAAGGTTAAGGAAAATTACCCACATTTTTAGGGAGGGTAATCAAGTAGCAAACGCCTTAGCTAACTTTGGAACCTTTTGGAATTGCTCTAAATGTTGGAGAAATCTAGGGAACTTACCGCCAAGAATTCAAGACCTAATCTTGAAAGAACAAAAACCTCATTTGTTATGATGACTTCAAATTTCTTGATTATGGGGTTTGTTTGGGGGGTCCACATGATTGTACTTTGGGCTTGGTGGATGGGCATAAAAGCTGAGGTGGCCTACAAGTGGAAAATTTCAATTTTTTGGGCTAATCCTGTGCTAAATGAAGATGGCTTTACAAGGAAGTACGACATGTTCTTCGTAATTATGAATCTGAAGGGTTGTACCTTATGATATCTCCTTATGGGGATTGTGTTAAATTATCATTTCATGCTTAAGCCCATGGATTTAAAATTTTATGTGACAAATCATTATGAAGGAAAGCTCTTTTTGGCTCTTCTGTTTCCACTAATTTAACTCTGTGCCCCAAACCCGTTTACCTTGTTATTACTAAATTTGGCCTGGTAGCCATTCTGCCTAGCTTTTTCTACAAAGACAATGTGGCTAATGAACCTCGCTCTTCCATCATATCTTGCTTACCTTCCTACAATCACCTCAAGATACACATTTATGATATTACTAAACTTATGATAGGTGATTTTCCTTTTCGCGCGTGTGACTTGCACACTGCCTTGATTAACAAATGTAGCTTTATTCACCCAAATATCCATTATGTGAAGAAAGCCCTTTGCTTAGCTAGTATCTCTAACATTTTTATTTTATAAGTTCTCTGGTTTTTTCTTGTGTAGATTGACGTCATGGGTGGTGATCGTGTGCAGACTGAGCCTGATAACTATAGTGAATTCCAAAAAAATCTGTTGGTTTGGCACATCTATGTCGAGGGTGGCTTAGCTCCCCTAATGGAGAATGCCGTGGGTCATGACCCTAACCTGTCCACACAATTTTTCAATTCCTGGAAGGACCAAAGAGTAACGTTGGGAGGAATATCATTTGAAGTTAGTGAAGAAGTGATTGCACAAGCTACTGGGATGTAGAGCACAAGGAAAAAATTATTTGAAACACACTAGGACCTAGGATAATGACAACATGAATGCGTTTTTTGTGGGGAGTGAGGAGTCGGTCCACAACTAGTCGGGTTTCAAATGGGAGGCCCTTCCACAGCCCTAGGACCAAGTTTGTTTGGCCCTCATGAAATACGTGATGCTTGAAGGTAGATTTAAAACCTACTTTTTTTACCAATTCCCTCTGTTGAATCATCTTAGGCACATAGATCTATTAAGTTTTATCTTCTTTTTGCTTATGGATTTGGAAAGTTCGGTGGAAAAATGCAAGGAAATTGCTAGCCTTAACCTAGAAGATATCCCTCCTCTGCCTCTCTACCAAGGGCTTATTATGAGGCTCTATCATTTCCACCTCGCTTTATGCCCACCTAAGCCCATTTCTTTTTTTCACGTGGAGGAAGTTGAACCTCTCACTGTTGCTAACATCTCCCCTGCTAAGTCTAAAATCCCCATTCAAAAACCCCATTTGAGTAGCTACCGATAATCCTAAACCCAAGCGCACTGCTAAAAACTTCAAACGAAACACAGGTAACTCTCAGACGAGGGTTGCGGCCAGTCTATGTGAGCTCAAGGCTACTTCAGCCAAAACTGCTTATAAAGCCACATCGAAGAAAAATGGCAAAGATGACAAAAAGGGCTTAATGGAGCCTATGGTGAAAGAGGGTGGAGGAAAAAATTTTGTGGGGAAGGATTCCAAGGGTGACACGGTGGTGGAGGCAACAATTATGACTGGTGGAGAGACCACTATTCAGAGGTCTAGGAGATTGGCAAAAAATAACAAAAAAAGGCAGGTGGTTGTGGACTCAGAGGAGGAGCAGTCAGACAGTAAAGAATATAAGGAGGAGGAGATGTCTGAGGATGAAGATGAGGAAAATGTGAAAGGACCCCACACCATCCTTGACAATAGAAAAGAGACAAAAGAGAACTCAGACTCTCAGTCTTCACACCCGTTGGATGCTAAGCATGTTGAGGGCCTAAAGGTTGCTGACGAGGAAGAGGAGTGTTGTGTGCTAAAATAAAGAATGGACAAGATAGATAAGAGATTCAGGGGCCTAACTCGCTTCACTGTGAAACTGGTACATTTTATCACCAACACTCTGTCCACGGTGATTAAAGATGAGCTAGAGGGAAAGAATGCAAATAAGAATCAAGAGTGGGTCAACGGGGATGATGTCGTGGACCTCCTGTCAAAGAACTGGGATAATGCCAGTTAACTATTATTTGGTCTATGTTTTGGTGTGTGTGTTTCTAGTTTGTGGTCGGTGTACTATTTTTTGGCTAGATTTTTTCGATACTTGGACTTGATCTTATTTGGCCCATGGGGCTCGTTGTGTAAAGGGTAAACACCCTATACATGTTGCTTACTTTATAAAAAAATAAAAATAAAATATTTAAACCCAATAACGAAATAACCAACATATATTACAAACAACTTCGTAACATCAGAATTCACCAAACAACGATAAACACAAGACACAACCACAAACCTAGAGTGCAAACCAAACTGACGGGGTAACAAAATGGGTACTCATCCTCATCGAGGATGATGGCAAGGGTAGGGGACCTTTAGTCATCTTTGTTTTTAACATCATTTTCATTGGGATTTTGAGACACACTCAAACCTGACAGTGCAGGTGGAGTCGATGCTTGGTACTTGCAACTTGCATCAGACAAACTATCGAACAACATATATTTATATTTCAAACAATCAAACACACTGTGAAAGGAAATCAGAGCATAGTAGGGTGCTCACGAACGAGTAATACTAAACTGTCCCTCCCACCAAGACATCTCAAACAATAATCCATATCAACGAACAACAAAAATTACCTCGTAAACAATATAGATCAATCATTAACTAAATACACAATAAGCATAGTCATATGTCCACATGATACACATAGTTAAATTAATCCAAACACATAACTAACTCCATATATCCATCATAACATAAAAATCATTTAATAGTGTCATTATCATCAAAGTCAGGTAAGCTTTCATCCAAACCAATTCAGAATGGTGAAACAAGCATCAACAAGGTATCATAGTGCATAACATAACATAATGAGTATCAGACTAATGAAAGCAACATGAGAGGCACTACATCCTACTCTTGTCAACTAGTTATTAATTATTCCCATTTTGATTATAGGTTTCCTCATTTCTTTGAGATCAACTTGATCCTTAGGCTTATGCATTCATACTTATAGTTGAGTATTCAAGGTTATAATTTTGAGTACCATTCCTATATTAACCTTATGAGATAAGAAATGCATTTAAATTTATATATAAAACAATGTGAGAAGAGAAAACACATAACATAAGACATATTTTAGGAAAAATCTTAAAAAAACTCAACCTCTAAATCACAATCAATGCATTATTCAATAGAAAAATAAATACAATACATTTATAAAATATTCAATAATTTTTTTGTATAGAACACCTCACAAACACAATAAGTCTATATTCAATAATACTTAAAATTTTGTATGGAACACCTCACAAGCACAATAAAAATATTGTAGGTAGCTTGAAGTCTAAATACAGTTTAACAAGAAACCAAAACAATATGAAAAAAGTCATTAGAGATCAATGCACTATCTAACCATGTTTTAGATTTAAAATGTGTATTGACTATTGAGGGTCAAGTAATTGATTGTAAAATTTGATTTACACAACATAGTGATATTATCCCATTTTATATGATTTGATTTATTTTTAATGTAGATAATTTATCCTTTTTTATGACATACTTGTAACCCATTTATTTATATAAGAAGATATATTTTCTTGCACTCAAGTAGGACCCATGCCTTATATATTAGATTTATAAATTTAGTCCCACTTGCATCACAATTAACTTGAAATAACTTATCCAAATTTGATAAAATTAACATAGTTTATTTTGTCACTATCTTTTTTAACATTTTAATTTTTTTTACTATCTATAGTACTCTAATTTAATTTCTTATTATCACCTATCATTATTTAAATAATTGTTGCATATATTTCATTAATAGTTTGATAAACTTATGATAAAAAATAGCTAAGCAATCAAAGGTCTAACTTTAGAGGTAGTTACTACTATAGGCCATTCAATAAAAAACTTTAAATTTCGTAAGACCCATCTTTAATACATCAATATAAATAACATGCAATGTCCTTCTGTATTGACCTTTCCTGACATTGGAGTAAGTCTTTTTATTTGTAAGTTATAATGATTTAATTATATATATATATTTTATTACTTTATTAATGATGGATATATTAATGAAACAATATTTACATTTATAAATAATGCTTACTTTAAATTTAAATGTAACGGATAAAGTTATTTAAAATAAACTATTAAACTGAAATTTTAAATAGAATTTAAGAGATAATGTTAAATTTTTAAAAATAATTAAAAAGAAATTTAAACTAGAAATATTTTGCATGGAAGTGAATGCATAGTTTCAAATTGAAAATAAGAGGGCAACTTGGAGATTTTTCAGTTTTAATGACTTAGCATTTGACTTTTTTTTATCTTCGAATATAATATCTTCTTGAGGGATTCTTTTAATCTGGAGGTTTTGGGGAATATGGGGTGATTTATTTATTTCACTCATTTTGTTTCTTTCATTGATTTTTGTCCGATGCACCTTTCGTACGTCATACATTCAAAGTTTTTTAGCATGACAGCCATTCTAAGATATAATGAAGTCATTCGATTCCTTGACTAGCAGCCCACCGATTTTATTCTAAGGTTAGTCATGTTAAAGGCCATTCATTTTGTTATAAACAACTTAATCATGCTCTATGTGTTATTTAATGCACTTGGATTATATATATAATTTATATATGTATGTGTTGCTTATAAATTATTATTTATATATATATATATATATGAATATATGAGATTTTGGGTTTAAAATTCTGTATTTAAGATAATATTTTAATTTTGAGAACAATATTTAAATTAAAAAAAATATTTGATATCAAAATATATATATATATATAAATGTGAGTATGAGTAAATATATCTATTGTATGATTGTATAATTAAAAAGAAATTGTTTGTGATTAAATATGTATTAGTTATTATAGAATATGAGTACATGGATTCCTTGATTATTTTGTTGTAATAAAATGTAATTGATTATTTTAAAAGATTTTAAAAGGTGTAATCTATTGAATGTGTTAGTAAAAGTTAAAAGTTTGATGGTTTTGAAGAAAGCAAGTAAGAAAAACAAAGAACGAAAATAAAGGGATGTGGGAGTAGGTGACTCCACGTTTATCTCCTCAAAACAAGTGAAATCTCCCCAAAGGTTCTTATTTATAAGTAATAAGTAAGAGAGGAGAATCGATTCCCTTAGAAAGGGAGGAAATATGTTAATTTGCTTTAGTAACTAAATAGGTGGTAATAATCATTAGTAGCCCTACTTTCTTACTTTTGAGAATTATCCTTTTAAGGAAAGAAATTATATAATAACGAATGAATAAATTGTTGTTTTTATATAATTTCTATTATTAATTATGTGGTTGTATTTTCATAAATTATAAGAAAATATTATTTCAATTAAGAAGGAAATATAAATTATGTTATTTTTTTTATGTTTCTTTTGTAAGCAAAAGATAATAAAATGGTTTAGGATTTTTAGTACATATAATTATTGAAAAGGAAATTCTGGTCAGGATAAAATATTAAAATGGATACTTAATTATATAGATAAATGAAATAGAGTAAAAAAGGTATATATATATATATGATATCAATATTGATATGAAGGTTTTCAATATACATAGAATACATTGTGTAAAATACGTGTTTTGATATATTTAGAATACGTTTATATAATGTTTCTTATTATTTAAAAGATTTCACAATGGGCGTGTAAATAGAATGTCATGATGGTTAAAAAAGTTATGCTATAAAATTATTACATTGATGTGTTATTAAATTTAAGATAGATTTTTAATGGTTCCTTGACGTGGTGTCTTCCTATTATATTAGTTTAAGATGAGGAGATTTTGTGTTTTGTATTACTTCAAATCATGTTGGAAATTATGTGGGAACCCGTAGTGTTTTGAGATACCCTCTATTGGGAGTTTAAGGGTAGTTGGCTTATTAGGCTTCCAAAGGCTAAGGGGAAATGTGCTTTATCTAGGATTTTCATACTTGGATTCTTGGTGAAAATTTTGATCCTAATTCTTGTATTGAGCTCATGTGGGTTGTAACCTTGCACCATTGTTTTTCTTTATGATGGGGTCTTTGTGCGAGAAGGTTCATGCCTCACGTATGTTTTTGGTTTTGTGATTTTGGTGTTTGGTGCCATTGGGTATACCCTAGAGGTTATAAGAGTTGTCTTGATGCTAGTAGGGAGAGTGGCTCTCCATGGGGGTCGACGCACAAAGTGGCATCAGGGTAACTCATTGGAGAGTTGCATAATTAAGAGATAACCTAAGATAATTTAATTGGGGGAATGGGTAATTGAAACAACAATCAAGATAAGAAGATGGCTTGCTTGTTCCTATAATGCTTTTGTAGGCTAAGGATGGGCTAAGAAGGCCTAGTTGGCAAGATCACCACCTTGTCCTCTTGAAAGGTAAGTGATTCTGCATGTGTCACCCTATGGGGTGGCGCCTAGTGAGAGGTAGTCAGGGTAACCATAGATGGGGTGTAATACCCCTTCGTTTTGCTCCTTATTCGGTTTGCTTTAGGTTATGTTTGGTGCAGTTATTTTGATACTGGATATATTTTGTTATGATGTTTTGATCGCTACTATTGAGCGACAACTATTATTGTGTAATGTGTTGACCTAATTAGTGTTTCTCATGTTTTAATGGATTAATGATGTTGTAAAGTTAACATGAGATGTTATTATGAGATTATTGGATTATGATAGAAGTGTCAATTTCGATGAGTGTATTGGTGAAGAAGACGGGTTCACATCACTCGCTTGCGAGCGCCCTACGAATCCATAATTCCTTTTTCACGGTGTGTATTATATGTTGGATATATTGTATGATGTTGTTTACTTGGTTGCAGGATTGCAGGTACATGACATCGACTCCACCTGGGTCCACAGGTTTGAGCGTGTCGATCCAACGGTTAAGTTGAACGAGAGATAGTCGCTAGGTAACATGTGTCAAGTTTACACCCTACCCTTAGTGTGTCGTCAGTCGTGTGTGTCAAGTCATTGTTGGTCTTGCTTTAATGTTATTTAATTCTTAAGGATTCTTGATTTGGAAATAAATATTTAGAATAATTGCATTTAAATCATGTTGATGATTGTTTAATTTAAATAATGCAATGTGGATAAAAGTTTATATTTAAAATTAATTAATTATATTTAATTTATTTAATCAATTAAATTTAATCCAAGGGGATTGAATTTAGTGATTAAATAATTAAATTAATTAATTAAACGTGATGCAAGAAAATGAAAGGAAATAAAAGAATTAAAATTAATTTTGGAATTTAATTTCAACGAGTGGGAATTAAATTAGAAATTGTAATTAAATATTTATTTGGGAAATGAGTTTCAACTTTGGAAATTAATTTATTATTTGAAATTGCATTTTAAATTGAAAGTGGGCTTTCAAAAATTGAAATTGAAATTAATATCTAATTTGCATGTAATGTGAATTAGGGTTGTATTAGGTATTTTTGATTATAAAGAATACATGTTATAATTTTAGGGCAGAAAAGTTTTTAGAAAAAATCATTTTTACAGCAAAGAAGAAATTTTGGAAAAATTTGCACAAAGGAAGGGTTTGAAGAAAGTTTGATTGTAGAATTGATTGGAGGAAAGATTGTTTGCATTTGTTGGGTTTTGGATTGGATTCATTGGATGATTGAAGAAAATTCAGGAAATCTTTGGAGGAGGCTTGCAGCAGAAATTCATCTCTTCCTGTAGCTTCTTGAGCCAGGTTTTTTTCTATGTTTTTATTGTTCTTGATTGTTTTTAAAATAGTAGTGATTAAAGATTTGTTTGTTAAATCTGTTTTAGAAAATAAATTTGATATTAGAAGAAAAAAATTAAATAAATTTACAGCCTTTGCTTGTGAAAATTCTTGAGTGAAAATTATGAAAACCTTAGTTGAATTTAAATTATTTGAGAAAATCGATTATGTTGTTATTGAAATCAAACATAGAGATTGAACAATGCATTTAGAATGTTTATAGAAAATGAAACCCTCTGTTTATTGTTAAAAATCGGATTTTAAAATCCGTAGGATAGTTATATTTTTCATGGTAAAATGGTCTGGTTGCGTTGCATATAACTCCACTTACACAAACTGGGTTGTCAGGAAATTTAAAGGGTTTCTGCATCTTGAAATTTTCTTACCCCTGTAAAAAAATTACAAATACCCAAATCCTAGTTTTTGAGTTATGCTTGAAACACGAGACTGTTGTTAAGTTATTTTCCCATGGCTGCTCTGATAATAAAATAATAATAAATTGATATTTATAAATATTAATATTTTATGTATTGTATAATTTATAATATTAAAGTATTATATTTATTTATATTATTTTAAATAAAATTTGTATATTAGATTAGTGGAAATAAAATTATAAACGTATGGGGAAATTATTGTTTATTCTAAAATGGCATGTTAAAGTTTAATTGAAGGAGTTAAATATCTGATTTAAAGAATGCATAATTTAAGATTTAATTGTGAAATTTAAATTCATGTGTAAAAGGTCCAATTATTAATTTGATTTAATTGGAAAAATATATATATGATATTGGGTTATAGTCCAAATATTGATCTTATTTTAACACAATAAGTTATGGAAGAGACCAAATGTTAATTTGATTAATTTTATAATGATTTAATTTGCAAGGGCAATTAGTTATTTAATTTAAAGCGAAATGTTTTGAGTTGTAGTTGAAATTACTTATTTTGTTAAGAGCAATTAGAGAATTAAATATTAGTGCAATTTCTCCCCAAACCTTTTTAAAATGTTTTTTTTTTTAAAACAAAAAATTTCCTGTAACACGATACCCCTGTCTTCATTGAAATTCGAAAATAGCTATTTAATAAAATAAAATAAAAATAAATATATATTAAATATATGTATTCACATGTATATGTATTGGTAGAATATATATAATTAAATGTATTAATATAGTTGGTGTACTTATAATATGAAATAATGTTATAAAAACATCTTGGTTTTATTCAAATGTTTAAAGATATAGGTTTTTGGAAATTATTTGTTGAAATTTAATATGTTTTATTAAATAATGTATTATTTAATAAAATATATTAATATATATACATATGATGTATATTTACATGTTGTTTTCAATTAGGAGTATAATTAGTTTTTAATTTATTTTATTTAAGTGCATGTATTTGAGTTGCATGGAGATTTTTTTTAAAAAAAGATAAGGTTAAATGCATGATTAAACTATTAGGGAAAATGATATTTTAAGATATTTTATAATTGCATGGTCAAATAGATAAGGAAAGAGATATTTTATAAATTCCATGCTTAGATAGAAAATTGATTGAATTATATGAGTTAGCTAGAAAATGAAAGAAATCCAATTAGATGTGTACTTGTGTTGGTTTTTTGAATGCATGGTCAAATTGTTAAGAAAAAGGATATTTAAATATATCGAAGAATTGTAAAAGTATTTATATTTGAATATTTGTTTAATTAATGAGATTTAATTGGAAAAAATATGAATGCATGGTTAAATAGAAAAGCCAAGAGTTATTTTTATACATTGATAAAATGGCATTTTTTAAATAGAGAATTGAAAAGATATATTTTTTTGATAGAAATAGAATATAGTAATGGCAATAGTTTATGTTGCATTGGAAATAAATCTAGGAAATGAATATATTTGAAAAGGAAATTATTTATTATGTTTTATTTATTTTCATAGAGCAATTTAATCATTGTGATTGGAATATTAAAGGATATATATAATTAAATTCATTATCTTTTTTCCTTTTAATAAGGTGCCTGCAATATATTATTGAATAGAGATTTAAAAATGGTTTAATTAGTAAATATGGAAAATGGATAGAGAAACAATATTTTATGATATTAAAGGGATTGAATGTTTTAAATAGAAAATTGAATGAGATGTAAAATTTGGTTAGGAAATGGAAAGAGTTTACTTGCATGGGTTTGTGTCGATTTAAAGGTAAATTAAGAAGTTGTTTATATTGATGAGGCAAATGGCTATTTTAATTTATTATATTTCAAGTAGAGCAATTAATTTATTATGAATGAAATATGAAGGAGATATGGATTTAGTATATCCAAAAAATAGTAATGCTTTTGTGATTGCCTTAAATGTTCTAGTTCTCTGTATTTCATAAGGGGATGTAAGTTCAAATTGTTTAAGATTTCTTATAATGGAAAAAGAAATATGGGTATATGATTATTTGAGTTAACCCTGTAAGTGTGTCTTTGACCTTGTTAGTGTTACCTATTGAATGAATATGGATATAGGAAATCCAAATATTAGATTTGATTTATGACTTGAATGCTTTTGTTGCTATGAAGTCAAGTTGCATCATGGGTTTTTGAATCTAGTGTTAGTCCTAAAATTATAAGTCTTCTAGAAGAACTTAGAGGATAAGGGTTGTTGAATCTTTATGCTATCCAGTTGTTTCCCTAGGGTAGTGCATGACGTCTTTTCAGTTTTACCCAGTTTTCATAAACGGGGATGTTTTGTACCTCTTGTGGAAGGAGTGGACTATGTGTTGTTCCCTCCAAGATGTTTGGAGTGTGTTCTATTATTTGTATCCTCCTTGAGTTGGAGTGGTTATGTTTTCTAATTTGTGTGCACTTGAGTTTCCCTTGGTAATTGGTATTTGCATACGTGTATTGTTCTCTAAACATACTTGGTCGATTTTATGTTTGGAAGCAATGTGACCTATGTCAGTGGTATTAGTCTTGTACCTGAGTTGTACTTGTTTAGTTCATTTGTTTGGTTATGTCAGTATGAGTCTGCCTTTGGTTAGTGATTGTAGATCTTTGTCCATGTTATGTGGTCGCTATCTCCTAGCATGGGGGGTAGGCCTTCGAGTACCACATGGTTGGGTGGAACATGCACCAAAACCATTGGGTCCCCCTTGATCTTCAGTTCATGGAGGTGAGACATCCAGATGGACAGCTCGTGGTTCTATTGTATTTTCTTGCATTGTAATATTTCTATTTGTATAAGTTATTTTATCGCTCTTATGTTTATGAGGTGAGATTATGTAATTGTTATACTTTTGTACTATTGTCTCATTCTGGGAATGAGGGATGTAACTATTGGATTAAGGTATTGTTTATGAGATTGTATCTTGGATGTTCATCTTGTTATGTTATGTGGTATTCTCATGATGTATGATGTTTATTTCATAAAGGTCATAATGCTATGGTTATATGTAATATGTATGTGTGGGTTTAAGTAATCCTAACCTTGTAGCCTTAGAGGTTGTTGTTAATTAGTAAGTGAATGTGTATGTTATTGCACTTTATAAAAAAAAAATTGGTTCACTTAAGTCGTTAATTACAACTTCCTTTAGGGTTGCAAGGCGGGGCATTGCATGGGGGCCGACGTCTAGAGTGTTAGGGTAACCCATATCAGGGTCATTTGATGACACTCCCCCCTTTAGCAACTTTGTATGTTTGTAGTTTTCCTCGTTGTTCTGGTACCTCTGGAAGTGATTGTTCTTATGTTTTGTTTTGTCTTGTTGCCCTTCGGATTGTGGAGTCATGTCAACCTTGTACACTTGACTGTTTGTATGTTGTGGGTCCTCTTGTCATCTCCTAGCATGTGGGGTGGACCTTAGGGTCCACATGGTCAGGTGGAACGTGCTATGCACCCATTGGGTTCCCCATCGACAATCGTGATGCTATAGAGTTGTACCGATTGAGGTGGTTCCTGAGATTTCCAGTGATGGTGACAATTTTGGTTCCATGTGCTATTTTATTTTATGATGTATTTCATTATGTATATGTGAATTCCTTCCCGTTCTATAAGAGAATATGGTTGTACTATGTATTGTTCATTCTCCATACAACTATGAAGTAATATTTGAGTTTCATACATTGCACTTATGAAGTGTTGTATTTGTGGAAATATTTATAATCGAGTAATCTTTGGATTGGTGGTGTATTCATATGACTAGTGTAATGGATTCATCTTGGATGTCATCACTTGATCATGTATATATGCATATGTATGGAATTATGAATGTATGGTTATTGTTCATTCTGTTTATATAATGGTTTTAAATGAATGCATGTGTTTAGTCTTTATTGTTATGGGTTTCGTGTTATGTTAGGAGCATTTGCATCATAATGCAGTCATGTGCACCCCAGAGGATGTGGTTAGATAAATGCATATATATAGTGGATTTACAGGTGTTGTATGATATTGTACATTCAGTAATCAGTTTTACTTTAAAAAAAAAATTGTGCTGGAAATTGTTGTCTTTAATTGTCCTTTGGGGTTTGTGTGGTGGGGCATTACATAAAAAAACTAATATATACCAGTTCTCCTCCTTCATGAAACTATATTTCTTCACATTCATTAAAAAAATTTCTTCTCTTAACTTCTCTAAAACTATCATGATATTCTTTAGGTGCTCCTTTTTACTCTTACTAAAAATTAGAATATCATAAAAGTATATAGAATAAATAAATTTACCTGGATATGTTTTCAATACCTCATTCATTAGCCTCCTAAAATTATTAGGTGTATTAGTCATTCCAAATGATATAACCAACCAATCATACAAAATTATTTAATCTTTCATTAATATCTTTCTCTAATTCCAATATGATGATATCTAATCTTTAAATATACCTTATTGAAGTAGTTTATGCCACTCACACAATTAATAAGTTCATTCATCCTTAGTAAGGGAAATAAATTCTTGATAGTAATCTTGAATTTTTACACTTTCTTTATCCTCCTCCTTTCTTAATTTATAATACTACTAGTACCACACATAGACTCAAAATTTATTTGATTAATTCCTTATTTAACAATTATTGAACTTTCCTATTCAAATCATTACTTTAAACTTGTGACAATCTATGCATTACCTTATTAGGTAAATTTGTGTAACAACCCATTTCATACTCCAAAAATTTCCTCTATTTTTTTTTTTTAAATTTATTTTTTATTATGTGTTCATTCATTTGTATCCTCAAGTACTTCTACCCATACAGGATAGACATCTGTCCATTCGAGACATACACACAAACATACAAGTTAGGCATCTTGTCCATACAAGAAAAGGTTTCATCTATCCATCTGGGATAAGCATCTACCCAAATGGGGTAGGCATCTATATATAAAGGATAGAAATGTCCTCTTGTCAGAGACTTAGACTCATCACGACCATCCAATAAAACATATGCTAATTATTTTGTAATATAATGCAATACTAATTATTTTAAAAAAATGAAAAATAAATTTATCCAATACTAATTGCTTGAAAATAAACTATACTAATTAATTGAATATTACCTTTCTAAACTTATTTCCTTCATTAACCATACTAAATATTTTACAAATATAAAGTTAACTAATACTATTTGTCTTTGCAAACAACCTAAAATATTTAAAACACTTCAAGAATTTCTTTTGTAAATATAGCTTAAGTAAATACCTATTTCTTTCCAAAATAAATTTAAACTATTCTAAACATTTAAAAATCAATTTTTCAATTATAAGCTTAACTATTGCTAATGCACATGGATTATTCTAAATATTTTGAAAATTACTTTTGAAAATATTAATTCCTTTGAAAACAAATGTATTTTAATTAAATAGTTACCTTGCAAATATAATTTTAACTAATATTGATTTCTTAAAAAAAAAAATCTTGCATTGCAAATTTATCCAATCTTAATTTCCTTTGAGAATTTTTTTGTAAAATTATTTAACTAATACTAATTTTATTTGAAATTATATAACTATACTAATTTTTTGAAATTTACTTTTTGTAAATATAATTAAACTTAACTATTCTAATTCTTGACAGTTACTTTAAAAATATAAATTCATTTTCAATCTAAATAAAACTAAACTATTTTAAACACTTAAATTACTTTTTGTAAATATGATTTTAACTAATACAAATTCTTTTTGAAAATAAATAAACTTTAAACTATGTTAAATAGACAAATAATATTTTAAAAATATAAATTTAGCTAACACTTATTATTTTAGTAAAATAAATGCATTTAAATTATTTTCAAAATTTAAAATTGATTTTGCAAATACAAATTTAACTAATACTAATTGATTTGAAAATAACTAATTTTAATATAAATTTAATTAATAAAAATAGATTAAATCAATACTTAAGAAAAAAAGTGGCTAAGCCACTGAAATCTTTTATTAATTTTAGAATAAAATTCATACAAAGTCCTGGTTTAGGGGAGCATACCGGCAACAAAGAATCAGGAGAAGAAAACCTCTGGTTATAGCTTCAAGTAGAAGTACAAAAATCACAAAAAATAATTACAGAATAAAACCTAAAGATCATTCCAAACAGAGATCCCAGATACAACCATTCTACCCTTAGAAAGAGAAATCCAATTGAAAGATGGACAACGATGATCTTGGTCAACCCCAACTACCCAGGAACTTGAGTTGGCTTCGTAATAGGATAGTGGCCATTTATAATCCAATGAGAACTTCTTCTTTGTCTTCACAACCCAGTGGACAAAACTACAGGAGAAATCTTATCACTGAGGAGTTTTCATCTGAATATCATTTTTTCAAAAATATCATTCACAATCCCAGACCTAATAATCATCAAAGGATCTCCAAACCAACTATTAGTAGCAAAATCAGTTTTGGAAATAAACCCAGCAATAGGAAAATTACCATTACCCAATGAGTACTTATCCAAGGCCTCCTAAAGATCTAAAGCATGCAGCAACTCAGGGTGCACAAATTTGTTAGAGAGCATATTTACCAACTTTTCATCCAGAAATACATCCATAAGAATGGTAAAAAAGCGAGATAGAATCTCAAAAGAGCAAAGTTAGAGTTTTCCTAGAACCATGAATTTCCAACCACCTTGTGAATAGTAGAAGAAATGACCTCATCATCAAGGATAAAAATCTGACCAAGTCTTTCATTTTCATTAAGGAAGGATTCCTTACTTAATTTACCTTCCAAACTTACCACCACCCAATACCAGTTTGTCTAATGAGCCATTTTGAAAAGATACCACTCTGCCTTTGTTATTTGAAAAAATCAGATGTTCCATATTCATAAATATATGAATATCAAAGTGTGAATGGAAAAGCCGATTGTAATACCACTTAGAGAAGCCAAATGAAAAATCAACTATGATATAAACCTTTTCACAGTCGACACCAACCATGGATACCTAATTGTGAATGGAGAAGCCGACTATAAATGACACTTGGAAAAGTCAAAAGAAAGATGGAAAACCACAAACCACATATGATATAAACCTTCTCACAACCAACATCAATCATGCAAATAAGAAGTATTTGCAATGTAAGCATAGAACCATATAAAGAAAATCCGGTGGGATAGTGAAGACATTAAACTAATATATATATATATATATATATATATATATATATATATATATATATATATATATATATATATATATGGAAAAACAAAAACCCACATTAGATGTTGATATACCATGGGGTAGGTGACCAAATAATAAGGCTACAAGAACCATCCCCACTATAGAGAAGAAGAATAAGCACGCAACCATAGTCCCAGTAAGAAGGAAGAATACTTATTACTCTTGAAAGTAAATAGTAATTAATTTTCTAGAAAACATTAATTTTTAAAACCTTCTACAAAGTAGATTAAAATCAAATCAGTTTAAACCAAAGGACTAGTTCTCATTTTTTGATCACCAAGATCCACAAGGGAGAGGTGAGAGCATACGTTGATTACATAATCCTATTTATAACTTAAAGTAAATCCAATTATTACTTTACTCTTAATTAATTTATTTTATCACAAGAATAAGTAGACCAATTAGCCACATGTTAGTAAAATGAAATATTTGTTCATAACTATAATTATTCAATTAAAATTCAATATTCATAAAAAAAATCATCCAGTCCTACCATATATAGAAAGTGATGTGCAAAATGTTATCTATTGTTTCCTACAAGTTTTAAACCCACCAATAAAATATTTTAAGTAAATGAGTCACATTTCTTCACCTGAATTAATTAGGTTCTAGAAACATCAACATTTATTATTAGGTTAACATACATCAAGATTACCTTTTGAATTATATCTTAAAATATTTCAATGACGGTGGTTCATTCATAAATTATAATTGATGTCTTTCTTTAAAGAGATAATAAATATATCCAAGTATAAATCATTATCTATAACACATTGTATTTTGGGGTCAAGACTTAAATAGGGGCAACACAATACAAAAACCTACTAAAATTCATAAATATAATATTCTTCTAAATAATATATAATTTTGTAGACTGGCCAAAGACATGACATTTCCAACCCTTTAAATCTCATCAATCAATCTCATGTACTATGATCCTATTCCATTCTAAATATCATTAGAAGAATAATCTCAAGTAAGACAACTTTATTACAATTAATATTCAATTACCTTTATTACTAATCCAAATCCTATATTTCTATGTAAGCTAACAAATTTACTAAACAAACATGAGTAAATACTACTATTCCTAATATAGGTATGGATGTAATAACAATTGGGTTCTAGGTAGTTGGTGAATGCTTATAGGTGTTGTATTCATTTTGAAGCAATTTGGACTCTCTAACCACTTTTGGCATTTTTGTATTTTCATATCTTAATATTAATATAATATATAGGCTTTTCGCCTTTCACAAAAAAAATTCTACTATTCCTAATCATTTCATGTAAATATCAAGATTTTTTTTTAATTATTACTATATATATATATATATCTCATTTTATCCTTTATTAATCTATTAGAATATTAGAGAGGAATATTTTTCAAACTAATAACACTCTTTCATGCTACTATTCATATAAACCATCTCTTTTCTCTAGCTACATCAAATATTATTTATTTTGGATAATAAGCACTAAAAACTATTAAAAATATTTTATCAAAATCAAATCCATTTAAAAAAGGTTTATGTAATATTACTATGAAAATACTTGTGAGATTCTCAAATCTATATAATAACTATTTCTTTAAACTTGAGTAATTTCCAATAGTAATTTCATTTGACTGCTTGTTCAAAATATTGTATATTATAAGATTATATTTGGATAATGAGATAATGATTCTAAAAGTGTCCATTAAATTTACTATTAATTATTTTATTGCATAATTTTAAATAATTATTAATCCTTAATAAATATACTTCAAAAAATTTATAAAAGCCATTGAAAGATTACATAAGATTTGTAATACTAATTATTAATGTAATTTTGTTTATTAAAGTTTTTTATATATTATTCTCTTATGTATTACTTATTTAATTAAGTATATTAAATTTATTTGTGATTTTTATATTATTTTCATTATATATTATATCATATATAATATTGAGGAATTATTTTTGTCCAATAAAAGGAAATATAATTTAAATATTAAAATAATAATTAATATTAAATCAAATTTATCATTTCAAATTATGAATTGTTTAAGTGAAATAACCACTAGATTTAATTATATAAAATTGTAAAATGATATTTAAAGAGTTTTTTTATTATGGGGATATGATAAATATATTTAAATGAATTAAATAATCTTAGATGTTCAAAATAAAATTTATGATTTCAATTTTATTAATCTATTATTTCAAACTATAAATTGTTCAACTTAAATAATCAACTTATGTTAATCATAAAAACTTTAAAACATAAAAGTGAAAGGTAATATTTAAATTTTTTTTCTAATATGTAACTAATAATAATATATCCAAAAGATATTAGACCAACCCATATGATAAAAAATGAGATTTATGAATAAACTGATTTTGTCTATCATTTCAAATTGAGAATTTACTCAAATAGAACAATCTATTTTTGCTACTCATTAAAAAATATAGAAATAAAATTGACAAATGATATTTAAAGGGTTTTTATGATATATAATTAAGAATAACATGCCAAAAATTAGACTAGCCCAGATACTGAAATGAAAGGTATGAATCGATCAAATCTGCACAATATTTTAGGGTGGTGGTTCCTCTGAGATACCATGAACTCTGTGATGAAAGGTCCTTCAACATAGAAAAGCTAAGCCGAACTTGCATCATAGAATGCAATCTTATGGAGGATGAAATTAGAATGGTCTTGGGGAATGGCTAGTTAGACTTTCATCCAATGTCATTTCCGCATGAGGTAGCATCTCGATTTGTTTTAAATTTAATGGATGTTTTGTGGTGTGGAAAAATGAAAAAAATTTAGTTGGCTCTTATATTTTGCCTCACGTATGCCCTCTTTCTTCTTTGCAAAATGCTCTCGAGGAATATGAGATTTTGAATGGCTCTAATCTTATTGGAGGTGTTCTTTGTCGGAAATTCATTCTTTCTGACCATTCAATCTTGACTCTTTTGAGCTCGATGGCTCATAGATTGCTTGATGATTATTCATATAGCTTTGTCAGAAATCTTCATGGCCTCAAACCCAGATTGGGCCATACAATTTCCAACATTCTACTGGACCTCTTTGATGCAATACAATTTCTCATTCGCCATGCCTTGGTGGAACCTCATTTCACTCCATATTTCCCTCTTTCTACAAACTTGGAGTCTTCAGAGGAAAGTGGGATCTACTCTTAAATCTCATTCTTGCCTCTCCTCTACTTCGTTTTTGTTTGGAATTTCATAAAATTTGAGGTTTATTTCTTGGCACTACTTGGTGTAATTTTGTGGTGCAGGTTCCTTTCAACTAAGTGTTTTCCATTGTTGTTTCTCATCTTCAAAGCTCAACTCTTTCTTGTTATAGGTCTCATGGATTCGATTTTCTTCAAAGTCTAATAAGGTTTTTCAACCTCCACCTTTGAAGAAAATCACTAATCCTAGTTCAGGGTTTTCAATCTTTGCCACTTTTTTTGTCTCGTTTGTTCAACCTACATCTTATACGGCTTGATAAATTTCTTCTGCATATCAATTGCTCCTGACATATCTTCAGGCTCACTGCAATTTTGGGATAAATTTTCTTATGGTGTTCTTCCTTCTCCTCATTCAACCGTTGGCTTTTTCTTATTGTAATTACAATTTTGTAATGGGCCTCCCTCAATCTTCTCTTGTTCACTTCTCTTTGTGAGGGAGAGATTTTGTTACTCCTTGATAGAATTTTTGTTTTGTATCTTCTACTATTCAATATGTATCTCTATTTTATAATTAATAAAATATTTTTGGCTCACCACTTTTATTAAATAAAACTATGAAATTACTCAAATAAAATAGTCTACTAAAACTCATAAAAATTTACAAAAATAAAATTAAAATATAATATTTAAAGGATTTTTCTATTATATTACTATTAATAACATATCCAAAAATTAGACAAACCCAGATGATAAAATAAAATTTATAAAAAAATTCCGATTAAGGGGCTTAGTTGGGTTAATCCAATTTCTAAGGGACCAATAGATGTTTCCTAGGAAAAACCGATGGAGGGATGGTGGAAACTCAATTTTTATGGTGCCTCCAAAGGGAACCCTGGACCATCAGGGGGAGGTGGAGTTGTATGTGATTGGAAGGGGAATGTGTTGGCATTTGGGGCAAAGAAGCTAGAGGAGGGGATGAACAATGTAGTTGAAGCATTAGCAACATTAACAACAATTAGACTTGGCAAAAAATTGGGGGCTTCAAAAATACATCTAGAAGGTGATTCTCTAATCATCATCTAGACAATAATGAAGGGAAGCATTGATGTGTGGCACTTGCAGAATTTATTTGTTAAAATTAAGGAGTTAGCATCTTTCAAGGATTTAGTTATTAGCCATGTAAGGAGATCTTGAAATGTAGAAGCAGACATTTTATCACAGTGGGCTTTAACTTTCAAAGAAGTTGGTGAGTTAAGGATATAAGACTTAAGGAATTTGGATTTTGAGGAGGTGGTTTAATGAGAGGAGGGAAGTACTCAGAAATT
Organism: Sequoiadendron giganteum; assembly: GCA_007115665.2. Lineage (NCBI taxonomy): Eukaryota > Viridiplantae > Streptophyta > Pinopsida > Cupressales > Cupressaceae > Sequoiadendron > Sequoiadendron giganteum. The sequence continues at coordinate 244,688,509 of CM021104.1, read as the reverse complement.
AATGAATTATAAGTAATGTGGTGCATTGTTCGAATTGATTGAAGGAATGCTGAAGAGTTGGGTGGTAGCGGGGAAGGTACATTATGCATTAATGGCTGAGTGTGGTGAATTAATGTGGATGAAAATCTCTAAGTCCTTAGTTTGTGTTGCTTCTTCCGAGTTTTTTGGTGGAGAAGCATAATTGCAATGGTTTGGTTTTGGGTGTTGGCTATGGAGTTATAGACTTTCAATGGAGGCAAATTTCAGGTTCCTGAAAAAGTGACAACTTTGTCCATTTTACAGTGAAGCTTTGGAGAAGAGGCTGAAAGGGATGTTTTTATTCAGTGATGATAGGTTGGTGCAATGCGTGTAGATAATTTTGGGCATGGGGTTTGGACTTATCAAGCACAGGTTTTGCACAAACATGGATTTTTACTCATTGATCATGGTGTAGGGATTGGATATGGGGGAGTCAATGAAAATGGTGATGGAAGCAATTATGCACAACGATTTCTTGGAAGGAATGGAATCGATTCTCAAGTGGATTGTTCCGAGTGAAGGGCTCGATTTGCATGAAGGCATTGAGATTGTATAAGGTAATGATTTTGAGGTACTAATACCTTTTGTGTGATGGCCGGAAGAGAGCCTTAAAGCTAGATGGAGAGAGGAAGCTGGATGCGGATGGGAGGCCTTGAATTTGTTCATGGAGTTGATGGAGGTGGAAGCGATGATTTTCGAGGCACAATCATAAATTGATGGAAGGGAGAAAACATATTTGCATCCTTGGAAGAGGAAGGTGATGAGAGTGTCAAGAAGTGGCGTAGACCTGGTTAGCTCGACATGAGCTTTATAGTTTTTATGCTTCTTTTGTGAATGAAAATTTTGATCTGTTGTTCATGTTTGTCAAATTTGGGGTTTAGCCCTGTGAGGGATGTAATGGGACAGTGTTTAAATGCAAGGGGGTTGGGGTAGGTACAATTTTTTTTCTATGTAAATTTATTAGAGGTTTTTTCTGAATTCGAAGTAGATGTTCGGGGTGTTAGATGAAGGGATGGTAGGTTTTTTGTTAGATTTCAGAGACAATGGTGGTATATGTAGGTGACATTTTTAGGGGGTGATAGGAGGATGTATGAAAAATAAGAAGATGACGTATCTGACATTACAATTTAATAAAATAAAATCTTATTACCGAGCAAAAAAATAATTATAAACAACTAAAATTCATCTACTTTTTCTTTTTAAACTCTAAAAATTATTCAACTAAAGAAAATCAGGTTTTATAAATAACTAAAAGATAATATTTAAATAGCTTTAATATAATGTATAATAATATATCTAATAATTAAATAAACTCATATTTTAAAATAAAATTTATAATTAAAACTAATTTCATCTAGCATCAACAAATTGCTCAAATAAAAAAAATTCAATATTCCTTAACTAAAATTCTTGATATTTGATGTAGATGATACTACCTTCAAGTTTGAATAGTTGAAGATATATGAAATTATTCTCTTTCTTTTTCATTCTATGAGGCCTACTATTTTGATACACCCTTTTGGTGATGTTTTGATCCAAGCACTTTTGATATTATATGTGTGTTAGACTATTTTGGTTGATCTTGAATATTGGATATTATGCTTATTCCTGTATTGATGCTTATGGTGGTTTTATACATGTATGCTTTCCTTATTTGTTATGCTCATGTTGATCTGACTATCATGATAAAAATGGATAATTATCTATGAGATAAAATTAATAAGGTGTTAAATTTAAACTAGGTGATGATATGATTTCTTTATAACAATGCCATGACTAGACATGAATTGGTAAGATATGTTAATTACTAGAAAAATAATAATTTTGGATATTGAAGTTATTGGTTTCAAGATTTTATTGTGATTAATCCTATGTAGATGGGATTTTTGATTTAATTATTGATTATCTTGTATTGGATATTTTTATATATAGAATTGAGTGTACAGGTACATGCCCATGACCAATGGGATTGGAGGTAACCAAGGGTGCCCTATTGTGATAACCACTTAAAATTGACTATGGTCCATTTGGAGGGATCATAGTCTTATTGTGTTGTATTGTATTTTTTAATTAAAGGATTTAATGTTTAATCTTGTGATTTATGTTTTAAAAGTCAACTAGGCTTTTTATGGGAGTTTTGGGTCATTTTTATTTAATTTAATTTTGTTTAAAATTAAAATTCCTTTTTATGGGTTGAAATGGTTAAATTTTTCCTTAAATTGGGTTAATTGACCCTCATTTAACCCCTAGGATGATTATGTATGGGTTAGGGGTCAAATCAAGCTCATATCTTTGAATTTTTTTAAGTCGTGACCCTTCTTAATTACCCATTAAGAAGAGTGATGGATTTGGGGAAGGGTTGGAGTATTTTCTTCAAAATATCATTTATAAGATATGAGAGCCCTTGTTGAGGGAAAAACACTCTTTGTCTCTTCACTTCCCAATGAATTCTCACACATGTTTGATAACTTGTAGGGAGGTGTGTCTATAGGAGTGAATGAGAAAGTGACATGTGTCACTCTCTCCTTCAAATTCAAACCTTGGTTCCTATTTAAATTCTTTGGAAAGCCAAAGGAAGGGTTCTTCTTTCTTTTGCTTAGTTTTCCTTTCTTTGGGAGTTGGCTTGGAAGAAGAGAAATTTGTTTGATTTTCTACTTTTCTCCATTGAGCTGGGATTTAAGGTATGTTTCTTTTCACTTATGTATATGAGTTTTCCTTGTATGAAAATACTATTTTATGGGTTCTTGCATTTACATGTGAATTGGGTTGGGGTTGTATGAGGAGAGTCTCACCCAATTTGGGAAGAGCATCCTTTGTAGGGGATATGAATGAGTAGGAACCTCCATGGAGAAAAAAAGTTCCTCTAAGAAAGAGGCAAAAAGGGTATGAGTACCCAAGATAATATGGTGGTATGGGTGTATGGAGTTGGATGATATGGATGATTGGTGTATGTGAAGTATTGGATATTTAGGTTGTTGGGAAGGAAGGAAATGAAAATGATATGTTGGTTATGATTCTTGTAGAATAATTTTCCCCATGTGGTAGTGTAGTCCACCTCTATCCCCATTTAGGGATTCTTATAGAATCCTTTTGTAAATGTGTAATTTGGGATGGGAGTACCTTGTTGTGTATGTTGTTTGAAATGGATTGTTTTATGTTATTGTTGTGTGTACCCACATCCTTTGTTACCTCCTAGCTTGAGGTTGGTTTGTGAGAGACCTATGATTGGGAGGTGAGCTTATCTATGGCCATGGGAGAAGATCCTTGTATGTGTTTATGTGCACCTGCCCATATTGTTGCAACTTACAAATTGGATAAAACCATCTCTCCCTTGTATAATGCAATAGAGGGATTTGAACATTAGATGAAATATTGAAATATGTATTTATAAGTTATTATGTTGTAAATATATCAGTGATTTATAACTCCTTTACTCAAGTGCCATGTTAGATTCAAGTAGTTGAAAGAAATAGAATATGGGTGCTTACTATTGTTATGTAGTGTTGGGTGAATATTTTGTAATTCCTTTAACAATTACAAAATGGTATTTCGGCCACAACTATGATGATAAATTAATATCCTCCCATAAAGGGGAGGCTCCCTTCTTATTGCTCACTAAATCAACTAGTAATTAAGCTATGCTTATGTCCATAGAGGTGTTTCCATCATCATATTCTCTTCTTTCAGAATAAATTTTCCCTTTTTCAAGATTATAATAGTATTCCCTTGATGTTTACCATATGTAACAAACTACAAACCAATAGTTGGAGCAATAATAATGAATATCTAATTCAGTTAAACATAAGAATAACTAGAATGATACCAACAACTAATGGTAACAAGAAAATCTACAAGAGCACAAAGACTTCTATAAATTTCCACAATGATTATAATGGTTACAAGTGTATCAAGTTGTAGCACAAGGACTATCAATGAAAAAATCCAAAAATCCACAAGAACATAGCCAATAATCACATCTCAAAGACTTCAAGTTATTAACCAAATTGATACACAAGAACACAAATCTCCAAACACAATACTATAGCTCAAAGTCTATAAATACTAAATCTAAATTCCCTTGAACAATGAAATATTATGCCACTTTAACAAACCAATTTCAAGATAATGTGATAGGAGAGATGTAAGAACAATATTACACACAAAAAATATGCTAAAAAATAAAGGTTGGAGGTAAATTTTCTTCTTTTATTGATTAATTTCGATATGCACATTCAACACAAAGATTCAAGTATGCTTTCTCAAAATGGGTAGTGTTTGCTTCAAAATATCAAAGGTATTTTAAAAAAGAAACTCCCTGATATCTATAGAGGAGAGTTGAAAGATAATCTAGGAAAGCAATAAATAATTTGACCTATTCAATAGGAGAGTCCGATTTGATTTATGACTTCTCTATTTCTACATGTAATTATATTTTAGAAAAATACATGTAAAATGTCAAGAACTAATTACATAAAGAATGAAAAATACTAAAAAGTAAACTAAGGGAAAAACAAGGCACATTCAACTTTCTCTACCATATTTCTCCAAGAAATCCTCATACTTTTTCATGATTGCTTGAACTTCTCCATTATTAGGACCTGAAGTATGCTTGGAGATAGCTAGGACTCTTATAATTGAATCCTTCATAGTGTTGCAAGCTTTATCATGCCTTTCTAAATACACCTTTAGGTTATCCAAGGTTAATTTAATATCCATCAATCTTTCCATCGAAGCCACCGAGAAGGATTGATCTTCAAATTCTTTTTGGATCATAGACATGAATTCTTGAACAACTTCGTTAGAGGAAAGAATTTTTTGATTATCATCAAGTAACTTACACGGAAGCTCCTTAATTTTGTGGACAAGATGCAAATCATTGTCTTCACTGACTTCCTGAGCATCCTACAAGTCTTTGATCCATTCTTTGATGATATTAATCTTGTGTATCATTGTTTCCTTTACCTTCACAAACATCTCTATTAGGAATTATCTCAATTTCCACCAATGTATCAAGATTGAGTTTCTTCATCCTGATCCAAGCTTCTAAATTATTCTCTATTTCTTGTTGCTCCTAGGAAAATGTGTTAGTAGTTTTTTCTAGCTCTGATCTTATGCTTTCCATATTTCCGATTCCTTCTATAGAAGATTTTAGAATTTGTGTTCCCTGTGCTATCATCCTATCCAAAAAATCATCGACTACTTTACCTCTTGAATGCACCTTTTCCAACTTTCTGAATAATTGGTTTTTCAATACTTACGACTACAGGATCTATTGACTCCAAATATTGGGCAATCTTCTGAAGCACCGAAGTTAGTTGCTCTTCTTTGGCCTTGTATTGATCTTTAATCTTCTTCACTTCATCAAATTTCTCAATGAGAGAATTCAAAGTAGACTATACATCTTCCTTGGCACTTCTGCGAGTTACCTTTCCTAACTCTACCCTTGTAATGGAATATTCAAAAATATCCACCTCTTCAAAAGACCTATTAGGAGGAGGTTGTGCTACCTCTGTATATTTGTATCTTTGTTTATCTACAGTAACCTAGAAAGAGTCTTCACCTTCTTATATTTTTTCTTTATAGGTGCCAATTGTGCAAAGTCAAAGTCATCTAGGGAGACAACTTGCTTCTTCCTTTTTGGTGTCTGGGATGAAAACCAAGGGGTAAGTGGAGAAGAAATTTCTTTTGGACTAGTATTAATAACTTGTGTTGATGTCATTGCACTCATGAAAGTTGTTACAATTGGTGGATTATTAGTCAAAATTGCACCAAGAATTTGCACACTTGTAACTTGAGTAGATTTATTCATAAATTGTTCCAAATTAGATTGAGAGGTTATGTCAAATGAAGGTGATGATAGACTCAAAACATATGCGAGAGACCCCAAAATATTTTCCAAACCATGTTTGGGAGTATCAAAAATTGACCGCAAAGACATTGATGGATGAATTGATTGGATAGACATGGTGTGAGTAACCGTAATAGTATAAATTATTGTAGTAGTGACTACTAAATACTTTTCAGTAGAGACAATAGGAGGAGCGAGGGTAGACATAGTAGTAGCAATGGGAGAAGAAGATATAGGCGGTTTCTCTAGGATATTCTTGTGAAGAGATACTTTTTCCTCATGTTATTCTTCTTCTTTCTCTTCCTCCTGGGTTGATTCCTCTTCTACCATAGTATACAGTCCTTCATTCACTTGAATCTTATTCCCTTTTACAACAAAATTTATTTTTAGCCTAGAGGTCCTGCTAGAACTAGGTACATTGTCCTTGTTCTTCATCCTCAACTCAAATTTCTTACTTGGAGGACCTTCAAGTTCCTCCTCCTCTGGTATAGTAACCAAGAATTTTAAATGAATCCCCTTCTCCTCTAACCATATATTTGTGTTAGCTAGGATCAATTCAAACATTTCTCTAATTGATGTCATTTCCTTCTTTGACCACTAGATAGTTGGTAGGGATCTTGCAATATTATTCCTCTCATAGGCAAGGTCAAGAATTTTTCCATCATCCTCCATACCTTCAGGAATATCTGCCAAATCAATATTTTCATTTTTTTCCAGAGTCAGTCGACAATAGTCCATTTTCCTTATCTCCTATTTCCATTAATTTTCTCACACATCTTCAATTCTATGCACATGGGTGTGGGATTTATTGATCTTGTCCTTCATTCCATGGTAGTCAAAATCATGCCTCCTTTTTAAATTCTTCAAGGTAACCCATTGCATCTTAGATTCTATAGCCTTAGCTCTTGGAGATGTTTGAATGGAATACTTTTCAATTGTGAGGGGAAACTTGAAGCCTAGTTTGTATGGTTCCATTTGCTTTCTATGGACGATCATTATCTACCTACAAAGCTCCATTAAGACAATCTTATCTCTAGGGTATCTCAAAAGCATGAATGGATAACCCACAAAGAAACCAACTCTCAAGTAGGTGAATGCGAGGAATTGTATACAACATGAATCTTAAATCAAACATATCCACACATGAATCTTAAATCATCCACACAATATATTAATAGCTTCATCAAACATGAATCTTAAATCATCAAAGAAAAAATAATTTATCCAAAAACACAGATCCACACAAGGAACACTAGATATACGTGGAAACCTAGAATGACAAAAACCACATTGATAAGAGTTGCTTGGAGCTACTATCCAAATCCTACCTCATAGAAGTAATGGATAACTTACAATCATAAAGGAGGAAAAACCTATCAAAGACACTAATCCCCAATTGTAATTGTAGGCACCAACCTACCAAAGACACTGGTCCCCTACATATAGATCTGGGTACCATCTCAGTAGGCAAGACACCAGTCCTATCATATTATAAAGATATGATTTGTGAATCTTCAATGTTGATTACACTACTTACACTTTGCCTAATCTACCTTCAAACACTCTCCTACCTAACATATGATATTTTTATAATGACACAATTATTAATATGTAACACCTGTTACATCACCCAAATATAACCCTCACACTCCCTCACACATTATATAATGATTAGTCATTTAATATATTATAGACATAATATATGTATTCCAATACATTAAAAATATTACATGTCAGCCAAGAACCACTTAACACCAACCACAATTAGCCAGGTTAGCTAAGGGTGGACCTAAATTCAAATTGATATGAAATGTGTAGCGGGTCAATCCTAAATCAAATTTGTTTTTTCCAATAATAGATGATGGTATGCACTTCCTTTAAAGAACTTAACTAGGTCCTATTTCACCTTCACATGATTCCTCCATCTGGTGCATGCTTCCCTTTTCTGGCACAAACACTCAAACATTATTAGTATTATCTAAGACAACATAGACAATACTTTGATACATATAAATTTCTTTCTACTAAAACTTATCCTCAAAAACTCTAGAATCTGATACATGAGTAACTTTACTTTAGGTCCAAACTGTAGAGTATAGCATTCAACTAAGGTAGAGTGTAGAACAAAACATCATTACATTATAATATATTGCATGAGAAATAATCCACACAATACTTCTACAAACACTTCCAAACTACTTCCAACAACTAAAATAGCTACAATCATGATATTTCAAGCATATTGCATGTAGTATTATTCTACATAGTCTAGATCACACAAGCACGTTGTTCTCAAATTCTTTGACATGACATGATCATGATAGAAATACACCTTGATTTCAAAATCTTAGACATGAAAGAAATAACTACATTTAATTCTGGTTGATCGGCTAGTATTACTCCTTGACAATAGTAAGCACCCTTGACATCAATGAAAACATATGCTCAACAATATCCCCTTTGTCATTGATGGAAAATAACAAAATTATGTTAGCACAACAACACCTTAATCTAGAACTCCCCCTTTGTGGTACAACTGGAGTTCCTAAGCTTTTGAAAGATATAATTTTTTTAATTCTTTTCTCCCCCTTTGAAATCAATGGCAAAGGACAACAACTGAGAATCATTGAAATTGGAATCCCTCTAGATTCATTCCTCTCTTTATTTTGAGCTTCTCTATCTCCCTATGACATTTCCTATCTAATTAACATTCCACAAGGCCACAAAGCATGCTTGTGGTAGAGAGTCAATACTCCCCCTCAACATGTACTTCCTCTTGATTCAAGAGGAGGGATCAACCACTCCCAATTTCTATGAGAGATGCTAAAATGTCTCCTTGGGAAGAGGTTTTGTGAATTTTTTTACTATTTTCTCCTTAGTCTCAACATATTCCAACTTCAATTCTTTGTCTGCAACCTTCTCTCTTAGAAAATGATTCTTAATTACAATATGTTTTGTCCTTGATTGCATCACTAGAATCTTATAAATACTTAAGCACTAGTATTGCCACAAAGAACAAAAATGGGTTCATCAAGTTCTATTTTTATCTCATTTAGGTTCTTCTTCATCCATAATACTCAAGTACAATTAGAAGTTGTTGTAATATACTATTTTTTCTATAGACAAATATATTGAATCCTTTTTCTTACTTAATTAGGATACAAGACTGTCACCAAGAAAGAAAGCTCCACCACGTGTACTCTTCTAGTCATCTATGCTTCTAGCCCAATATACATCCGTGTATGTTTTTAATGTATTTTTTTCACTCTAAGGATACCACAAACCAAAATCTATTGTAGCCTTCATATATCTAAATATCATTTTTACTTCCTTGACATGAGTTTCCTTAGGCACTGCCTAAAATCTAGCTACCACCCCTATTGCTTGAATATTATCTAGTCTAGATGTAGTTGCATGTAACAAACTACAAATCATTGACCTATACAAGGTCTAATTTTATAGAGAAGATTCATCATCCTTACTCAATTTATACTCGTAACCATAGATGTACTTACTGATTTGTATTCTTCCATATTAAAATTTCTCAACATCTATTTTATGTACTTGTTCTAAGAAATGAATATACCTTTGTTTGATCAAGAAATCTATAAACCAAGAAAGAAAGATAACTCACCAAGCATTGAAATTTCAAAGTCATTCGACATTGCATCCCAAAACCCTTTGCACATCACTGATTCCAAAGAATATAATACCATCAACATAAACAACAATCAATAATTGATCACCTTTTCTTTTTTAAGTATAAGTTGTTATTTGCGCTACCTCTCCTAAAATTTTTCTATTGTAGATATCTATGTAGTCTAGAATACCATGATCTAGGAGCTTGTTTGATTCCATAAAGAAAATTATTTAAATTGCACACAAAATATAGTTTATCTGAGCATTGGAATCCTTCTAGTTGTTCAATGTAGACTTCCTCTTCTAACTCTCCATTTAGAAATTCATATTTTACTTCCATCTGATATACCTTGAAATTCCTCAATACTGATAAAGACAAAAACATTCTAATTGCTTCTAACCTTGCTACCAGAGCAAATGTCTCCTCAAAATCAATTCCCCCAGCTTGAGAATATCCTTTGCATACAAGTCTATCCTTGTTATGGATCACTTTTCCATCTTCATTCAACTTATTTATATAGACCCATTTTTTACCAATGAATTTTTTGTCTTTAGGTCTTAGAACCAACTCCCAAGTTTTATTTTTCTTTATCCAAGTTAATTATTCTTCCATAGATTATACCAAACCTTTCTCTTTTCTTTCCTCTATGTAAGAACATGGTTTAATTTTTGATAATAAGGAAAAATGTAACTGTTCATTTGATTTTTCAATTCTTCTTTGATTCTGGACTCCACTATCCCTATCTCCTATGATTTGATCTTCGGAATGATTCTTCCAAACATACCTAGTCTAAGTATTTGTAACTACGTTCTTAGAATTATTTTTTGAGTCTTCATCACTACTATGGATTAGATCTTCATTATCTTCTTCTTTTGGGGTCTTAGTAGATTTTATTGTTTCATCAATACTTACATTGATACTTTCCACAATCCTTTTCAACCTTTTCTTATAACATCTATATGCCTTTCTTGTCATAGAATAACCAAAAAAAAGCCTTCATCGGATCTAGAATCAAACTTACCCAAATGTTCTTCATCCCTTTTGATGTAGAATTTGCTTCCAAATATTATGAGATGGCTGATTGAAGCCGATCTTCCTTTCCACATTTTATATGGTGTTTTTGTAGTCTTTGGTCTAATTTGAGCTCTATTCAGAATGTAAATTATTGTTTGAATTAATTCTCTCCAATACATTTTTGACAACTTTTCTTGAACTAGCATTGTTCTATCCATTTCTTGTATATCTAGTTCTTCCTCTCAACAACTCCATTTTTCTATAGAGTTTTGGGAGCAAAAAATTATCTTCAGATCCCATGCAACTCATAGAATTAATCATACCTATAAAAAGTGAACTCACCACCTATTTTTGATCCCAAGAACTTGATTGTTCTTTTGGTTTCATTCTCAACCATAGCCTTAAATGATTTAAACTTCTCAAAAGCTTCTAATTTTTATTTTAGAAAAATAATTAGTCATTCAACAATAATCATCAATAAGCATCATAAAATACTTGTTGCCTTGAATTTTATTTGTCTTCATTAGTTTGCATAGATCCTTATGAATCAAATCCAATGGATTTGTTATATAATGTTCCTTAGTATGCAATCTAGTCCTTGTATTCTTTCCCTCATGACATGGATTGCACCTAGTAGATGGATGCTTCTTGATCTTTGACATGTCTCTTACAATTCCTTTTGAACTAATCCTCACAAGATCATCAAAATTGATGTGTCCCAATATTTTATTCTAGATCCAACTCTCTTCTCTTTGTATTGAAAATAAGTTTTGTCCATTCACCTGATTGATATGACACACATCATTGTTAGTCCTACTTCCTTCTGCAACTAACTCAATGGTACCATGTTTTTTTGATTTCCCAACCTTTAGCACTGAGTGAAAGATTGCAGCCTTTATCACACATTTTAATTACACTCAAAATATTGTTTTTCAATACTTCTACATATAGGACATCATGAGTTTTATATTTCCATCATCAAGACTTAAAGCACCCTTATCGGTAATCTTAGCAACTAAATTTAAATTACCAAGAGTTACAAATCCTCCATCAACCTTCTCGAAGTGCATGAAATTAATCTTGTCTCTGGTCATGTGGCTTGAATATCCAATATAAATGATCCATATATTCCTCTCCTTTTTGGCATGTAATATAGTTTGAGCCATGATAGATTTCTCTGATCTTTGTTACTCTAGTTTCTTCTTCTAGACATTTTTTGTTTCACTACTTTGACATTTTGACTTATTTCCTTTTGTGTAATGTATAGGAGGACTCATAAAATTTTTGCCACATTTTCTAGAAATATGTCCAAGATTATCGCATTTATGACAAATAATATAAAAATTATACAAAGGTGCAAAAGCATTTCTACTAACAAAATTATTTCTTCTTGTCAAAATCTTTCTATAATTCATAGACTTATGACCAAAATGATTGCAATTAAAACAATAACTAGAAAATAATGTTGGTATTGTATCCTTTTCCTCTTGAATCTTCTATTATATTGGCGCACTTGAATGAAGCTATCATTCCGTACATTGCTTTCATTGATTGTTACAACTTTTTTAGATTTTGAACTTTCAGAGCCATTTTCTTCCAAACTCTCAAAAAATAACTTCATGGGCTGCTCAATCACCTTATTCTTCTATATATTAGTAAAACCTATGCTGGTTTTGATATATGGTGATCTCTAACTTTCTATTATTTGATCCAATATCTTAGTGATCTTTCCAAAATTCAAATTTAGCTGATGATTTACTTTTTTCAAAATATTTCCTTAGAGACACAATCTTTGCTTCAACTTTTTCATAATCCTTGTCTCTTTTCAAAATTTTTTGGGAAGGGATCTGAGTACCTTTTTCACAGTCATACCTTCTTTCAATTCTTCACCAAGAGCTCTGATAGAGTTAACAACCTCATCAACCCAGAGTAGGAATGTGGAAATTCCTTTTTCTTCCTCCATTTTTAAAATTTCAAATTGACCTTGATGAGTTTGAAGCTTTGATTGTTTGACCTTGTCATCACCTTCATAGATGTTGTGTAACTTAGCCCATACTTCCTTTGTTGTCCTACAATGCATGATATTCACAAAATTAGAGTTAGATAAACCACATAAAATAGCATTTATTTCTTTGGCATTATTCTCAGAAACCTTTTTCCAACCTGATCTCTTGGAGGACTTTTAGGGATCTCATATCCATCCACAACTGATTTTCAAACCTAAAATCCGAGGGCTATCAAATATGCTTCCATTCTTACTTTGAAAAAAGAGTAATTGGTTCCATCAAAGAGTGGTACCTTATTTGCAAACAATTCTTCTTGATCCATTGAGTGTGTCATCCTGAACCTACCTCAAATTTTTAAGATTTAACAAAGGAACTTATCTTTGATACCAATTGAAGGGAATCCAATATACTGAGAAGGGTTGCATCAGTATATTTAAAACTATTTAATTTAACATGAATCATCAATAACAACTTCTTCAAACATGAATCTTAAATCATCAAAGCAACAAGCATCAATCCAAAAAAATAGATTCATACATTCACACAATAAACACCATATATACGTGGAAACCTAAAAAGGGAAAACCACTATGAGAAGAGCTACTTGGAGCTACCATCCAAATCTAGCCTCACAAAAGTAATGAATAACTTAAAATTATAAAGTAGGTACAACCTACTAGATATACCGATCCATAATTGTATTTGTAGGAACCAACCTATTGGAGACACCAGTCCCTTGCATACAAATATGAGCACCAAATCAGTAAGAAAGACACTAGTCCTACTAGATTACAAAGATATTATTTGTGGATCTTCAATGTTGATTACACAACGTACACTTGGTTTGATCTACTTTTAGACACTCTCCTACCCAACATATGATCTTCTGATAATGGTGCACAATGATTGGGATGCAACACCTATTACATCACCCAAATATAACCTTCACACTCCCTCACACATTGTATAATGATTATTCACTGAATGTATTCTAGACATAAATATATGCATTCCAATACATTAATAATATTACATGTTGGCCAAGAACCTCTTAACACCAACTACAATTAGCTAGGTCAACTAAGGGTGGACCTAAATTGAAATTGATATGAAATATGTAGCAAGTTGGTCCTAAATCATTCTTTTTTCACCAATAATAGTTGATGTTATGTGCTTCCTTCAGAGAACTCAATTAGGCCCTATTTAACCTTAACACACTTCCTCTAGTTGGTGCAGACTTCTCTTTCTGGCACACAAAAATTAGACATTATTATTGTTATCCAGACAAAACAAAAAACACTTTGATACATCTAACTTTATTTTTGATGAAGCTCATCCTCTGAAACTTTGAAATATGATACAACATGAGTAACTTTAGTTTAGGTCCAAATTGTAGGAAATAGCATTCAATTGTAATAAAGTGCAAAATGAAACATTATTATAGTATAATATAGTGCATGAGTAATAATCCACAAAATACCTCTGCAAACACTTCCAAACTACTTCCAACAACTGGAATAGATACGAACATGATATTTCAAGCATACTACATGTAGTATTTTGCATAGTGTATATCACACTATCACATTGTTCTCAAATGCTTTGACATGATATGATCATGACAAAAATACACCTTGATTTCAAAAGCTCGGACATGATAGAAACTATTACATTTAATTCTGACAGATCTATTGGAATTACTCCTTTGACAACAATAATTACCTTTGACATTAATGACAACATATATTCAATAAATAGATGATGTATAATACAAATTCACCTAATGGATGAACCTAATGAGAAAATGTCACTAAATAATGGGTACAAAAGATTAAATGTGTTTATAATAACACATCCCATACAACTTAATGCAATCTTAATGATTATGGAAATGATGAAAGATGCTTAGAATAACAAATCCTAAACAACTTGATGCAATCTAGATGATTATGAAAATTATTAGAGATGCTTAGAATAAAAAATGCTAAAAAACTTAATGCAATCTAAATGATTATGAAAATGATGAAAATTCTTAGAATAACAAATCCTAAAAAAATTAATGCAATCTAAATGATTATGTAAATGATGAAAGATGCTTAGAATAAAAAATCCTAAAAAACTTACTACAATCTAAATGATTATGAAAATGATGAAAGATGCTTAGAATAACAAATCCTAAACAACTTAATGCAATATAAATGATTATGGGAATGGTGAAAGATGCTTAGAATAAAAAATCTTAAACAACTTAATACAATCTAGATGATTATGAAAATGATATAAGATGCTTAGAATAACAAATCCTAAACAAATTAATGCAATCTAAATGATTATGAAAATGATGAAATATGCTTAGAATAATAAATCCTAAATAACTTAATGAAATCTAGATGATTACGAAAATGATGAAAGATGCTTAGAATAACAAATCCCAAACAAATTAATGTAGTCTAAATGATTAGGAAGATAATGGAATGGTAGTATGGGTGGTGAAGCATGGAGAAACCATAGTACATCAACCAAAAAAAGACCATACCCCATAAGAGGAAGAGAAGAAGAGATGCATTTGCACATTATAAAATTGGGGTTAGGAAAGGAATAATGATAATGATGAATGGGATCATGTAGATAGGGACGGCAGGTGGAAGGATGGAAATATATTGATAAATTTGGCACCATATAAAATATTTTCATGTAGTGAGCACTTAATTTTATTTAGCATGGGATAATATGAACCAAGTTATGAGGAACCAAGTGGATTTGTATATCATGCATAGGACTAACACAACAAATAAAACTTTATTCCAACATCCCACAAAATCATAAAGGGATTTGGTGGATACAATCTTATAAAACCACAAGCACAAAGAATGCCCTAGTGTAATACAAGACCACAATGGATCTTGGTGGATACCATGTAATAAAAACCAAAAAACACAACAACAGAAAGAAAAATCCAAGACCTGACCCTATTTTCATCAATCAAAGAACACCATGATATGATAGATTATGGCAACATCGAGTAGGGAAAGTAGGAAACTTAAGATAACTTGATAAAAATATTCCAAAGAACTAGAGAAATAATAGAATATATCAAGTACCCTTTTCCATAAGGACAATGGATGGATTGAGGTGGTTTGATTTGAGGAATGATATATCCCACAAAGATTTAATATGGATGGGGTAGGACCTAGGATTCTTAAGACAAGAGGAAATCGAGATATCTGAAACCTAAGGGGGTTAATGGATTTTATTGAAGTTCCAACTTGATAGGGGATACTTGGAAAAGTGACACCTACAAGGATGAGACCTAGTGATAAGTATGTACAAGGATGGCCTAGATAATGACACAATACTAACCCTATGTACAAGGCACATGACCACTACGCTATGGACACTATATACAATCAATGACAATAAGTGAAAGCCTACTTGTGCAAGATTTTGAGTATTGGGAGTGCATTAAGATTTTCAAGGTACAACTCAAAACAAATGAATGAAGCTCAGGACTTGGGATAGGTAATCCAACTCATTGAATTCTTAACAATATGTATCAGGGGATAAATGGGGGAGTGGATAGGCTGTATATACTAATAGGTGGGATTTGGTGATAAATGTATGGATTGAATAAGGTAGGTGAGGACGAGTACGATAATGGAGCTACCACCTATGTATGTTCCCTATTTCCATGTTTTCAGCACATGAACTTGTCCATGGTGCCACCAAGGGTGGTTTTCACCAAAGGATGTAATGAAGGGAGACTCTCCCTCAAACACATCTTACAAAAAAATAAAATTCAAGAACAAAAAACATGAAACTTTATTATATTCTTGGAAATAATATACATACATGTAGTTAAATGTAGTAAAATTATCTAGTCACAAGACCACTATTACAAAAATTTAGGCTACGAATACATGCAAAAAATCAGACATGCAAGTCTAGGAATGGAAATAATCGTTCTTTTCTAAAAGAGAAAGAATTTCATCTATGTTTTGATCCAAAATGAATACCTTTTCATTCATAACCACTCTATCTGATATTTTCCACTTTACAATGAACTATCACTTTTATTTTTGGTGCCCAATATATTCAATTACCCCTTTTTTGGCTTTAGAAAATTCCTAAATTTTAATCCAAATTTTGGGAACCATAAGTTTTGACTTGAGCATTGGATTGACAAAATGTTCATGTTCTTTGAAAGATCTTGATGACCAGTACAACAAAAAAAGGATGATAAATCAACCTTTTTTATTTTTGGCCACTTTTTAGGCTAATTCAAAACCTCTAGGTGCCTCAAAATTTACTTTGAATATTTTAAAAGTGATTTTGAAAACAAAACACTAATATCTCACAAGTGAAATTTTTTATTGAAGTGATTTCTTCATTGTTAGCCTCATTTCACCATTATGGAGCTCTCTATAAGATTTCATGTCCATACATACATAAATACTAACTTACTAAAAATATAAATCTACTAATTTTAGCCCTTCCAACTTACTAAAAAATAGTAAGTAATCTTGCCATTTTTAGCCCTAAAAAAATTATTCACTAAACCTAACAAAAATAAAAATAAACAATTTTTTTAGGGATGCAAGATTTATCTTACACCCTAGATGATCTTGCATCAGGATGACTTGTTTCTCTTTACTTTTTCTTTTTTGTTTCTTTCTTTGTTTTCGCTTTTTCTGAATTTTGAAAGGTGGGATAACTCAGCTGACTTAGGAATAAAACCTTTTGAGATGTAAGATATTGATAGGTTTATCTTGAGGTTCTCCTTTGAGGGTATCCAATTGATATGTGCTTGAACCATATTTTGTAGTAATGACATAAGGACCAAACCAATTAGCTTCAAACTTACCCTTCTTTTTCTCGATCCTACTAGTTTCGCCAATTTTACGTAAATACAGGATCACCAAGTTAAAATTGGTGAGGCCTAATATTTTTATGTTAAATTATTCTTAGACTATTTTGGTAAGCTTGGATATGGCTGTATGCATTGAGGAATTTTTCATCAAGAATCTCTAACTAACTAAGGCGTGCAACTCAGTACTCCTCATAATTAATGATATTTTTCAATGAGATGCACAAACATGGATGTTCCACTTCTATCACCAAGATAGATTTAGCACCATAGGCTAATGAGTATGAAGTGGTGTCAGTAGGGGTATGGATTCTAGTGTGATAGGCCCAAAGGGAAATATTTAGATGGAGATTCCAATCATGACTAGTTTCATTAACAACTTTCTTGAGGATTTTGATCAACGTTTTATTAGTTTCCTTGGCTTGGACATTAACTTGGAGATAATATGGGGTGGAACAATGGTGTTGGATGCAAAATTGTTTGTAAATATTCCAAACATGTTGGTACTTAAAGGGTTCACTATTATCACTGATGGTGGTGGAAGGAGTACCATATCGATAGATGATATGATATAGGAGGAATTTATAAATTTTGAGGTTGGTAATGAGGGTGAGAGGACTATCTTCCACCCACTTAAAGAAGTATTGGTAGTAGTGATATTGAATGATGTATCTTACTAACTAGATCAAGACCTCATTGTGAGAAGGGCCATGGTGAAGTAATGGGTTGCAACACCTAAGATGATGCATGTATCAAATATGAATGTTTTTGACAAGGGAAACATTTCTTAACATACTCACATGCATCATGCCTCATGGAGGGCCAATACTAGCCTATTTGAAGAAGTTTCTTTGTTATAACCATCCCACTTGTATGATCCCAAAAATACCACTATGTACTTCATCTAATGTAAAATTGGCTTTCATAGTGTTCAAACATCACAATAAGGAACCATCATATCTCTTATAATATAAGGTATCTTCTAGGATGGTATAGTAGGATGAACGTTGGATGACAGATCGATTTTGTTGGTGGGTTAGGTAAGGTGGTAAGATTTTTTCATAAAGGAAGGTATATATATCATGGTACCAATGGGATTTGGGACCAACAATTTCATACATCATTTCCATATCCAGGGTATTATAGGCTAGCATGAGAATTTGTTCAACTTAAAATTCACATTCATGTCTATAATGAGGAATGTCCAACAAGGAGCTAATGGTTTCCATTACATATTCTACCTTATTTTGGAGGTGAGGGACCTATTCAAATTGGATGTAGGATAAATATTTCTTGAAATCATCAACCATATGCTTGTACGAAAGCAATTTGTCATCTTTTGTTTGGAATTCATTGTTGACATGTTTTATGATGAGTTGAGAGTCGCCATAGACCTATAGTTGACCGATATTCCATTGGAATACTATTTTTAACTAAATGATAAGGGCTTCATACTCAACTATGTTGTTTATGTATGGAAAAGCTAACTTGAATGACTTAGGTATGAAATAACATTGAGGAGTGACAAAGAGAATACTTACACCTAAGCCATGTTGGGTAAATGAAACATCAAAATATAACTTTAAGAAGCTTGTTCATTTATGGTGAAGACATAATAATATGCAAAATTTGCGACCAATGGATAAGAATCCACTAAAGGAGCATCTACTAAATGATATGTGATAACTTATCCCTTAAATAATTTCTTGTCTGCATACTCGATATCAAACTCACTAAGAAGCATGATCCATTTAGCTATATTTCTTGTCAAAGATGTTCTTAATAGTAGATACAAGTAAGGGGGTAAACTTTAGAGATGAGTTTGATAGAATGAATAAGCATGTAATGTCCAAGATTTTAAGAAATAAACACCACTACCAAGAATTCCTTTTCCATAGGAGATTAAATTAATATCATATCCAAAAAGTGTACAATTGATGTAGTATACCACTCTTTCTTTCCCATTCTCATTGTGTTGAGAAATAAGTGTTGCTAGTGAAATTGAAGTAGAAAATATGTAAAGTAACAATGGCTTACCTAGTGTGGGAGGCATGAGAATAGGTAGATTGGAAAAGTATTCCTTGATTTTATCAAAGCCTTTTTGACATGAAGAAATCCACTGAAATGAAGTATCCTTGCAATGAAAGTGACTGAATGGTTGACATTTATTAGGGAACTAAACTATGAACAAATGGATGGAATAAAAATTTCCCTAAAAACTCCTCAACAATTTAAGCATCTTATGAGTATGCATTTCCATAATTTATTTGAATTTATTAGGATAAACATCTATGCCTCTCCAAAACACAATGAAGCCTAGGAGTTTAATCTACATCACACCAAAGACCTTTTTTTGGATTGAGCTATAGTTGATATTGTTCTAATTGAGCAAAGATATTCTCAAGGATGACCATATGATATTATATACTCTTTAATGTCCCTAGAAAATCATCTAAATAGTCTTTCATAATAATGTAAATGAGGTCATGGAAGATGACAGTAATGGCACATTGATAAGTAGCTCCATCACTCTTCAAACCAAAAGGCATGACTTGGTAGAAAAATGTTCTCCATGGAGTTGTAAAATCTATTCTATGTTGATCTTATACTGCAATATAAATTTTATTGTAACCTAAGAAATCATCCACTAAAGGAAACATAGCATGGCCCACTATTAAATACATAAGCATATCAATGCTAGGGAGCAATAAATCATCCTTAGGGCAAGCCTTATTTAATTCTCTAAAATCGATGCAAATATGGATGCCCCTAGTTGGTTTGGAAACATCAAAAATATTAGAAATCCAATTAGAGTACTTGATAGGATGAATAAATTCAACCTCAAGTAGCTTCTCAAGTTCAACCTTAATTAGTAAAGAAACTTTGGGGTGCATGTTGTAGAGATTTTGTTTAACTAGTTTGGCATCTATATGAACAACCAAGTGATGACCAGCCAATGTAGGATCAACTCTCGACATATCAAAATATGAAAATGTAAAATTAATACAACCTCTTTGAAGAATATTGGAAAATGTTCACTACTCTTTTTCTAACAAAGAGGTTTCCACATATGTAAGTCATGGTGTATTTGGAATCCCCAAGTTTATCTCTTTGGTCTCTTCTATCAAAATAATGGATTTTTTGATTGTTGTATATCCATGAGGGGAAGATGAACATCCTCATTCTTTGACAGCTCAAGGAGGTTTTCATCAAAAAATACACCCCTTGTTTTGAATTTTGATAGATCTAGAAGTACTTCAAGGAGATTTTCACTAAAAGAATTTTGACTATTCTTTTGATTTTGATTTTTGTAATTAAGGAGTTCAAATTCCCAAAAGTAAGCATGTTGATCAAGTGTATCAAAAAAACTTGATTAGTGATCCCAAAGAGGCATACCCTTACACAAACCCATGAGTTCAATAAATGCTTCATTTTTAAAAAATATGTCAAGCTATATGGATCCACGTTGGTCCCAATCAATGAGTTCAGGGTGATGAATCAGAAGATCAATTGGAAGGATAATAGTAGAAAAGAGGGATGAGAAATATAAATCATTGTACAATAGTTTAATGATTTATTCTATGATATCTTCCATGAGAAAAAAATATGAATTAACATTATTAGAAGTATTGTGTGATATGAAGGACTCTTTCTACTTAGATCCATACCCAAGTCTTTGATGCTTGTTGTTGGCCAATAGTTCTATGGGTCGAAGCATACCATTTTCATGAGAACCTAATCCCTTTCCTTGATATTTAATATTCTAAGCCATCTCATGAGGGATAGGATATGCCTCCTAAAAATATTCCACGAGTGTATTAGTACTCTCAGGTTCTTCCTGATATAACCATTGACTAATATCTTCCTCAACTTTCTCTTGTTTCAAAATTCCCAAAGACTAGAAGGTTGTAGACCTAAAAATTTTAGTGGTTTATGGTTTTGACTTCTTTGATTGAGATGGATTCCCAAAGGGATGTGGAGAAAGGGTCATAGAGCCCACATTGAGAGAAATGTTCAATTCATATTCTCTACAACCCTTATCATTGACCTTGATAATTAAGAAGATGTATTCGAGGAGAGTAGTTGGGTTGGATGATGGGGAAATCATGTTGGGATAATTATAATGTAAAGATGAAATTGCATTCAAAGGCACAATTTCTATCCCTGTGTAGTATCGAGAGTGAGGAAAAGTGGCCTCAAGAGAATGATAGTACTTGAAAGGGTGAGGATCGATGTGAATAGTAACCTTGATGCCATTATGAGGAAACTTAAGGAATTGATGGTATGTGGATGGGATGACATGCATGACATGAATCCATGGGTGAGAAATAAGGAGGTCATATTGGAGGTCAAGATCAATGACATGACATGTGGTGTATTGTAATTTCAGACCACCCTAAATGGGGAGGAAGATAGTACCTACTAAATCTCACTCTGCATTATCATATGCCTTTATGGTGATCACTTGATGGTCTAAATAAGCTTGAGTGTACCCCACATATTTTATAAATTTTAATGTACATAAATTAAGGGAAAAACCATTATCTAACAAGACCCTCTTTACTTTATTTTTCGCAATGAGGATTTCAATGTGTAGAGGGCGATTGTGGGATGGATTGAGTGGTGGCATGTCATTTTTACTAAAGACCAAATGGTAGGTGGAGGAAAGGTATCCTAATAGCACTTGAAATTGTGTGGGGTCAATATCAGTAGGAACACGAGCCTCTTTGAAATATTTAGTAAGGATCTCTTGGTGATTATGGAGGATTTTAGGAGATCCAAAATAGAGATTTGTACAAGGGTTTTATCAAGGTGATCTAATATATTATACTAAGGAATCAATGCAGGTGGATTTGATATATTAGGTGGTCATGGGATAGTAATTCAACCATGTCTAGTAGTGATTACACATTGAGGTTCTTTGGCTTTCACCCTAATGAAACAAAGAAAAAGAGAACCCTAGGTCTAATGTGTAAACCTAAGATTCAAATTTTATGTTGTTGTGATGTTCTTTTTCTAGTGTTCCATTAAGATGGAGATCAACAAGGTGTTTATATTGAATTTCAACCATGAAGGTGAGCCAATCAGACCTAGATCTGCATCTTTTAGAGTCTTGTAATGGATTGGAATTGATTTTCATTGATTAACCTAATAAAATATGTGCCCTAATATGAAAAAAATAATATCTCGACAAATGATAGACTAAAATAGAGATTTGTAGATGGAACTAAGAAGGGAAGAATGATGTCTACCTGTCCTAAAAGTTTGATGTCAGCCTAAGTATGAGGACAGAGTTTCCCAAGGGCGTCTGGGTCCTTGTAGGGGTGTCTTGCTCCGCTTTTGCAATCCTATGATGTCATATTTGAGATCCCTATTTTTTCTTTTAGACTTGTCAGATCATTGTGAAATAATTTTATAGGTGATTTTCCATGTCAACAAGGTGTAGGGATTTGAATGCAACAATAAATCAATGATCTTCAAGTGTCCTTCAATCCTCTTCAAACTTGAAATCTGCACATTTGAAAAGAGAGGAAATATTGTGCCATTTAGGGGCTTGCCTTAGTCAAACCCCATGTTAGTGTTTCCACTTCTACAATAGAAATGCCAATGATAAATGGATAAATGATATGAAGGAATGATGAATCAACAAAGTGCTACAAATCTCCACCCTTCAATGGCTTCCTTGAAGGACTGAAGTCATGCACATAACTTCAAGTTATTGGATCTTTCTTGCTTGATTTCTTGGATTTCTTGGAGACCTACAACAAGGGTTAGCCTTCACAAACAATGATAACATAAAAATGCATAAACTCACATAAGATTTGACATAATTCTAGGATCTTGAATTTCTACAATCAAGCTTTAAAATTATTCTCTTGACTAGTTCTTGACAATAATTCTTTCTCTTAATGTTCATCTCTTTCTTGTTGGATTTCAAATGATGCAATAACTAGGTATTTATAGGAATTTATTCTAATTTCCCAAAAATTAAATCTCGATAGCTAAAATTTGCAACTTGAATTTCAAATGTTAAAATGCCACCGACATATTCAAATTTGGATTCCAAAAAAATAGGGGGACTTAGATGCCCAAGGATGTCCTAGTCCTAGCTCTATTTTTTAGGACTTTAGGTGTCGGGGGAATTTTTTTTAAATGAATTGCATTTGTTTAATGCAACTTCTTGGAAAATAGTAAAAATAGGCTATAGAATGCATAGTTTGGGAAATTAGGGGGTCAATTAGGTTCAATAATTTGGGGGGGACAAAATATAGTGTAAAATTGTCAAGGGTGACAATTTATGATGCTACACCTAATCATGACCACACACAAAACAACTTGCATGATATAGCTGACCACATTATCATAATTAAAAGGAACCCTAGTAGAGTCATTATTATTGGTTTGATTGTTTTTATTACTACTTTGGGGATTGCTTGAACTAGTATTAGCATTGGATGTGTTGGATCCTTGAGAGTTCTTTAGAAAATATTTTTGGTATATTTGTAGTTGAGCATTAGACAAGTGGGATTGAGTTTCCTCCAAGGTAATGTCACCTCTATCAATGAGGTTGTGGACATAATTCTTGAGCTTCATGCATTTATTGGTAGAATGTTCCTTAACCCTATGATAGTCACAATACTAATTTTATATTTAAACCAATTAGGATTCTATTTGGTATCATCAAAAGGTTGTGTAACTGGGTAAGTAACTGTATTGGCATGTACCAACTTATGAAGAACCATATCAAGGGGCTCCCTTAAGGGAGTGAAGGAGTGCTTCATAATACCTTGATTAGAAGGTTGAGGTTCCCTTTAAGGAATGTATATTACATTTGTGGTAGGTAGGATAGACATGATTTGATCAAATTTAGACGTGTTATCCACTTGAACATGTTTGACATCTATGACACCACCATTGATAGTGTTCTCGTTCTTGTTTCAAAAATGAGGTTGACCATTAGATGGTTTATCTATATTTTCCTTATAAATCTTCACTAAACCCTTAGCTATAAGTTATTTTTCAATAATGACACCTTTCTTTATGATTTTGTTGAATGTAGATGCATAATGAATTTGCAAGTGGAAAGCCATTTCTATGTGTATGTTTTGAATAAATATGTTTACATTTTGTTTCTCAAGTAGAGGCCATGAAAGATGAAAAGCTTGAGCTCTCCACCTTTACGAGTAGTTTGTAAAACTCTCTCCATTGTGTTGCTTGTTGTTACATAGATCAAGAATGGTGACCTCATATTCAAGATTATAAGAGAAGGGTAAGTGAAAAAATATGGGGGGCCAAAAAGGGGTCTTACGTGGCCAGTTTTTTTCTAAAATCAAGAAATATTGACCTTGGAAGAGAAGTTAAGGATAGTCACACTCAAAATTTTAAGATGCAACAAAAACAATGTTTGTAGTGCTGCGAGTCTACTTTCTAAAATACTATTTTTTTTTATAAAAAGGTAGAGATTAAGGGGTTCAAAAAAGGAAGCCACGTAAATTGGTGTTGTTTTTGTCAAAAAAACATAACATAGCGTCTTTTGTGGCTCCCTCAAAAGGCTAAATTTTTTTTTGGTATTTTAAAAATCTCTTTGGTGAGAAATTAGCTAACATGTAGTTTATGCCCAATTTTTTTGATAATTTTTTAATGAATATTTAACTTTTTGCTAATTTTCAAAGTGGACACATCCTGAAAAACATAATTTTGGCCATGCTACCCCTATAATTTTTTAAAACTAATTGAAAATAATTTTTTTTGTAGTATGTGTAGAATGGGGTCTAGTTTATAAAAATGTAATTTATTTGAAATTTCAATGAACGGTTAAAAAATAAAGTAAAAAATACCAATCACTATTTTTTGACAAAAATAGACACAAAAACAAAAGAAATTAAAGATGAAAGCCTTAACATTGTCAAAATGTGAAAAAAATTACATCGTTAAATAGCTAAGAGAGAGCCTAACATTACCCAGGTGTTGGATTTACTCAACCTTGAAACATGTGCAAACTTGATGGTTAGCATGAACACGATTATGTGAAATCCTGTAGAATATACAAAAACACATATTTGGATGTTGGGAAGGCACTCCAAGCCTTTGGGTTAGAAATCCAAAGAAAATCCAAGCATAAGGCTTGGGGATTCCCAAAGAGAGACATAATACGAGCGTTATAACATGCTTGTATTATGTTTTGTATTGAAATTTGTTCCTTGTAAATAAATTTAAAAAAATGTGCCAAATTGCATTACCAAAATGTGCCAAAAAAACATTTCCAAAATGCGAGGGTGTTATAATGCACTCACATTTTGTGAATGTATTGAAAAAACGTGAGCACATTATAGCGTGCTTGCATTTTGGTCTGCATTGATTTTTTTTTTACTCTTTTTTTCTCTTTCTTCTTGAGTCTTTTCAAGGAAACTATATACATGAAGTATAACTTAAAGTATGAGAAAGAATAAGTTGACATTTACATATGGACATTTAATTTCTTATAGTTTAAGTTATATTTCATGTATATAGTTTCAAGATGTTTGATCTAGCGATTTCAAATTTGTAAGAGTTATAATGCAAATTCTAGGTTTTGGAAGATCTTATAATTTTTTAGACTTAGTCAAATTTCAATAATCAACATGTCAAATTTTAGTAATCAAGAGGTCAAATTTTAGTAATTAGTAAGTTGTATCATATTTCTCTCTCATTATTTATCCCTTATGCTCTTGACCTCTCTCACTATCTGCCTCTCTCTCACTCTCTCTTTCCCTCTCTACTCTATATCTCACTCTCCCCCCTCTATAATTCTCTCCTCTCTCCCTCTCTCCCTCTTTCCATCTGTCTCTCTTTGTCTCTCTCTATCTCACATATATCTCCATCTATACCTCTTTCCCTGTCTACTCTCTCTATCTAGCCCTCTCTCACTCTCTCTTTGTCCCTCCTTCTCTCCCCCTCTTTCTCTCACTCTCTCCTCTCTATCCCACCATTCTCTCTTTGTCTCTCACTTTCTCCATCTCTCTATCTCACCATTCTCTCTATAATTATCTTTATTTCACCCCTCCCTCTTTACCTCTCCCTCCCTCCATCCCCTCTCTCTCTCATCCTCCCTCCTTTGCTCTCTCTTTCTCTCTAATTATCTTTATCTTAGCTATCCCTTTCTACCTCTCCCTCCCTCCCACCTCCCTCTCTCTCTTTTTCATTATCTCATTCCCTCTCTACTCTCTATCTCACCACTCTCTATCCATCTCTCCCTCCTTCCCTTTATACTTCTCTCTCTCACCTATATCTCCCTCCATACCTACCTATCCCTCCCTCTTTCCCTATCTACTTCTCTATATCTCACTTCTCCCTCTCTCTACCTACCTCTCCCTCCATTACTCCCTACTCTCACACATCTCTATCTCCCTCCCTAACCTCCTTTCCTCCCCCTATTTCTCTCTCATTCTCTCCTCTCTATCTAATCATTCTCTCTCTCTCTCTACATCTCTTTATCTCACCTATCCCTCTCTCCCCTCTCTCTCCCACCCTACCTCATTCCCCCCTCTCTCTACTTCTCTTTATCTCACCTATCCCTTCCTCTCTCTCTCTCTCTCTCTCTCTCTCTCTCTCTCTCTCTCTCTCTCTCTCTCTCTCTCTCTCTCTCTTTTTCTCATTCTCTCATTCCCTCTCTCTTCTCTATCTCACCACTCTCTCCATCTCACTCTCCCTAACCCCCCTCTATCTCTCTCTCTCTCTCTCAAACACACACACTCACCTCTATGTCCTCCCTACCTCTCTCTCCCTCCCTCTTCCTCCCTCCCTCCCTCCCTCCCCTCTCTACCTCTCCTTTCCTCTCTACTTATCTTTATATTCCGTCTACCTATCTCTCCCCACCACTCCCTCCATCACTCTCTCTATCTCACCTATGTCTCCCTCCCTAACTATTTTCCTCTCTACTCTCTATCTATCCTCTCTCTCCCTCTACCTACCTCTCTCTCACTCCCTCTCTCCCTCTCTTCCCCCCTCTTTCCATCTCACTCATTCCTTTCTATCTCACCTCCCTATATCTCTACATCTCCTTCCATCTATAATTATCTTTATATCCCATTTACCTCTCTCTACATACCTATCCCTCCATCACTCTCTTTGTGTCTCTCTTTGTATCTCTATCTCACCTATGTCTCCCTCTACCTCTTTCCCTATCTCTCACTCTCTCTCCCTCTCTTTCTCTCTCATTCTCTCTCTCCCTCCCTCTCACTCTCTCTCCCTCTCTTTCCCTCTCTTTCTCTCTCTCCCTCCCTCTCACTCTCTCTCCCTCTCTCCCCCTCTCTCCTCTCTCTCTCTCTCTCTCTCTCTCTCTCTCTCTCTCTCTCTCTCTCTCTCTCTCTCTCTCTCTTCCCCCTATTATTCAAGGTTGAGGGTATAGGACTAAGTGTATAAGGTATAAAGATTAGGTTTAGGATATTGGGTATTGGGTTTAGGGTACAAGTTTCAATGTAGGGTTTAGGGTTAAGTGTAGGGTTTAGGGCTAAGCTTTGAAGGTTGAGGGTATAAGGTTAATTGTATAGGGTTTAAGATATTGGGTATAGGGTTCAGGTTATAAGGTATAGGGTTAAGGGGTGAGAGTATAGGGTTGAGGGATAATGTTCAAGGTTTAGGGTATAAGGTTGAGGGTGTATGGATTAGGGTTTAAGGAATAGGTTTGAGGGTTGAGGGATAGTGTTTAGGGTTGAGGGTATAGGGTTAAGTGTATAGGGTATAGGGATTATGGTTTAGTATATTCAGTAGAGGGTTGAGGGTATTGAGTTTAGGATATTTAGTATAGGATTTAGGGTGTGGGGTTTAGGGTATAGGGTATAGGGTATAGGGTATAGGGTTAAGGGTTGAGAGTGTAGGGTTTAGGGTTTAAGTATAGGGTTAAGGGATAATATTTAGGGTATAAGGTTGAGGGTATAGGGTATAAGGGTGAGGGTTGAGGGTGTGGGGTTTAGTGTTTTTGGTATAGGTTTGAGGGTTAAGGAATAATGTTCAGCATTGAGGGTATAGGTTTAAGTATATAGGGTACGGGGATTAGGATTTAGGATATTAGGTATAGGGTTGAGGGTTGAGGGTTTAGGGTACAAGGTTGAATGGGTTTTAGGGTTGAATATAGGTTTGAGGGTGTTAGGTTAAGTGTATAGGGTATAGGGATTAGGGTTTAGGATATTGGGTATAGGTTTTAGGGTGTAGGGTTTAGGGTATAAGTCATAGGGTTAAGGGTTGATTGTGTAGGGTTTAGGGGTTAAGTATAGGGTTGAGGGTATAGGGTATAGGGATGAGTGTTGAGGGTATAGGGTTAAGTATGTAGGATATAGGGATTAGGGTTTAGGATATTTAGTAAATAGGGTTGAGGTTTTAGGTTACTGTGATATAAGAGGGATTCACTACTCATGGGTCTCTTCATTCTCAAGAGATCGCTAGGGAACGAACTACCCTTATACACCTTAGCATAAGCAAGTTAACAAAACAATAAAGAATATATCCAAGTTATGTTTAAGAGAAAACCACTTCATACCTCGAGAGAGTGAAACTATGAGATTCCTACCTTAGATGAGCGATCTCTTAGCCAAAAGATGGAAGCATGGTTTTAGGACACCAACACAATGTATTTTCATCTAAAAGACACGTTAGAATCCTAAGCAGCAGAGGGCTCAGGAGCTTAAGTGAGTGGAACCAGGTTTTACTTCTAATCTCTAACCTAGGACATACTAAACTAAATCACCAAACAAGAAGCCAAAAGCTAAAGCAAACACAAGAGGACCTAGAGAAAGTTCACCTTTTACTCAACATTCAGATCTTCACTCCAAGCTCTGCTTCACAATCTACACACAAAAGAATGAGGGGGAAAGGTTGGGGATGAATAGGGGTATGCCTTAGTTAGACCCCCATTTTGGTGTTACCAACTCCATGGAAAACCAAGTTGGAAAGGAGTGTAAACAAAGTAAACAAAGTGTGTGGCGAAATAAAAACCCGCTTTAGGATTAGAACCTGCACCACGAAGTAGTAAATAAACAAGTAGGAAAGAAAAGTGATAGAGAGAGTGTTACCCATGAACCTAGACTCTCTCTAGAGCATAGAGATGCACCATTGAGTGCTTGCTTGAGAGCTATTTCTACTACAAGGAGCTCAGTTTGGCATGACGTTGTTTGTGAGAGTGCTGCTATCAAGGATGATGAGAACTCCAAGATGGAGCAAATCTTAAGAGAGCTTGAATGAATGACTTCCAACCCCAAATGAGAGAAAAGAAGGGATTTTTGATGCATGTAAGGGTGGAAAAGAGTCGTTACCTCTGAAATCTGACTTCTAGGACACGTGTGGAAAGAGTTAACATTCCAGATTCCCTATTTCAAACTCAAAAAACTGCTAGGATGCTAGCATAACATGCAAACGTCCATGCACCGTACAGGCATCCAAAGCCTAGATTTTTGAGAAACATGTCGTCAAGCTTCTGTTGCTCTGCCACAAGTCTGCATGGAGTAAAAATCATGAAATTCTGACTCATGGGAATTTTTTCATTAATGGTCTAAGGTATCATAAATGCTAGGCAAAAGTGCAAAAATTTGGAATTGCCCTTAGGTGCAATTCTATGACATTACATTTATCCCCCACTTTAGTGGGTTTGATTTTGGAAAAAATTAGCCTCACTAAAGTAGAGAAGAAAATTTTCACCTAGATTTTGAATCTTACAGATTTGTGTGCCAAGAAAAAAGGGACCTTAGAGGACATCGAAGTTGAGCCAACTAGTATCGAAGGTGCCCCCAACAACTGAGCTCAAAAAATAGTGACAAAGCGGGTGTGGAAAATCATTCAAGACTTTTAACCTACAAAACTCAAATTTCGGGTGAGCCTAAAAAATCAGAAGAAGCTACAACGGCGAGAAGAATGATTAAGAAAAAAGTCATTAATTCGGAAGAAAAATATGATCAAGAGGTGACTATTTGCCCCCTCTTGAGTTTTCCCCCAACTTGCTTGGGTAAATTTAGGAGAAATTGAGGATCCAAAAGCACTAGGAAAAATGGGCTTCAGGGGGCCTATATATACCTAGGTGGGCCCCTTGAAGGGTCATTTTCACTATTCACTATGAGAAAATTATTGAATTTTCTAAGAGAAAAGTCAGCAAAATGCTAAGCGGGAGGGAGTACGAGGTGCCTAGATTGGAGTAGTTGCACGATGATATTGCCAAGGGTCATGAGGTGGATCAAGTAGGCCACTAAACCTCATTTTTTATGAATTTAAGCTTATTTTTAGCATTTTTTTATTTGGCAAGGTGCGAATGCGTCTATTTGGGCGCTTGCATCCAAAATGCATATTGTCATCTTTGTTCTACACCTACATCCCTAGTCTGCATTGGCATCTCAAGGATGCCAGGTATCCATGGCTGACAAGGATGCATGCGCAGTATGCAGACGTCTACACGATGCACATAGGTCTTAAAATGTTTTGCTTTCATAGTGAAACTCGATGTTATGACTAATTTTTTCACTTTTGCAGGAGTATCTAGAGATTCATGAGCATCTAGGAGGGTGAGATTTCTAACTCATTCATGAGTAGAGGGACCGTCTCTCAGAGGGTGAGATCACACACCTAGAGTGGATTGGTCTCTGGCATGTGTTCATCATGCCACAAATGCGCTATCGTGAGTGGATTCTCACATAATTGATGGAGTGGTGGGACACCACCACATCATCTTTCCAATTGCCCTTTGGGGAGATGACTATCACCCTCAAGGATGTCTATAGGATCCTTAGACTACCCATCCATGGATTGGGGTGGTCTTAGATGATACTCGATTGACACAGGAGCAGACAAAGGGAGTCCTCTACTGTTCAGGATGGATGGATGACAATGACAACATGAGCCATTTCTACACACACTAGTATGACTAGGCAAGGACCACCACACTGCTGCTGTACCAGGTGATGGTCATGACCATTGCTTTTCAAATCATGATAGATGGGAATCGCTCATACCTGCATAGGGGACCTCATCCACATGATCAGAGAGATGGTGGAGTGTTGGATAGTTTTTCCCTAGGGGTGCAGCATGCTAGTGCACCTCTACCAAAAGCTAGGTCGATACATCCACTATAAGTACCATAGCCTCACTACATGCACACTTTTGTAGGTGTGGTCCTTTTCCCACATCATGTGCACTAGGACAGTTGGTTTTCCCCAATGATGGTCATATCGCATCCCCATGGCCCACTAGTATGATATGACAGGCCAGTGGAGATTCGATGATTTATAGTTTTGGCGGTTATAGTTTGATACTTTCATTGCAGATGGGGTTAGATGGAGACCCTATTGATTTTTTCAGATGGGTTGATGATAGCAGGCACTTGAGGAACCTAAAATGGGACCACCGTAATCCTTCTCGCCAGGGCAACAGTGGGGCATCTGAAAAATTCAAGAAATTTTTGAACCTTTGATCACAACAGTTTATTCTTTGAATCAATGCAACAAGTACATTGCTTCAAAGAGGGGCAAAATGTAGACATGTAAAATATACATGCACCTAATTTTGATCCTACTAACATCGTTTCGTCTTGAATCATACTCTCAGCTTATCAACACCTTTCATCCCTTAATTAAATAAATCATTATTTATTTAATTAGGTCTTTCTCCTCTGGTGATTAAATTAATCAATTTAATTTAATTAATCATCTTTCTTTGTTCATTTAAATAATTCATTTTATTTAAATTAAATCTCTAAAGTCCTCTTATTAAATTGAATAAATTAAAACATTATTTAATTTAATCTAACATATTCCTCCTTATTTAAATAAATCAAAAATCATTTATTTAATTAATCATTTCCTCTCAATTTGATTTAAATCAATTCATAAATTTAAGTCTAAATTGTCACATCTCCTAATTCCTCATTAAATTAATCAAATCTTTGATTAAGTTAATCCCTATCACTAAAATCCTCTAGAGAATGCAACTTGCACAATAAATCAATTACTTTGATTTATTTAATTGCCTATTTTCTCTCAACATGGCATCAAAAGGGAATATTCCCTCAATTTGAATTCAAATTCAAATGGGCTTGGTCCTTCCAACAAGGCATTCAATGCCTCTTACACGTCCTTGTGCATTGAGCCAAGTGACATTAACTCCATTCTTCTCTCCCCCAACATGTCACATTCAAAATTCAAATTTGAATCCAATGGAATCTATCATGCACATTGACCAAAATGTGCTCATTCCTCAACCATTCACATCTTGACAAGTGGCACTTGGCCATTGGATGCTGAATGATCCCACATTGCTTATTTTCACTCATTCTTCCAATTTGAAATCTATAAATGAGATACTCTTCCTCTCATTCAATCATCCACAATTTGAGTAAACTTACTATACTCAACTTCATCCTCATCCACAATCCTCATGCAAAGTTACTCTCTTCACATTGAGAGCTAATTTTTTCCATTGCACTCAAACATCCACCATTTTCATAAATTATAACAAGGTTATGCTCAAATCTCTATGGAGATTTGACCATTGTTCAATAAATCTACATTACAACTTAGGAATTGGGAAAGGGCCAATTGCAACACTTCATTGGCACCAATTCCCCCATAAGATCATCATGGTATTAGCTTAATTAGGATCGAATCTCTTTTATTTAAAGTATATTGTGTTCTTCATTTCCTAATTTAGTTTGAATAGATGGATTTTATGGGGAATCTCTCATACTTGTTTACATGCATTTGATCTAACAAATAATGTGCTTTGTTGCTCTTGTGCATTTGCAGGTTTAGGGGTTCACATTTTGGCGCTAGAAGGAGGGCTAAATAAAAAATTCAATCATGTTTTTCAAAAAATTCCACAGTTTTTGACTTTTTTTGCAAACACAGGAAACACAACCGCGCAACGCTATATTGCACCACTTTTAGTACCGCGGTGCAATACTTCGCCGGTTTCAAAGAAGCAGTGCCATATTGACCTGCACTTAACTTCCAAACCTCGCCGTGGATTCTCCCCACCTGTTAATTTTTCAAATCTCCTAGCTCCACCGTGTTCACCCCCACGGCGCTATACTACACCGCCTTCAGCATCGCGGCGCTGTATCACACCACGATTTCTCCAAACTCCACCGCTCTATCTTTCCCGCCTAAAAAAATTAAATTTTCAAACCAGGCCACTTCCAAACTATGCCACATACCTCTATCGCGCCACTTTTGCACTCTTTGTTTCCGTATAGCGCTGCCCAAAGTCAACCGTGTGGCGCTATATAGCGTCGCTTTCACCCCAAACTATGCCTCGAAAAAATAG
Source organism: Sequoiadendron giganteum (assembly GCA_007115665.2). Classification (NCBI taxonomy): domain Eukaryota; kingdom Viridiplantae; phylum Streptophyta; class Pinopsida; order Cupressales; family Cupressaceae; genus Sequoiadendron; species Sequoiadendron giganteum. Next base: position 244,654,841 of record CM021104.1, on the reverse strand, counting down.
TGAGATTTAAAATCGGCTTGTGCTTATTAAATTTAGGATTTTTTAATCTTTGACCTTGTTTTCTATCTTTTTGCTCTCTGGTTTTCTATCATTTTTGCAGGTTGGAGCAAAGGAAGAAGTTCATCATGACATCATGTTCACCAAACCCAAAGTGTTCTTCAACACTCTTTAAGAAATTTGTTAATATCTTTGGCCTTAGGAACACTAAATTGACTTTAGGTTTAAAAAGAACAAGCAAATTTTTATTTATGACACCATGCTCATTTTCTACAAAGTGTTTTTAAACACTAAAGTGTTTTTCAACACTCTTTAAGGAATTTGATAAGCTCATTGATCTTAGGACACTAAATTTATTTTGGGTTCCAAAATAAACAATCAAATTTCTTTTCAAAAGTTGCCAAGGGGATAAAAAGAACCTTAGACAAACATACTAGATTTTTTTTAAAGGTTAACAATTGAACAAGGCAATCTCACATTTCATTTGGTGCTTAAAAAGAACTCATCATTGCTTTAAGAAGTTTAAAATTGAACATGTGTTTTTTGTGCTTTGTAATCCCTTTTGCAAAGTAGTATCATTTGAAAAGGCGTATGCGCTTCTCTTGCACATCACGGTGATCTTGAGAATCAAAAGTATTTTTGGTGACACTAAGTTGCATAAAATATTGCCTCCACATTTCAATTTGGGTACCTAATAATTGAACAAAACATGCGAGTGTGAGCATGACATATTGTAGAGGTTTTCCCCTTTGTTTTTCAACAAAGGTTGTGTAAATGACGGGATATGTTAGCTCACTTTTGTTTATCTTAGAGGGCCTGCCTTGTGGGAAAAAGTAATCACCCAAGGGAATGACCCAACCGGGAACACACTAAAGCCAAGTGACTTCCAAATGGTATATAAGTGTGTATTCTTGAGGAAAGTTCAAGAATCATGAGGATTATTCTGACGTGATGGACAAAAATGGACTCTCGCCGATGTTGGATAATCCCCCATGAATGGAATGCCCAAAATAGAACCCTTTGTTTAGAAAAGGGCCAAAACCTTGTCTATTTTGTTGGTGCAAAAGGTCATGTCCTTTGAAGCCGCCCCACGTTATACATGCGGTTTTGTTGTGGAAATGGAAAGTATGCCATGGGAGATTCATGGGTACTAATGCTTGGCTGACTCAAGAAGTGTGTGTCGTGGAGGGGAGCCAGTGTGGTAAAGCATTTAGCCATTCACACAAGATATGCGCACTTGGATTTATCCAAGTGGGAACCCAACAGAATATTGTCTCATCATCCTAGGATTGTAAAAAGTGTTCGGAAGTGGAAAACACATTGCTTGGTTCTCCAAAACATTTGCAAAACAAACATTTACAAGACCTCAAAAATTTCAAACCCCTTTTAGGAGACAAATACCTTTGATGAATTCAAGCACTCTTGCTTTCCCTAGGGATTCTATCCTTAGAGGTTTCTAAGTGCTTGAATTCTATCGTCATTTGTTTTCAAAAAGGTTAAACATAGGTAACTTTTGCCCTATTTTCCTCGATTTCCACACAATGGACCTTGTGGGATGAGAAAGAAAGTGGGACATTATATATATAGTTTGAAACTTAAGCAAGCAAGTGTCTTTGATAAAAAGAAATTCATTAATCCAAGATAAAGAGACAAATTGAACTTCATATGTGTTGTTCCCAATGATTTCCCGCAAGATCAAAATCCCAAAGCCAAAGTTCAAGAAGATAAGCCTAAAAGCCCATGAGCAATGCCTTGAGTTTCTCCTTGAAGTAAGAGAAAGACTTGTATACAACTTCTACAAAAAGGCTTCAAGGAATAATCCAACTTTGTATGCATTCTACTACCAACAAAATCCTGAACTTTTCAAGAGGTTTGCTTTCCTCACATAGGAAGTCTAGCGTGTTCTTCAACACCGAGGTCTTGTAGAAAGAGTTGCATCTAGGTTCAAGTCTAGGATCAAAGTGTCATCCCCATCCATATTTTCATCGAATCAAATCTCATCCCATCATCAAACTTCTTGAGAACTCTAGAAAAATCACTCATGCTAAACTTAGAGGGCTAAACCAACATCACCCTATCTTGGCTTAACACACCTAGCCAAAATAGTCAAATCTTTTGGATGAATTTACCTCTAGGATAACACAACTTCCTAAGGTCCACTAGTTCACAAATCACATTGGCTTAACACACTTAGCTAATTCATCCACTTGTGCAAGTTCCCCTAGGATAACACAACTTCCTAGGGACTACAACTTCACTACAATCTTGTTTGACTCAATACACATAGTCAAACCATCATAATCAATCTAGGTCCTTAAAAGTTTAGCATAACCCTTCAAAATTTCTCCAAAAGGTTTCATTCACTCGCTTCATCCATTATCATCATTACCACCCTCTTTGATCTTTGGCTTCCCTAGTTCTTCTCTTTTGAGCCTAAAAGGTTAGGATCAAATGATCCCTATTTTTTATGGTTCAAACAAGATCACAATACAAGAAGAACATGGAAAATATCAGTGAAATATCAACTTTCGCTGACATGAGTCAAGTAACCTCTGAAATAAATCTGGCGGGAGCAAGCAATCCCCCAAGTAACTCTTCTTTGCCATCACAAAATCCTCAAGAGGAGAGTTATGAAGAGGACCTCGCAAACGAAGACATGGGGATGACATAATCTGAAATGATAAAAATGGTTCAAAACCCAGAGAACCACAAAATTGTTAGTGCCATGTTCAAGTACTTAAACACATTAGTGGAAGGAGGGGTCCCGTTCCCTTCCAACCTTGACACAAGCACTAGTACGGATATGCCCCTTACAAATACATCCCCAATGTCAAATATCAATCAAGAAATACCTCACATCACATCAGCCATCACACTAACCTCACCAATCGGGAACAAAGGAAGTGCTATGTTTCGAGAGTTACAACAACATCGCCTTGTGACTAACAAAGAGGTAGCTATCACTACCACACTGGATAATTTTGTCCCAGTAAATCCTTTGCACCCATATGTTCCACTCACATTCCATAATTTTGTTGGGTCATCTTCATTCCATGCCTCACCAACCCATCAACCAAACATGCAAACTTCTCTATCACAAGGAGAAGGTGGTTTGTTTGGAACAATCGATGTTGCTAATCCCTTTTCTTTCCAAGGTAGCATACCATCTCTTCCACCATTTCCATTTGCAACCACATCACCACTCGGAGTTGGGTTTCCTCCCCTAAACATCGATAGTTTCTCAGAACATGGCAATGTGGACATCACCTCGAATTCCCTCTTTTTTCCCGCAACATCGCAGTAACAAGTGGCAACCATTCAAGCCACTGCGACAAATACATCAACCGGTCCTCAAATATCCCAAAGCATACCCTCTCAAGGATCGAGTATCTTCACCACCCCTCCAACAACCCAAATCCCAACCACCACCATAACCCTCTCACTGGCCACAATGATTGGCATCATTCCCGTTCTACCACCAATCCCACCAAAAGCCAACCTGACCAATTCATTCACCACCCTAATCCAAACCCTTCAGAAGGCCAACCAACAAAGAGTACTCAAGAAAAAGTAGCAAGCTCAAGCCCAAGCTCAAGCTCAAGCCCAAGGTCTAGCCCAAGCTCAAGCTCAAGCCCAAGCTCTAGCCCAAGCTGAAGCTCAAACCCAAGCTCTAGCTCAAGCCCAAAATCAAGCCCAAGAATCCCAACAAGCACAGGCTCAAGCTCAAGCCCAACACCAAGCTCGACAGATGCAAGCAATCCATGAACAAGTAGCACAAGGAGCCCAACAAAAAGCTTTGTTGGCACAACAACAACTAGACCAACAACAAGCTTTGTTGGAATAGCAGCAATAAGACCAACAACAAGCTTTGTTGGCACAACAACAACACGACCAACAACAAGCATTGTTGGCTCAGTAGAAAATGCAAGCCTTACTCCCACAACAAAGCTTGCAACAAATTCCCATCACAATCATTAAAAATGATGATCAAGATCCTTTGACCAATGATCATGTTGAAAATGTCTCTACATCATCTAATGAGTTAGAGGACATATCTCAAGAACTTATTCCAAAGCATGATCAACAACTATCACCAAGGTCTAGCAATGGTCCCTCCCAAGGCATATTGACATCCTTCGACCTCACGGTTGTGAACAGTGAAAGAATCCTCAACTCACCATTTGATCCAAGTCCACTTAAAGATCAAAAGGATATTGGGCCACTTCCCATACCTTCTGATGATGTCCAAAAACCCTTTGAAAGCAATCCATCCTTTGAAATTGACCCATGTCAAGAACTTGATCCAAAACATGTTGAAAGCAATTCTAACATTAACCAAGATCAATTTTTTATATATTCAAGATACTACAATGAGGTAATGGGCACTCTCCTATCTATACGAGATACTCCTCCATCTACCCATAAGATGCTTTCTTTGGATGGACATGTAGATGATCTTCATTCAAAACAAGAGTCTCATACTCTTGATATCATTATCAAGGAACAAGAGTCTCCTACTCTTAACATTTATACACATGATCAAGAGATAGAGAAATCTAGAGACATAGCAGAAGTAGATCATGAAGAAGGCTTCTACATAAGTTGTGAATCAAAGACATCATGTGGAGACATATAAAAAAAAACATGAAGAAGGCTTCTACAAATGTTGTGAGTCAAGAACATCCTATGAAAGGAGTCAAGAGGAAGACTTGTATGTGGACAATGAAGCATCAACACCTCTTGAAGAAGCATTACAATCTGATATCTCACAAGATCAAGCTAAATATATCAATCAGACATTCATCCCACATATGGAGGATCTTGTCACTTATAGATTTGGATCACTTACCTTTCTTAGAGAAAGTTATCACATAAATAAAGCAACTGTCACTTTTGAAAATCCACCACAAAGAAAAGAAGGAATGGCACCTTGTTTTCAAGGTAGATCATATCCTATTACAAATAAATTTTTTCAGCATATGATTATCAAGGTAGAGGATTAGGCCTACATGAACAGGGTATCCTAGAACCAGTGCAAATTATTGGCAATCCTAGGCATCTAGGTCTTGGTTATTCGGCAATCAAGGGATGTAAACATATCAGTGATACCTCCACAAAACTGGGGGAAACTTTGTCACAAGCAAACATCAACATAGGGGGCACGAAGGATCCTTATGATGAAACCAATGTCAATAGTACAACCCATCGTATCACGAATCTCCATCCACCCATCACCCCATCCACAAATTGGGACCAAAAACAAAAGAAAGATTCAAATCAAAGCATGAAGAACATTATCAAAGAAAAAGAAGCTAAGAAGCATAAAGGACAAATCAAATACATATGGACACCAAAGAATACAAAGAAAGATGATCCCTATCAAACTCCATCAGTCAAAGAAACTATGGGGCAAAATAAAAAAGGGAAAAGTATCCATCAAAGATGTCCACAAAGGAAAAATCAGGCTTCTCAAGTGACATACAAAGTGTATCAAGCACTTGGTCCTAATTCCATGCACACTTCCATATCCACCCATCATTGCTCATCTTCCCAAGTTTGGAGGATCAAAGGTTCCAAACTATCGACCAATCCATCTTTTACTCCTAAAAACACTCCATCCACGCCTCCACACATGATATCCAATTCTCAAATTGACCATGTATTGGCAGCGACCCTTCATCATAAGGATTCAAAAGGAACTCTATCACGATGTGCGCATAAAGATGAAGTTAACTCCGGTATCAGCAAAGCAGATTAGGGATCTCAAAAGTTGTATTCAAGTGCATGTATCTTGGCAAAGCAACTTCTTCAAGCAGGATATCGATGGAACATTATGACAGAAGCATCAACATCAATAGTACTAGGTGGTTCAACATCACCTTAAAATCGCTTGAAAATACAAAAAAAATCAAAAACATCAAAAAAATACAAAAATCCAAAAAAAAAAAATCAGAAAAAGGATTTGAAAATAGTAAAGAAAAAAAATCATCCTCTAGTGAAAACCACTATGGTGGCGCTTTGGATAGGTACCATGATGAAAACCTGGCAAACAGGCATCATGTGTAGAATCGAGCATCTACGTGTGCCTTTTCAAGAGAAAGCATCTTATTGCATCCATAATAAAGCCAACTTTCCATCCATTCATAAGTTGATTATCCAACCCATTACCATCTATCTACCTTATCTAGATCTTGATGAAATTTTGGTGCACACTTTACACTTGCTTATGGCAGACATCTTAACATGGGTCATTTTCATTGATCCCATCCTACCCAATGTTATCTGAGCCTTGAAGCATTATTCAAATGAGAATCCTCTATTTTGAACACCCTTATCTTATCGCAAGATAATTCATGTCCATTCATCCAAGAATCTACCCGTGGCCTTTGAAACATCGCTAGACACTAGGGGCAGATATTTGCATCTTTCTTCAAGAATAAATCTTGATCTATATCATCTAACTTATGTGGTAATTTGAACATTGGAAACACGTGAAATCAAATTGGTCAAAGCATTTGTGAGCCAAAAAATCCATATCACTAGCCCATGGCATATTTTGACAAGAAAACGTTCCTTATCAAGTTTTATCTTTCATTGAGCATCAATCTAAACAATTCATATCAGTCACATCTAACTTGTGCATCAACGTCACATCAAAGCTATTATTTTTCAAATCAAGCTTCATCAATCTTGATCAATCGAATCCAATCAATTATCACCTTGTTTGACTTAACGCACTTAGTCCAACTATCATCTTGTGCATGAGTTTACTCTAGGATAACACAACTTCCTAGGGTTTACAAGTTCATTATCATCTTTATTTGGCTTAACACACTTAGCCAAATTATCAAATCCATAATCACCTTGTTTGACTTAACACACTTAGTCAAACCATCCTCTTTTGTACAATTTTACTCTAGGATAACACAACTTCCTAGATTTTAGAAGTGCATTATCACTTTTGTTTGACTTAACACACTTAGTCAAACTATCAATCCATTAATCCGATTGATCAACATTAAGCTTGGTTTTCAAAAAAATCTCAAAACACAACATTGATATCATCACATATCATATCCAAATTATCAAAAATTCATCAAAAAAAAAAAAACCAAAAACCAAAAACATTCAAAAAATTCATCAGAAAAAACCAAAAAACATCAAAATCATTCCAAAATCCAAAACATGTCGAAATATCAGAAAATCTTCAAAAAAAATTCATCATTGAGTCTTGTCAGTCTTTCACCTTGTCAAACTACGTCGTCTTTGAGCTTGAACGTAGGCAAGGTTGATCTTTGATCATCCCCCAAGACATTTAGGTCAGTCCTTTAGGCATTCATCGCATTGGCAATCCGTTTGCCCATCTAGTCTACAATAAGGTCAGTCCTTTAGGCGTCTATCACATTGGCAATCCGTTTGCCCATCTAGTCTACATCTTAAGTCAGTCCTTTAAGCAATAAAATGGCAATCCGTTTGCCCATCTTTCTCATCAGCAGTCAAGTCAATTGTCATCTGAACTACATCATCTCTGAGCTTAAATGTAGGCAAGGCCATCCTTGATCGGCCCCCGAGACACAAAATACCAAAAACATTTGTAAAACATCTCAAAAATACCAAAAACAACCTCAAAATATCTGAAAAAACCCAAAATGGTGCATCCATTTCATCTCGCTCTCACCCGTGATTGTCATCATTCCTAATAAACCAATCATCACCATCACCCTTTGGTGAGTCAGTCAGAAGCAAGTCTAGCAGGTTCCAAAGTGAACACCTAATCATCAAAAGCCTTGAAAGTCTAAGTTAGTAAGCAAGCAAGTTGGTCAACTCAGAGTATCAATAGCTTATCACCCAAATCAGTCCCATCAAAACCCTGATCACAACATGTCCTAGGATGAAGCTTTCCTATGATGGACATAAGCATCAAGTACCCCACAATAGTTAGTCTTGGCTAGCGGTATGAATAACATTAGCTTGTTTGTTGACTTAATCTGGTCTTTTTGACTTATCTTATTTTGCGCCCATTCCAAGGACCTCTCGATGATGCCTCAACAAAATAGGTTTAGAGAGAAGGGAATGGGGCAACGATCATTATCTTTTTTATCTGCTATGCTTGTTGGATATTCTTGTAAAATAACTTGGCAAATACTTGCTTTGTTAGGTCCATCCTAGCAAGGTTTTCATATGTCAAGTGTGAACAAGAATACTCCTATTTGATTGATGAGTCAAAGTCCATCACACTGGGTACAATGCCATCCCGGTCCTTTATACCTTGATGCATCGTACTTATGTGTGTTATCAAACATAAAGTAATTAGCCCTTTGAAAATCCCAACTCCTAGTAAGCAATACATCATCATCATCGGTAATAATGTGAAGTTGTGTGGATCCTCCTTCCATCCTCTTATTCTTATTATTCTTCTATCTAAAATTGACGTGTTGTATCAAAATATACATGAGGCTACCCATGGCCGATGACTGTCCATACATCATAAGAATTGTCTACATCAAAGAATTATCTTTCATCCTCTAATCAATAGAACCACTCCTCTCGCATTTTATCGCGATCTCGATCAGAAAATCATACATTTCCGCTCGATCTCTCTAGGGGGTAGTATACTAGCATAATCCTTCTCACTAGGGCAACAGTGGGGCATCTGAAAAATTCAAGAAATTTTTGAACCTTTGATCACAACAGTTTATTCTTTGAATCAATGCAATAAGTACATTGCTTCAAAGAGGGGCAAAATGTAGACATGTAAAATATACATGCACCTGATTCTGATCCTACTAACATCATTTCGTCTTGAATCATACTCTCAACTTATCAACACCTTTCATCCCTTAATTAAATAAATCATTATTTATTTAATTAGGTCTTTCTCCTCTGGTGATTAAATTAATCAATTTAATTTAATTAATCATCTTTCTCTATTCATTTAAATAATTCATTTTATTTAAATTAAATCTCTAAAGTCCTCTTATTAAATTGAATAAATTTAAAATTTATTTAATTTAATCTAACATATTCCTCCTTAGTTAAATAAATCAAAATCATTTATTTAATTAATCATTTCCTCTCAATTTGATTTAAATCAATTCATAAATTTAAGTCTAAATTGTCACATCTCCTAATTCCTCATTAAATTAATCAAATCTTTGATTAAGTTAATCCCTATCACTAAAATCCTCTAGAGAATGCAACTTGCACAATAAATCAATTACTTTGATTTATTTAATTGCCTATTTTCTCTCAACATAGCATCAAAAGGGAATATTCCCTCAATTTGAATTCAAATTCAAATGGGCTTGGTCCTTCCAACAAGGCATTCAATGCCTCTTACATGTCCTTGTGCATTGAGCCAAGTGACATTAACTCCATTCTTCTCTCCCCCAACATGTGACATTCAAAATTCAAATTTGAATCCAATGGAATTTATCATGCACATTGACCAAAATGTGCTCATTCCTCAACCATTCACATCTTGACAAATGGCACTTGGCCATTGGATGCTGAATGATCCCACATTGCTTATTTTCACTCATTCTTCCAATTTGAAATCTATAAATGAGATACTCTTCCTCTCATTCAATCATCCACAATTTGAGTAAACTTACTATACTCAACTTCATCCTCATCCACAATCCTCATGCAAAGTTACTCTCTTCACATTGAGAGCTAATTTTTCCCATTGCACTCAATCATCCACCATTTTCATAAATTATAACAAGGTTATGCTCAAATCTCTATGGAGATTTGACCATTGTTCAATAAATCTACATTACAACTTAGGAATTGGGAAAGGGCCAATTGCAACACTTCATTGGCACCAATTCCCCTATAAGATCATCATGCTATTAGCTTAATTAGGATCGAATCTCTTTTATTTAAAGTTTATTTTGTTCTTCATTTCCTAATTTAGTTTGAATAGATGGATTTTATGGGGAATCTCTCATACTTGTTTACATGCATTTGATCTAACAACTAATGTGCTTTGTTGCTCTTGTGCATTTGCAGGTTTAGGGGTTCACAGAGACATCTGAGAAGCAAGCCGCTATAGGATTTTTGATAGAGACCACCAGATAAAATGACATCACATGTTGAAATATTTTGTACATGAGTGCGATCATTTTTTGTCGTACCCTTGGGAAATTTTCCAGACTTTAAGTAGCTATAGATACTAGAGAACCATTCCCCTGAGTCTATGCGAGAACACAAAAGGGACTTGGATTTAGGTTGATCAGAGACTATAGGGGTTCGTAGGACCTAAACCACGAAGTGGTATTCTTTCCTATCCTCTTTCAAAGGTACCAAGGAAGCAACACTTTCCACGGCATCGACATGTCTATTTCCCCTTCTAGGGACACTGTCTATTATGAAAGAGGAGAATTAATTAAGAAAGGAAAAAGCAAGGTCTCGGTATTGAGACAACTTACTTAGCTTGATAGGTTCTCATAATTTGGTTCACAATGAGCTCAAAATTTCCCAGTATATGGAGATGCTTGATTCTTAATGCAACCACAACACATAAGCCAACAATAAGAGCTTCATACTCAATGATGTTATTGGTGCAAGGAAAATCTAGTCGAAAGGATAGAGGGACCGATTTACCTTCAGGGGATACTAAGATGACACCTGCTCCGAAACCAATTTGATAGCTCGATCTATTGAAATAAATTTCTACTCAAGGTCATAATTAACCGTGAAAATATTCTCATCAGGGAATAAATCTAACCTTAGGAAGGAATGAGATGAGGGAGCATCGGCCAATTAATTGGAAACCACTTGACCCTTTATTGACTTCTGAGTAATAAAATTAATATCAAACTTAGAGAGCAACATAACCCATTTTTATAATCTCTTATCAATGTCAGCACTAGAGAATAGATGCCTTAAGAGATCTATTTTTACTATGACATGTGTTTTGACATGGAAACGATAGTGTCTCAGCTTCTATGTAGCAAAGATGAGAACTAGGAATTATTTCTCCATGGAGGAATAATGGGTTTCGTAATGAACAAAAACACAATTGATATAGTAGACCGCTCTCTCTTTCCTTGCATCATCATATCGAGCCAACAAAGCTACCAAGGCATATGGTGATGTGACGAGGTAAATTAAAAAGGGTTTATCTTGCATAGTCGACATTAATATAGGAGGATTGGCCAAATAGGCTTTGATTGACTCGAAAGATTTCTGGAACTCCTCATCCCATATGAGTGAACATATTTTTTTAATAAACGGGTGAAAGGAAGGGTACAATCAACAAATTGAGATATAAATCTATCAATCACCTGAATCTTCCCTTGCAAACTTTGTAACTCTGTAATATTTCTCGGTGGAGGCATGCCAACAATGGCATCAATTTTTCTTGTGTCAACCTCAATTCCATGGTGAGAAAATATGAACCCCAAAAGCTTGTCGGCATCCATGCCGAAGATGCAGTTGTGGGGATTAAGTCTCATCTTATAGAGTCGAATCCTTTCAAAGATAAGATGAAGGTTTTTGACATGATCTGGGTGGGTTATTGATTTCATCAAGATGTCATCAATATAGTCTTCTAAGATCTTATGAATAAAATCATGAAATATCAGGGTTAGCACCCATTGGTAAGTTTCTCCCACGTTATTTAAACCAAAGGGCATGACCACATAATAGAAATTACCCCAAGGGTTAGTGAAGGTTGTCTTGTACTAATCCTCTAGGTTAGCAAAGATCTAATTGTAACTCGAGAAGCCATCCATAAAAGATAACAACGTATGGCCTGCAGTCGAATCCATAATCATATCTATATTAGGCAATGTAAAACCATCCTTAAGAGAGACCTTGTTAAGATCCTTAAAGTCAATACATATACAAATATGACCATCAAGATTATTGACAACAACTATATTCAAAATTCAAGGGGAGTAGTCAATCAGATGGATAAAGCCTGCTTTCAGTAGCTTCTCTATCTATCTTGACCATCAATGTCACCCTATGATTAATCTTTTAGATTTTTTGCTTAACTGGCTTGGTGTCGAGACATAGGATGATATTGCGAACCACTATAAATTCATCAATACTGGGCATATCCTCATACATCCAAGAGAAAATATCAGGATGAGAGAGTAGGAGATCAGAATATTCATCCGCTTCTTCCGAAGAGAGACATTTCCCAATTTTGATTACTTAGGATCCATAGAGACTTTAGTAGTATCTCCTTTAAGGAGAGAACTATGATAGTCAAGATGAGATATCGAAACATCATCACTAACATTAGATAGAGGGTCTTCCTCATCAATGCTCAAGAAAAATGCCATAAAGTATGCTTGTTTATGTAGGTGATATGGGAATCATCTCTTGTGATGAAATGAAGGCAGTGGGGATTAGGAACCCAAGAATTCCTCTAGTGCTTCATCCGAAGAGAAGACATCTAAAGGGATTTTCTTGGCCTGCTCCTTCTCCTCTATCAACTCAGGATGAACCAAGCTCAACAGCTCAACATAAATCATGTTAACACTCCACCAAGTTTTTTCTTAAACTGTTCAATAAAGCATCCCAAACCCAGATAGCATTGTTATGGATTAAACTGGATAGGGACTTGGATTCCTTCTTCAATATTCCCTAGGCCTTTCTTCCCATAGCCATATTGAGAGACGAGTTCATATCCAAACCCATAAAAAGTTTGAAAAACTTTGGGAGGTGGTGGCTCTACGTAGAGTGTTTCATTCCACCTGTGGATATCGAATGTCTCTATGAGAGTGTTCCCACCTTCTTTACTAAGTTCATAAACATTAACCTCCTTTGTAGGAGGGGGATTGCTTTCCTTAGTAGAGGAAGGAGTGGTCTCCTGTACAAGGTCACACTTCTCTTCCCTAACGGGGGTATTGTCCATCTTTGTGCTAGAATTACCTGTAAATTATATGCAAGAGGGGTTCACCTTATATTCTATGATAAAGAATTCAGAGAATTCCAAGGAGCCCCAATCATCACTAAGGAAAGCATTCGATTGAGAGGAAGAAGGAGAAGACGGGGGAGACTTAGGCTTACTTTAGGTAGTTCATCTCTAATGAAACTCACTTCGGGGATGACCTCCATAGAGGGTATCGATGAGAAACATGCCATAGCATCAATGGTTAAGGACAAAATACAATTCTTGAGAGTAGATACGACTGAAGCATGACTGAAAACCACTAGCTCGTAGAGGTGAATAACTTATGAATCCGCTCTAACCATAACCACCCGATTATTTGTGAAAAACTTTAGGAAATGGTGTGAGGTAGAGGTCACAACACCCATAACATGAATCCAGGGTCTCCCCAAGAGAATATTGTATGGTAGTGGGCTAGGCATCACATAAACCAACATAGGTAAGGTAGAGAAACCTAGCTAGAAAGTTAGTATTATTGTACCTAGATCTTGGCAGACAACGTTATCAAACCCATGAATATACAGAGAAGAAGTCGCTAAAGAAGAAGAATCAAACTTAATCTTAGGTAATAGGTGGATACCACAAACATTGAGAGTATGCCTAATACTAATATTATTAACATTAATTATAATCATCAAGGGATCCTCTTGCTTATGTACATCCAGAGGTGGGAGTTCTTGCAGATGGAACGTAATATTCAATGAATCCGCTCGAATATGAACCAACAATGCATTCACATCCATAGGCCTAGAAGAGGTAGGAAAGAAAATATTTTGTAAAGCTTCATGAAGCATCTCTTGGTAAACCATAATGGTTTTAAGCAAGTCCCAAAGTGAGATCATAGCCGGAGTAACACAAAGTTGCTTGACAAGATCATAATCACCTAGTGCTTTGATCGTAGGTTTAGGTGTTGAAGGAAGGCTTGGTTGAGAAGGTGGTAAAGAAGTAGGAACTTGAGTGGGTTGCTGATCCAAGTTCTATTTATTTCTCCTTGTATTATATGTGTTCCCAATAGCATTATAGGAAGTGGAGTCTTTAGCTTTCACAAACCTCCAATATAAGTTTGATGAATCACTACAACATGAGATCCCATAGATATAATAATTCTCCCTAGAGGAAGAGTCAGCCAGAGTCATGTAAATGACGAGTTTCTTAGGGCTTAGAGGATCCACAAAGACCACAACCACATTTACTGACTCCTTAGCTTGTGGGGAGGAAGTTTTTTCAGAAGATTTTCAAATAGGGGAGATCACTTCCAAGAAGCCACCTAGTGCGTCTTCCAACATATTGAAATCTTCCTCAAAAAAGGGATTGCCATAAACATGCAAAATTGTAAAAATAGATCCAACGTGTTCACAAAAATGTGATATAAGATGGATTCGCTGCTCATGGGTCTCTTCATTCTCAAGAGATCACCAGGGAACGAACTGCCCTTATACACCTCAACATAAGAAAGTTAACAAAAAAGTAAATAAATATATACAAGTTATATTTAAGAGAAAACCACTTCAGTTCCCAAGAGAGTGAAACTCTGAGATTCCTACCTTAGATGCGTCAGCTCTTGGCCAAAATATGGAAGCATGGTTTCAGGATACCAGTGTGGTGTGTTGTCATCTAAAAGATTCACTAGCATCCTAATCAGCAGAGGGCTCAGGAGCTAAAGTGGGTGGAACCAGGTTTTACTTCTAAGTTCTGACCTAGGACATACTAAACTAAATAACCAAACAAGAATCCAAAAGCTAAAGCAAACACAATAGGACCTGGAGAAAGCTCACCTTTTATTGGACATTTGGATCTCCAATCCAATCTCTGCTTCACAATCTACACATAAAAGAATGAGGGGAAAAGCTTGGGGTTGTATAGGGGTCTGCCTTAGTTAGACCCCCATTTTGGTGTTCGCACCTTCATGGACAACTGAGTTGGAAAGTAGTGTAAACAAAGTAAACAAAGCATGTGGTAAAATAAAAACTCACTTCAGGAGTAGAACCCACACCATGAAGTAGTAAATAAACAAGTAGGAAAGAAAAGTGATAGAGATAGAGTGTAACCCACTTGCCTAGACCCTCTCTGGAGCACAAAAATACACCGTTGAGTGCTTGGTTGAGAGCTATTGCTGCTAGGACCTTAGCCTAGCATGGCTTCACTTGTGAGAGTGTTGCTATCAAGGATGCTGAGAACTCCAATATGAAGCAAATGTTAAGACAACTTCAATGAATGACTTCCAACCCCAAATGAGAGAAAAGAAGGGGTTTTTGATGCATGCAAGGGTGACAAAGAGCCGTTACCTCCGAAATCTAACTACTAGGACACATGTCAAAAGAGTCAAGATTATAGATTCCCTATTTCAAACTTGAAAAACTACTAGGATGCTAGCGTGTCATGCAGACGTCTGCATTCCGTGCAGGTGTCCAAAGCCTAGATTTTTGGGAAACATGTCATCGATATTTTTTTTCTCTTCCTCCAGTCTGCATGGAGTTAGAATTGCAAAATTCTGACTCATTGTATTTTTGTCATTAATGCTATAAGGTGTCATAAATGCTAGGCAAAAGTGCAAAAATGTGGAATTTCCCTTAGGTGCAATTTTGCAACAATACAGTTACAAGGTTGAATGTAGGGTTAAGGGTACAAGGTTAAGTGTATAGGGCATAGGGATTAGGGTTTAGGATATTGGGTATAGGGTTTAGGGTGTATTTTTTAGGGTATAAGGTATATGGTTGAGGGTTGAGAGTGTGGGTTTTAGGGTTTAAGTACAAGTTTGAGGAATAATGTTCATGGTTTAGGGTATAGGGATGGGGGTTGAGGGTGTAGGGTTTAGGTTTTAAGGTATAGGATTGAGGGTTGAGGGATACTGCTCAAGGTTGAGGGTATAAGGATGAGTGTTTTGGGTATAAGGATTATGGTTTAAAATATTAGGTATAGGGTTTAAGATTGACGGTTTAGGGTTTAGTGTACAATGAGTTTAAATGTAGTCTTTAGGGTTTAAGTTTAGGGTTAAGGGATAATGCTTAGGGTTTAGGTTATAAGGTTGAGGGTATATGGTATAGTGGTGATGGTGAGGGTGTAGGGTTTAGGGTTTAAGGTATAGGGTTGAGGGTTAAAGGATAGTGTTCACGGTTATAGGGTATAAGTTTGAGGGTATACGATATAGGGATGAGGTTTGAGGGTGCAAGGATTAGGGTTTTAGGAATAGGTTTGAGGGTTGAGGGATAGTGTTCAAGGTTGAGAGTATAGGGTTAAGTGTATAGGGTATATGGATTAGGGTTTAGGATATGTAGTATAGTGTAGAGGGTCTTGGTCTTAGGGTTGAGGGTTGAGGGTTTAGGTTACAAGGTTGAATGTACAGTTGAGGGTGGAAGTATAGGGTTAAGGGTTGAGGGTTGAGGGTATAAGGTTAAGTATATAGGGTATAGGGGTTAGAGTTTATGATATTAGGTATATTATTTAGTGTGTATGGTTTAGGGTGTAAGGTATGGTGCTAAGGGTTGAGAGTGTAGGATTTAGGGTTTAAGTATAGGATCAAGGGTTGAGAGTGTAGGGTTTCGGGTTTAAGTATAGGGTTGAGGGATAATGTTTAGGGTTTAGGGTATAAGGTTTAGGGTATAGGGTATAGGGATGAGGGTTGAGGGTGTAGGGTTTAGGGTTTAAGGTATAGGTTTGAGGGTTGAGGGATAGTGTTCAGGGTTGAGGGTACATGGTTGAATGTAAGTTTTAGGGTTTAAGTACAGGGTTGAGGGTTGAGGTTCAAGGGTATTAGGTTAAGTGTATAGGGTATAGGGATTAGGGTTTAGGATATTGGGTATAGGGTTTAGGGTGTAGGGTTTAGGGTTTAGGGTATAAGGCATAGGGTTAAGGGTTGAGAGTATAGGGTTTAGGGTTTAAGTATAGGATTGAGGGAAAAATGTTCAAGGTTTAGGGTATAAGGTTGAGGTTATAGGGTATAGGGATGAGGGTTGAGGGTGAAGGGTTTAGGGTTTAAGGTATAGATTTGAGGGTATAGGGTTAAGTATGTAGGGTATAGGTATTAGGGTTTAGGATATTAAGTATAGGGTTGAGGGTATTGGGTGTAGGGTTGAGGTTTTAGGGTAGAAGGTTGAATGTAGGGTTGAGGGTTTAGGGTAGAAGGTTGAAAGTAGGGTTTAGGGTTTAAGTATAGGGTGAGGGTTGAGGGTATAAGGTTAAGTGTATAGGGTAGATGGATTATGATTTAGGGTATTGGGTATAGGGTGTAGGGTGTAGGGTATAAGTTTGAATATAGGTTTTAAGTTTTATGTATAGGGTTGAGGGATAATGTTTAGGGTAAATAGGGTATAAGGTTGAGGGTATAGGGTATAGGGATTATGGTTTATGATATTTGATATAGGCTTTGGGAGATTGAGATAGAGGAAGAGATAATGGTGAGATAGAGAGTAGAGAGGGAAGGATAGATTGAGAGAAAGATGGGGAGAGAGAGAGGGAGAGAGAGGGAAGGAGGGAGGGATAGGTAGAGATGGAGAGAGAGACATGGAGAAGTATATAGGGAAGGAGAGATAGAGAGGGGGTGGAGTGAGGGAGAAGTGTTGAGAGAGAGGTGAAATATACAAAGAGAGGAGGGAGGGGGGAGGGAGAGAGAAGTGAGATATATAGAATGAGAGAGAGGGAGAGAGGGGGTGAAGGAGGGTGGAGAGATTGAGAGAGAGGAGGGATGTAGAGAGAGTGAGGTAGAGAGGGATATGTTAGATAGAGAGAAGTAGAGAGAGGAGGTGGGTGGGAGGAAGGAAGAGAGAGAGAGAGAGAGATAGAGAGAGATAGGAAGGGAGAGAGAGAGGGAGAGCTAGGGAGAGAGGGATGAAGGTGGAGAGATTAAGAGAGAGGATAGAGGTAGATAGGGATAGGTTAGATAGAGAGTAGAGAGGGGAGGTGTATGGGACGAAGGACGAGAGAGAGATAGACATGGATAAGGGTTGAGAGTGTAGGGTTTAGGGTTTAAGGTATAGGGTTGAGGGATAGTGTTTATGATTTAGGGTATAGGGTTAAGTGTATAGGATATAGGGATTAGGTTTTAGGATATTGTGTATATGGTTGAGGGTATTGGGTTTAGGGTTGAGGGTTTAGGGTTTAAGTATAGGGTTCAGGGTTGTGGGTTTATGGTTAAGGGATAATGTTTAGGGTTGAGGGTTAAGGTTATGCATATAGAGTGTATGGATTAGGGTTTAGGATATTGGGTATATGGTATAGGGTATAGGGTTGAGGGTAAAAGGTATAGGGTTAAGGGTTTAGAGTGTAGAGTTTATGACCTTTAAATATAATGTTGAGGGTATAGATTTGAGGGATAATGTTTATGTTTTAAGGTATAAGGTTGAGGGTATAGGGTATAGGGATGAGGGTTGAGGGTTGAGGGTTTAGGGTTTAAGGTATAGGGTTGAGGGTTGAGGGATAGTGTTCAAGGTTGAGGGTATAGGGTTAAGTGTATAATTTATAGGGTTGAGGGTAGAAGAATGAATGTAGGGTTTTGGGTTAAATTTTATGGTTGATGGATAATGTTAAGGGTTTAGGTTATAATGTTGAGGGTATATGGTATAGGGATGAGGGATGAGGGTGTAGGGTTTATGGTATAAGGATTATGATTTATGATATTTGGTATAGGGTTTGGGAGATTGAGAGAGGGTGAGAGGGAGAGAGAGAGAGGGAAAAGTAGTGGGGATATGAGAGAGAGGTGATAGAGAGAGAAGTAGAGAGTGAAGGAGGAAGGTAGAGAGCTTGAGAGAGGGAGGAGGGAGGGAGGGAGAGAGTTAGAGAGGGATAGGTTAGATAGAGAGTAGTAGAGAGGGAAGGTGGGTGGGAGGAAGGAAGAGAGAAAAAGAGGGAGATAGACAATATTAGAGAGTGAAGGAGGGAGGGAGGGAGAGAGAGAGGTGAGATAGAGAGAGAACAAAGGGAGGGAGGGAGAGAGAGAAAGAGAGAATGGTTCTTGATAGAGTAGAGAGGGAAGGGGAGAGTGAGAGAGAAATATGAGAGAGAGAGGGAAGGAGGGAGTGAGAGGTGAAGGGAAAACAGGGGTGGATCTAATAACCCAACAGTGTGGAATACATTCCCTTAGCACTAATACAATAGAGGAGAGGAGCATAAATAGGTTCTAATAGCTTCTAAAAACTACTGAGATGAGAAACAAACAACATAAAATAGAAAAAAAAATTAAGCATTCATAGTTGACACAAGATATACATGGGAAAATCTTTACAGGTAAAAAACCCACCACACGAAGTCAAGAGAATTGTATTACAATAATAAAGATATTACATACAATTCGCAATATTTCCTCTCTGTTCAACTCACAATAGCACTCTACGATCTTAACTCATAGTTACAATACTTCCTTGCAAAGTATACAATATGAATTCTCTTCTTACATCGACTTGCACTCATGCGTACATATCCGTCAACCTCACATTGAAATTACAAGTCTTCACCGCATTTACCCTCTCAACCAATCCCACGGCTTCAGGTTCATGCATCAAACTTCCAATACACCATTGATCTTCACTGATTGCATCGAGCCACCTAGCAATAACTTCACCACCCAAATTGGGTTCCTGTCATCAGTTGAAATCGGCCTGCAATTACTGCTTTTACTATTTTTGGCTTCTGGCCAATCAACATCTGACACTGAGCCACGTGTCCTTCCTGCATTCACTGAATGCTTTTGACTGAGCTTCGAGCTCACCTGAGCTCTCCAAGTCTCTACCACTCCACCACTGAGCTGACTCTACCCACTTGCGGTAAAGCGGTGAGCTCGCCATGCTTCCCCACGCTACCGCCGAGCTTGTCTTCACCTGTCGCCATATGGCGGTATAATCCTCCGAGCTCTATCTTGTCTTGCCTATGCTACCTCTGCTCCATCTGAGTCAACCCGTGGTAATGTGGTGAGCTCATCCGAGCTCACCCTTCGACTCCACTGAGCTCTGCCAAAGATAACCCAAGCTACCGCCAAGTCCAACTGACCCATCCACGGTGTGGCGGTATGACCATCCGAGCTTACCCCTTGTCTGCACCATGCTACTGCTGCCCGGTTGGAGATGACACACGGTGTGGTGGTAACGGCTGAGCTAACCGTTAGTGGCCATACTGTGCTACCATGGGGGCCGCGAGGCCACCGTGTGGTAGGGCAGTAACCGCCAGACGGACCGCAGGCGATCTCACCGCGGTGAGTGGACCCACCGCCTGTGGTAAGGCGGTAACTGCAAGGGTGACCACAGGTAATCTCACCATAGCCACCACGGTGAGACAACTCACCATGCATGGTAAGGCGGTAACCGCCGAGACTGTCACCACGGTACCATCAAGGGATGAAGGCACAATCATGGTAAAGCGGTAAGGAAAGAAAGAAGCCAGGCGCGATAAGGCAGTAAAGGTTGAAACATCAAATTTTTTCCAAGTCCAAAAGTAGAGGTACAAACTGGAAGTTGAGACACAAAATTCTCAACAAGCTCCCACTTGGCGAAGACTTCCAGCTTCCTCATGACTTCAAAAATTTACTGTCTGTCATAGGCCCCAAGGCCCATCGATTATGCACACCATATGAACTTTTCTGTGCTCACAGGCTTTGGTAATGCATCTGCAACATTCTTCAAAGTGTCGACCTTTTCAAGACAGCCCCTTCCATCTTCCACCATATCTCTCATGAAGTGAAACTGCACATCAATGTGATTCGTCTTGGCATGGAAGGTCAGGTTCTTTGCCAAAAAAATGGCACTTTGACTATCACAGTAAATAGTGATCTGCCCTGCATTAAAACCAATGTCTGAACACAAATGTCTCAACCAAACTGCCTCCTTACAAGCATGAGTTGCAGCCATGTACTCTGCCTATGTTGTGGATAAAGGAATTGTAGCCTGTCACTTGCTCATCCAACTAATTGCTCCATAATTTAGCATGAATGTGTATCCACTGGTGGATTGCTTGCTGTCAATGTCCCCTACCCAATCAGAATCAACATATCCTCAAATACTGAGTGTTGTTTGTGATGCAACCAAACTGTCATGGTAACACAAAGCATAATCTAAAGTCCCCTTCAAATACCTGAACACTCTCTTCACAACATCCCAATGTGATCTTCCCAAATTTTCCATGAAACGACATAGAACTTCCACTACTTGGGAAATTTCTAGTCTTGTACATACCATAGCATACATTAAACTACCAACAACACTTGCATAGGGAACAGTGGTCACGTCCTCCATCTGAGTAGCAAACTTTGGATAGTCTTCAACAAATAGCTTTGTTCCTTGTATGACTGGAACAACTAGCTACTTGCAGTCTATCATACCAAACCTCTCCAGAACGGTGTTCACATACTTACTCTAAATTACCAAAAGCTTTATGCTTGTTCTATCCCCAGTTATCTCCATACCAAGAAATTACCTTGCTGCACCAAGAACCTTCATTTTGAACTTTGCAGAAAATTGAGATTTAAGATCAGAAATCATAGTCTTGCTATTTCCTATGAATAATATATCATTCACATACAGTGTAATAACAAGCACACGATCATTCTCAGATTTATGATAAACACAATGGTCATATTTTGATCTTACAAATCCCATAGACAACACAAATGTGTCAAATTTTTGGTACCACATTCTAGGATATTGCTTTAAACCATACAGAGATTTATTTAAATTATAGACCAAATTTTGTTTACCTTTCACAACAAAATGCTCAGGTTGGGACATATAGATTTCTTCTTCTAGCTCACCATGGAGAAACGTTGTCTTCACATCCATCTAATCAATTTTAAAATCATAAACAACTGCCAATGACAACAAAAATTTGATAGATGTTAGCTTTGCTACAGGGGAAAAAATTCTCCATAATCAATTCCCTCAATTTGGGAAAATCCCTTTGCAACCAGTTGTGCCTTATACTTCTCAACACTGCCATCAAGGTCTGTCTTCTTTTTGAATATCCACTACATCCAATAGGATTTTTCCCTTTAGGCAGTCTACCAAATCCTAGGTTTCATTCTTCTTCAATGAATCCATTTCTTCATTCATGGCTTCCAGCCAAGAATTCGAATCAATCATGCTGATTGCTTCTTTTACAATCCTAGGCTCATCAGTGCTAGTAATTGAGGCATAGGCATAGTTCGAATTTAACATAGAGAAACCATACCTTTCAGGTTGCCTTTTTTCTCTTGTAGACCTTCTTATAGGCTGAGGTTGTGGTTCTTCCCATCAGAACTTCCAGAGTTGCTTGAACTCTCCTCAGTCTCGTGTACATCATGCAACTCTTCCCTTTCTAGAGTTTGGGGAATCTCAACTGCATCCTTTTTCTTGTCACTCTAATCTGTCTCAAGCTGTTGATCACTTACTGAAGGTTTCAAATCATGAAATATCATGTTTCTTTTGTACAAAACCTTCTCAGTAATAGGTTTCCAAAGATTGTATCCCTTCACACCAACTCCATAGCCGATAAGAATACACTTGACAACCTTGTTATCCAATTTTGATTTCTTTTCATTTGGCACATAAACATATGCCTCACAACCAAAGACATGGACATGCCTCAGAGAGGGCTTCTTACCAGACCAAGCTTCCAAAGGTGTCTTACCAACAAGAGCAGAGCAAGGAGATTGGTTTATTAGATAACATGTTGTAGCCATGGCCTTAGCCCTGAACTTCTGCTCCAAACCAGCATTGCTTAGCATACTCTTTGCCTTTTCCATCAACGTCCTATTCAACCTTTCAACAAGTCCATTCTATTGTGGAGTGTAAGGCATTGTATTATGCCTTTTAATTCCATGATCAGTGCAATACCTTTCAAAATCTATAGAACAAACTTCACCGCCATTGTCTGTCCTCAAACATTTAATTTTCCTTCCAGTCTGATTCTCTACCATAGATTTAAACTATTTAAACCAACTAAACACTTCTGATTTAATTTTAAGAAAGTATATAAATTCCCTTCTCGAACAGTTATCAATAAAAGAAACATAATATTTAGACTTCGATAATGAAGGAACATTAACTGGACCAAACACATCTGAATGAACATAATCCATTATACTAGAAGATTTATGAGGACTAGAATAAAATGAAACATGGTGTTGTTTTCCATAGATACAATGTTCACAAAAATAGAACTCAAGGTTACAATCATCAAGCCCTTCTACAAGATTTTTATTCTTCAAGGTTTTCAAACCTTTCTCATCTATGTGACCTAGTCTATGATGCCACAACATAGTCTTCTTAGCTGGGATTTTCACCTCCAAAGCATTTGCAGCCAGAGAAGTGTCTTCATCATTCTCTCCAGGGACTGATTTACATGACTCTATAGAGGCATTGTTACATTGAATAGGACGTGCATCCAACTTATATAGAGTTTGAGTACGAACACCCTTAGCCAGCACCATTGCACCTCTAGCCATTTTACATCCTTTACTAGAGAAAAAAACTTCTACACCAACATCATTTAACTTACTCATAGAAAAAAGATTTCGAGCCAAACCTGGAATGTGTAGTACACCACCAATCCCTTTGACTCTCCTGTCAAGAAATTGAATTCTAACTCTTCCTCTACCAACTATCTCCAACATTGAATCACTTGCCAAGTACACCTTTCCACCATCATACTTCTCATATTTAGAGAACCATTCTCTATTGGATGTCGTGTGAAAGGACACACCTGAGTCAACCAACGAGACATCATCTGATGCCTGAGTTGTCAAGGCTACTACAATGAAGGCATCTACATCACTTTGAGAAGATTCATTTTCAGAAGCATTCTTCTTCTTCTTCTCCTTCCAGTCCTTCCGGATATGACCAGGTTGCCCATAGTTCCAGCATCTCACCTTGAAATTTTTACAAGGAGACTTTGATCTCCCTGTAGATTTGAATTTTGACTTCTTGGCCTTCTTCTTTCCTTTCTCTCAAGGATAACACAACTGGCCAGGCTTTGATACCACTTGAAGGGAAAATAGGGGTGGATCTAATGACCCAACAGTGCAAAAGACATTCCCTTAACACTAATACAACAGAGGAGAGGAGCATAAATAGGTTCTAATAGCTTCTAAATACTACTGAGATGAGAAACAAACAACATAAAATAGAAAACAGAATTAAGCATTCATAGTTGACACAAGATATACGTGGGAAAACTTTTACAGGTAAAAACCCCACCACACCAAGTTGAGACAATTGTATTACAACAATAAAGATATTACATACAATTTATAGTCTTTCCTCTCTGTTCAGCTCATAGCAGCACTCTACGATCTTAACTCATAGTTACAATACTTCCTTGCAAATTATATAATATGAATTCTCTTCTTACATCGACTTGCACTCATGCGTACATATCTGTCAACCTCACACTGACATTACAAGTCTTCATCACATTTACCATCTCAACCAATCCCATGGCTTCAGGTTCATGCATCGAACTTCCAGTATGCCATCGATCTTCATTGATTGCATTGAGTCACCCAACAATAACTTCACCACCCAAATCGGGTTCCTGTCATCAGTTGAAATCGACCTGCAATTACTACTTTTACTATTTTTGGCTTTTGGACGAACTGGCATTGAGCCTCGTTTCCTTCTTGCATTAGCTGAACTCTTTTGACTTTCCGGTCCAACTTGGTTGATTGAGCTCTGAGCTCACCCAAGCTCTCCAAGTCTCTACCGCTCCATCGCCAAGTTGACTCTACCCACCCGTGGTAAAGCGATGAGCTGTACCAAGCTCACCCATGCTTCCCCATGCTACCGCCAAGCTTGTCTTCACTCTTCGTGGTATGGCAGTATGTGCCTCCAAGCTCTGCCTTGTCTTGCCTACGCTACAACTGCTCCATCTGAGTTGACCTGTAGTAATGCGGTGAGCTCATCCGAGCTCGCCCTTCGACTCCAGCGAGCTCTGCCAAAGATACCCCGCACTACCACTAAATCCAACTGACTCATCTATGGTGTGGCGGTATATCATCCGAGATTGCCCCTTGTCTACACCATGCTATTGGTGCCTGGCTGGAGATGACACACGGTGTGGCAGTAACGATCAAGCTAACCATTAGCGGTCATACCGCGCTATCATGGGGGCCACCAGGCCACCCCGTGGTAGGGCGGTAACCGCCAGATGAACCGCATGTGGTCTCACCATGGTGAGTGGACCCACCACCCACAATAAGGCGGTAAATGCCCGGGCGACTGTAGGCAGTCTCACCGTAGCCACCGCGGTGAGACAACTCACTGTGCATGGTAAGGCAATAACTACCAAGACTGTCACCATGGTACCGCCAAGGGATGAAGGCACAATCACGGTAAAGCGGTAAGGAATGAAAGAAGCTAGGCATAGTAAGGCGGTAAAGGTTGAAACATCAAATTTTCACCAAGTCCAAAAGCAGAGGTACAAACTAGAAGTTGAGACACAAAATTCTCAACAAGAGGTAGAGATGGAGAGAGGGAGATATAGAGAAGTATATAGGGAAGGAGAGATAGAGAGTGAGACATAGAGAGAGAGAGAGAGAATTGTGAGATAGAGAGTAGAGAGGAAAGTACTGTGGTAGAAAGATCGAGAGGGAGGAAAAGAGGGGGAAGGATGGAGAGATCGATGTAGGGGGGGAGAGAGAGAGAGAGAGAGAGAGTTCTTCAACTCAAGGGAGAGAGAGTCAAATAAATGGATGGAGATAGTGAGAGAGAGGTTTAGAGTGTAGGGGATAAACAATGAGATAGAGAGAGAAATAATACAACTTGTTGATTACTAAAATTTGACCTCCTGGTTATTGAAATTTGACATGTTAATTACTGAAATTTGACTCTGAATTTTTTTAAGATCTTTCAAAAACTATAATTTTCATTATAACTCCTAGAGATATGAAACCACTCTCAAACATCCTGAAACTATATACACAAAATATAACTTAAATTATAAGAAAGTAAATGTCCATGATATGTAAATGCCAACTTATACTTTCTTATACTTTAAGTTATATTTCATGCAAATGTCCATATGTAAATGTCAACTTGTATTTAAATGTTTATTTCATGTATATAGTTTCCTTGAAAGATAACAAGAAGAAAGAGAAAAAAAAGAGAACAACAAATTTTCAATGTAGACCAAAACACAAGCATGTTATAACGCACTTGCATTTTGTCAATGCATTCACAAAACGTGAGCGTGTTATAATGCGCTTGCATTTTGGAAATTATTTTTTGAATTCAAAAAATACACGTTTTTTTAAATTCAAACTGTAACATGAGTGTATTATAGCACACTCACGTTTTGGCTTGGTAGTGACTGAGCCTAGGCTCGGTCACTACTAACCCATAACGTGAGTTCATTTTACTATAATTCACTCATGTTTTTGCTATTTTGGGTTGAAAAAGTGAAGTGGCCACTTTTTTACTCCCATATATTTTCACCCACCCAGTTCAGTCAGTTAAAAACTTCTTGAACAACTCCACAAAAGTGGTAATGGATCCATGGAGGAGTTGCACGAACCACTCCAGTTCCTACCCACCCAAACTACAATGAGATAGACGAAGGATATAGTTATCCTTATATTCCACCTCTTAGAAAATCATAAAGAATTATTTGATGTGATCTTGAGGATCACCTTTCCCTTCAAATGTACTTATCAAATTTGGATATTTTGAAATGCTTGGGAAAAGGTGTGGTCGCAATGGTGCGATCAAAGGGATATGGACATAATTCCTTGAATTTGAAGAATTTGGTATTTTTGGCTTGAAAATTCTTGAATGTGACTTTCATATCCTCGTGTTCTTGATTAGGAACCATTTATGGGGGGGGGAACCACTAGAATAGAACTTCATTGATTGGTGTATTGATTATATGAAGGTGTAGCATGATGAGGTTGATTGGGACGTGGATCATTATATGATAGTAGTTGTGGTGGGTTAAAGTATGACATTTTTGTGATGGTTGAGATGGATAAACTTGTTGTCGAAATTGATTATTATATGATGGTTGTTGTGATGGATTAAAATATGACGGTGGTTGAAGAGGATCATTAGAAGTTTGTTGAGATGGTTGATATTTATGTTGAGGGGGGTATTTAGGAGGATTCCCATAGGATTTCAAAGGAGGTTGAGATGGATGCAATTGATAGTTAAGAGAAATTTTGTGTGGATAATGAGGTAGTTGAGAAGGATAGGATTACAATAGATATTGGAGTGGATTGGTGTGAGGTGGTTGAGGATTAACATATTATTGTGGGGGTTATTGAGATTGATATGAGGAAAATTATGGGATGGCAAAGGTGGATGTGATTGATGTGAAGGATCTTGAGAGACATACAAATATTGAGTGTGATGTGGAGTAGTTGGGGGCTGATTATGGTATTGGTCTAGTTGTTGTATAAGATCCATGGGATACGTGTTGATGTGGGATATTGATGTTGTCATGGGGAAAAATATGATGGTAGATGGTTATGATGATATTAGGAAGAAGGATTGGGATAGGATTGTGGAACATGAGTGGGAGGTGGAATGTGAGAAGAGGATGAAAAGGGGATATGGGAAGTATGATATATTGGTTGAGTTGATACAAGAGGAATATGATAGGGTGTTGATATAGGGATATTGGTCATGAGGATCATCAGATTTAGTTGAGGTGTGGAATGAATTGATTTTTGTGAAATGAGATTTTTGATGTTGTGTGGGATTGAACCCTAAGGTTTGGTGGAAGATGTATGATTAGGACCATGAACGGGACTAAGGCCTGATCTTGATCCTAGTGAAGGGATTTAGATGGGGGATGGTGGAGCTTATATCACTACACATTTCTAAATTTTGGTATAGGACCTTATGGATTTTCAGGAGGAGCATGAGGGGTGGATGGTCGTACCATGTCCAAGTATTGGAAAAAATAAAATATAAGTGGAATTTTTGTACCTTGCATGAGGAGCTTAGCAAGGATAGCCTCAACATGTGCATTTATGAGGTGATCAGTCATGCACACATTGGCAAGATTATTATAGTGCTCTTGAATACTAGGAGTGAGTTTAGGTTGATAAATCATATCCTCCTCGATAAATACATGGTCATGGGGATGAGTGGGATTTGAAGGCCCATTTTGCATGGTGTATTGAGCTTCCCCACTAATGAAAAATGCATTAAAGTAGGGTGAATGATGAGGTTGTTGTTGTTGCTCCATATTTTTCTTAAGCTATAACCACATGGTGAAGGGCATGAATGATTGGATGATGGTTTGGTTGAAAGATGGCGACTCTAAGCCCAAGGACATGAATAAAAAAGAGTAATCGAATGTATGGTTTGATGGTTGATTTAGCACCTCAATTATATTTGGGAAGTTGGATTGGTGACAATTGATTAGATGGATACTTGAGATAGAAAACATTCTCAACCATGATTGATGGGGATAGTGAGACTATATTTTAGATAGGAATTTTTTTCAAGAACAAGTTATTTTGACACAAACCAAGCCTCTTGCTTGAGGTGGAATAGTTTGACTGAGAAGGATTACAAACTTAGGATAGACATAGTTCCTAAGAAATTATGATGATGATGGTTGGATTTAAAATTTTGGAGTTCTCAAACTAGTGCTAAGAGGTTATATTAGTTTTTAGGATGATGAGGATGGTGATGATATATATTTAGGGATGTCCTTGTGTCAATAGAGTGATGTTTTTGTGGATTTTAGAAAGGGGTTATATGATTAAAATGACTATTATACACTCTATATGAATGTAGAAAATTATTTTAGTTGTGGGATTAGCTTCAAAATAACACAAGATATCTTTATTTAAGAGGATTATCTCTTTGGATTTTATATGGGACACTGATTTTCCCAAGAATAGTGTGGATTCACCTCTGTAATAACATATCCACTCAAATTTAGGATCACCTAAAAATAAAGCATATCCACCCAAGAATGTAAACATCCAATGATAGCATTCCCACCCAAGTATGAACATAGTTGCTCAAGAGTGGCTAAAAGATGTTCTAATAGAATCACCCAAGAATAGATTAGAACCACCCAAATGTAAAAATTCCCAAATACAAAGAAAATTTACTCAACTATAGAAGGATCGCCCAAGAACAAAGCATATCCACTAAAGGATGAGTTTTTTTAAAGAACTTAATGGATCGAACCAAGCATGGGGGAATTGAATAAGAGTAGAATCACCCAAATATAGGGAAGAATTTCCCAAGTATGCTAGTGGCTGACAAGGAGCAGAATCGCCCAAGTATAGAGTGGATCCACCTAAGAAGAGATGCATCTGATTGAGAACAAGGTAGAATTACCCAAGGATGATGATCAAATGACAAAGGATTGGACATAAAATAAAATAAAAGACTCTAATTGGATAGGCTAAAGACACTCATAGGCACTCACAAGAATACACACCAAATTGCACACACCTAGATTAATAAAGTGGGTGTGATAACTTAGTGTAGGCCCATTAGCCAAAAGTATAATACCTCAAGATCAATGCAAGGAACCTCTCTTTCAAGATTCAATAGATAGGGATCTAGTGGCACAAGGGCTCACCTTTTCTCTTTCCTTGGAGGTCCTAATACCTTACCCAAATATCTCCTATCTCTACTCAAGGAGATACATGGTGAGTAGCTTCAAGCATGATATTGTACCCTACACTACACTAAGAAATAATCAAAAGGTCTTATGCTAGGCTCAAACAAGTGATCTAGTACATCCTTTAAATGCCAAGAGCGTATGTGAGGCACATTCACGAACACTAGTTTTTCACATATGCGGGCCAAGAATGTCAGTCAAGCCATTCAAACCAACCCTACACTCCTAGCTTGGTATCACTAGAGTATTAAATATTTTCTAAACAAAAAGTAACTAGATTGGGGTACAACTTACATTCTTCCACCTTTATATACCCCATCAGTTCACATGGTTGAATTCATCCTTTGATGGGATAAATTCCCAAAGCATGCCTCCTAAGGGGAAGGATATGCTAGGTGTTTTTGATAGATTTAGGCTCACATGAAGTTCAAAGATAGAGTATATGCACAAGTTAACATTCCTAGGTATATGCAATAAATGGACTTGGATTGATTTGTGATTTTTGATCCCTAAGCTCACCAAATAGCACAAGGGGAGATAATGTGTCAATAAATGGTCCCAAACATGGAAAAAAAAATTGGCCCTTTAGCAAAATTGAAGTGCACCTAAACTAGTGGAAAAACAAAAGTATTCGAATATGTCCTACAAGAAATTCGTTAGGAGTTTAAGTTCAACGATATTCAACTACATGAGGCTGAAAATGAGTGTTAGAAATATCACAAGTGCAATTAAAAGTTATCAGGTTAGTATTGAAAAGCATAAGAGATCTAAAAGCTAACAAAATATTAAACAAATTTAGGGTACTTACCAAACCGTCTAGGAACAGTGTAGGATCGCTCATGTATGATAGGGCTGCCCAAATAGAGAAGATTCACCCAAGTATGGGTAGGATAACCTAAGTAATAATGAGATTTCTTGAGAAGAGTGGAATTGCATAAGTATGGGCAATATCACTCAAGCAAGAGTAGGGTCACCCAAGTAGAGTGGAGTCGATCGAGTAGAGTTGAGTCACCCAACTAGAGCTGAGTCACCCATTTATAGAGTATAACCACCTTTTATTACTACAAGCTCATTGGTTAGTGGAACACCAAAGCACAACCACAAAAGTAGGAATGAAGTGTAAGAAAATTTATGGTAAAAAAAATAGAGAAAAACAATAAGCACAATATTAACATAGTATTTACATGGAAAACCTAGTAAAATCATACCAGGAAAAAACCATGGGAAAAGATCTTTCATATTTTATTTCTTAGAAAATTCTTAATTACAAGAGTCTTCTGAAAAAGTTACAAAAAATGTGACTTCGACAGAGTATAAGAAATCCGGTTGTAGAGTCCTATTCGAACACAACTATTGAAAAATAGTAAGTATGACTCATACAACTACATGTCAAACATTTGGAAAAATGACCAAAAAAAGAGAGTAAAAAACGGCCAATTTTTTTTTGGCTTCACCAGAGATGCCTTCGGAAAATGCCTTCAACAAATGCCTTCGACAAACCCCTTCAAACAATGCCTTTGAAAAATGCATTTGGTGTTACTTTCCTAATAGAAAATTCCTTTGGCGTGCATGTCACATACCATGAATTCTAGTTCTCTATGTCAACTATCCGTCACTGCTAGAATAATAATAAAATTGACTTCATCCAACAATATCCTACTTGAAGTCAAATTCCTCGCTTATGCATAAATCCTAATAATGAAAGACCAATGCCAATGTTGCCTATCATCAAGTAACACACAAGCCTAGAGAATTTCTACACCATATGAACTTCTCTCTACTAATGGGCTTCACCATAATATCTGTTGGGTTTACATCAATGTGTATCTTGGCCAAAGATATTTGTCCTTCTTCCATTACTTCACATACAAAGTGATATTGAATATCAATATGCTTTGTTCTAGCATGATATGCTGAGTTTTGTGCTAAGTGTAAAGCACTTTGGATGTCACAATGCAACACCATATTATCCTGCTTTACTTGCAACTCACCCAAAAGTCAGTGAAGCCAGATTGCCTCCTTGCTAGCCTGTGTTGCTGCTATATATTCAACTTTGGTAGTAGAAAAAACCACCATTGTCTGTAACTTTGATACCCATCTAAAAACACCTCCAACTAAGGAGAAAACATAACATGTAGTGGAATTTCTCTTATATCTATCTCCACAAAAATCTGCATCCACATGCCCATTAACCTGAAGACTACTCCCACTATAACATATAGCAACATCACAAGTGCCTCTCATATACCTAAGAATCCACTTCACAATCGTCCAATGCTTAGGACTTGGATTTTCCATGTGACGACTCATTACTCCCATTGCTTGTGCATTGTCTAGTCTGATGCACACCATGACAAACATAAGAATACCAACTGCTGATGAGATTGGTACATGAGACATTTGTGTATTTTTTGCTTTTGTGCTAGGGCACTGTTTCAATGAAAATTTAATATGAATATGAAATGGAGTACTAACTGGTTGTTCATTCTACATATTGAAGCACCATAGAAACTTCTCCACATAATTTTTCTATGACAACCATATTTTCCTATTATGTTTATCTTTGTGTATCCTCATACCAAGAATCTTATTTGCTCTTCCTAAGTCCTTCATCTTGAACTCCCTAGAAAGATGAGCTTTCAAATGGATGATCTTATTCATGTTGAGACTTGTTACCAACATATCATCAACATATAGAAGAAAAATAATAAAATTGTTATCATACCTATGAAAATAGGCACAATGATCAGCCTCACATTTGCTAAAACCCAAACTCATCATGAAGGAATCAACCCGCTTGTACCAACACCTTGGTGCCTATTTTAAACCATACATTAATTTTCTCAGCCTACAAACAAGATTCCCCTTGTCTCTTTCCTCAAAACCTTATGGTTTCTACATATAAATCTCCTCTAAGAGATCACCATGCAAGAAGGTCATTTTTACATCTAATTGTTATAATTCCAAATTAAAACTAGTAGCTAGAGCTAAAATAACTCTAATAGTACTTAACCGTATAATAGGTGAAAAAGTTTCATCAAAATAAATACCAGAATTTTGTGCATACCCCTTAGCCACCAATTGAGCTTTATACCTCTCCAAATTATCATTTATGTCCCTTTTCAATTTGAGGACCCACTTGTTCCCAATAGATTTTCACCCCTTAGGTAATAGCACAAGCTCCCATGTCTTGTTCTTATGAAGATCTTCCATCTCCTCTTCCATGGAAACTCTCCACTTAATTGCACATTTAGATTCACAAGCTTCTTGATATTAACTAGGTTCACCAATATCAGTTAGTAATACATAAGAAAAATTACAAGTAGGAGAGTACCTTTCAGGTGCTATGGATACTCTAGTGGACCTCCTTACAAGGGGTAATATATCACCCAGTGGCATATTTGGTTGTTGTTCACCTTGTTGATTCTCATTTGGTATAGGGGCATATTATCATCATAACTTTCCACCTCAACTGGAATAACTTATTTACTTTGTTGTTCTTTACCTCTTTGGATTGAATTTTCATTAGAATAAACATCTCGACTAACTATAACCTTGTGGGTAGAAGTATACTACATGTACCCCTTTGTACCTTCTACATAGCCAAGAAAAATATACTTTATGGACTTCACATCCAACTTACTTCTACTCTTTTTAGGAATATGAGCATAAGTATTAGAATCAAATACACGAAGAAAAGAATAATCAACAGGTTTACCTGTCCATACTTCTTTAGGGATTTTATTATCAAGAGTTGTAGTGGGTGATCTATTGATCAAGCTATAGGCTGTAGAAACTTAGACCTCTGCCCAAAATTTCTGCTCTAAACTTGCAGTGCTAAACATACATTTGGCTCGTTGCATTATTGTACGGTTCATGCATTCAACAAAACCATTTTTTTGTGGTGTTCTAGCAACCATAAATTGCCTTTCAATACTAGACTCACTAAAAAATTGGTTAAACTCTCCTAAATAAGATTCTCCTTTGTTATCTATTCTCAGACATTTTATAGTCTTACCCTTTTGATTCTCTACCAAAGCTTTAAACTTCTTAAAATAAGAAAACACTTCAATTTTCTTCTTGAGAAGATAAATCCACACCTTAAAAGAATAATCATCTATAAATGAAATAAAATATGATGAACCCCCAATAGATGTAATAGGAGCTTCCCAAGTATCCAAATGAATTAATTCTAACACATCTTTACTTCTGGTAGTACTTCTAGAAAAAACTAAGTCTATTCTACTTTCCAAACAAACAATGTTCACACAAATTTAAATCTTTACATTTGGCACCTGGGAGAAGATTTATATCTTAGTACCTTGAGACCACATTCACTCATATGGCCTAGTTGTTGATGCTAGGTTGATATTGAGTCAGCTTCTTCATCAGATGCCATTGTAGCTTCTCCATTGCTAGTTTCCCCAACCAACCTATAGAGATTTCCAGCCTTTTCTCCCTTTAGCACAACCAACACACCCTTTGTTCCCTTGAGATAGCTATTTTCACCATTAAATCGGTAACCTTGTTCATCAAAAACTCCAAGAGATAAAATATTTTTCTTTAATTCTGGTACATGTCTAACATGTTGAATAGTCCTTACCATTCCATCAATCATCTTTATTCTTATGTCACCTTCACCAATAGCTTCACATAGGGGTTGCAATTTCCCATGTATATAATACCTCCATCACATGATTGATAAGAAGAAAACTAGTCTCTGTGTGTAGTCATGTGAAAGGAGGCACTTGAATCAAGAATCCAAACATGAAGGAAAGAACCTCTTAGGTTAGCAGTTAATATCTCCCCTTCTTCTAATTGTGTTTGAACTTCTGTTGTGTTCGCCTTAGATGCCTGGGAAGTAGAATTTTCTTTGCTTACTTTTGGCAATCTACAATACTTTTTGACATGTCCATTTCTACCACAATTCCAACATTTTACTCTTTTCTGCCCCTTGGATTTGGACCTAGTTTTTCCATGCTTAGTATTTCCTCTTTCCTGAGTTCTACCTCTTGCAACTAGGGCTTCATTAGAAGATTTGTGAGATGTCTTCCACCTAGAATCTTTAGAAATTATAATGGCCACGAAATATTCAAAGAAAAATTTCTCACTCAGAGTTGAGTTACTAAGAGCCATAACTTGTTGATCCCAAGTTTTAGGAAATGAGCACAATAAAATTGTCACCTTATCCTCTTCTTCAATTTTCACATCCACTGAATCCAACTTGCTTGTCAGTTTGTTGAAATCATTCAGATGATTTGTGATAGATGAATTGTCATGCATTTTCAAATTATGCAACTATCTCTATAATAGAATTTTATTTTTTAATGACTTCATCTCATATATCTTTTCAAGCTTAGTCCACAAGTCATGTGCAATTTTCTCCTCTGCAACATTGAATAGAGCTAAATCTATTAGAGATAATTAGATTGTTGCTTTGGCCATGCTATCCTTCTCATTCCAATATACATCACTCATGGATATATGTTTTGATTCTACCCCTTTAAGAGCTAGGGCACATCCATCCTTCACCAAAAAATCTTGAATCTTTAGCTTCCATAGAGAAAAATTAGAACCATCAAACTTTTGCACTTCAAAGTTGGTAACTATGCTTCCTGTCATTGCTAACTTCTCCAAAAACAAAACTTCTACATAAACAACCTTGCTTTGATACCAACTATAAGAAAATTTATAGTGAAAAAATAGAGAAAAACAATAAGCACAATATTAACATAGTATTTATGTGGAAAACATGGTAAAAGTATACCAGGAAAAAACTATGTGCAAAGATCTTTCATATTTTATTTCTCAAGAAATTTGCAATTACAACAATCTTCTAAAAAGTTATAGAAAATGTGACTTCAATAGATTATAAGAAATATGAGTTGTAGAGTCCTATTCAAACACAACTATCCAAAAATAGTAATTATGACTCATATAACTGCATGTTGAACATTTTGTAAAATGGCCAAAAAAGAGAGTAGAAAATAACCAAAAAATTTCCATCTTTTCCAAAAACGCCTTCAGCGTAGTTACCTTCAGAAAATATCTTCGGCCTACTTGCCTAATGGAAAAAACCTTCAACATGTAGGGTGCATACCATGAATGCTAGTTCTCTATGTAGACTATCTGTCAGTGCTCAAATAACAATAAAATTGACTTCATGTTCCAATATGGAGCTGCCCATTTATAGAGCGTATCTACCCAAGCGAGGATGTATCTACCTTTGTGTAAATTTGTAGACATAAAATAACTAGAAAAAGTTAAATTTTATTAATTGAATCAGCCAAAATGTGTGTAGGAAAAAATTGTAATTGTGAATGATTTAACTACTAAAAACCAAAAACCGCAAATACCATGTACAACAATTGGATTAGGCCAAAGAAAAGCTCACATCTCCATGGAATTTGATGAAAATCAAGCATATCAAATCTCTCATCATGTAGATTAGCCCAATATCACTAGATTTGATGTGTGCTCACTCAATTTTGGTAGCATAACGATGCTAAAATTGCTTAAGGTTGCATGCTGATAGAAAAATAGTTTTTTTGGTATGTATGTGAGAGGAGAAAAGGATGGATGGTTAGGACTTCTTTACGAAGATAAATGGCTCTCAATGGTTGAGACATCTCACCTCATGAGATATTGCCAAGTGACATCATGAGGGGATATGTGAGGGAGATGATCTATCAAGCCTCAATATTGTGACAAGTGTCCCAATGTGAGAGTTTGAGAGGGAGATGGTACCGTAGAAGGTACCCTAGGGGGATGGGGAGGATCAAGGTCATAAAGGGCTTCATTTTTTCTATATTACCAATGTATGGCTTGAGGAAGGGAATAAAAGAATTTAAAATTCTTTTAGGTACTTTTGGAAGAAAGACCCATGTGCCTAAAGGACATGGGGTCTTTTTTGAAAGGGGAAATATTAATGAGATGGGTGGCTAGGTGAGTAGGAAATAAATGGAAAGGGATTAGCTCCAAATGATTAGTGGAGGGATTAGGTGGAAGTTATGATTTAGACCAAGATTAGTAGGTAAGTGGGAGAATATGGAGGATGTGACACCTCTTAATCAATGATTGTGTGTGGGCACTTAATTAAGGGATGATTAGGATTAGGATTAGGGGATAATGGTAAATTATGGGAGATGTGACATTTGAGGGGATTTAAATAAATAATAAATAATTTATTTAATTTATGTGTGAGGAATTAAGGTTGGGTAAATAATTATGAATAATTATTTACCTAAAGTTGGGCTTTAGGGGGAAATAGATAGAATGATTTTAGATTAATATTAGAACGATGAAATATCTAATTAAATAATATGACATTATTTAATTAGTGTAGAGGATTGAGAAATATGAACTAAATCAAATAAATAAGACTATTTATTCGATTTAATAGATGAAGTGAATATAGACAAAAAACTATGGTAAAATTGTCCAAACAATAGTGGTCAATTTTAGATGTCTACATGTATATACAATAATGTTTACATATTTATAAAATAAATTATTGAAGCTTCTTTATAGAGTGAAAACCATCTAGATGGTTCTACAAAAATCAAATTGTTTCTATAGCTATAAGTACTTTCTATATAGTTTTAGATATTTTTTTATCCTTTCATAATCAAACTTGTAATTTCCACATTTTTTTCTAACCATCACCACAACAATACAAGAGAATTTTGAGGGTTGGAATTAAGATTTCCAATGTCCTCAATTAATTTAAACTGAAATAAATATATATATACACACACACTTTTTTAAAAAATTTACAAAGTATTTTCTTCTTCATAAACTTCCTTTAAAATCCATATCAAATTTGTTATTATTGTGTTGAAATTCAACTTTGTTGTTTTATTAGGTAAAAAAGTAAAAATTGAAATAAGGCTACTACCTTTAATATTATATTTATCTTATTTGGGATTGTTTTCATTCTTTTTTTCTTATTCATTTATAAGATTTAGAAGAAAAATATATATCTTCTTTAACATTTTTACAAAAAGAAATTCAAATCCTTTATCTCTTTTGGTAATATCATGCTTGAAATAATATTACTATTTTCTCTTAACTTGCTACTTGAAATCAAATTAAATCTTTCTCTTACAATATTCAATAAAAACTAATGAACCAAAGTTGTTGCTTGAATTCAAAATATTACTATAGGAAAATAAAATTGAACTTACTATTCTTCCACATAAAAATTTTCAACTTCAAGACTCTTGATTACTTATGCTACAATTTCTTCTCCAAATAATATATAAATATTTTATAATTTATTTATCATTCTTCTATTGACCACCTTATCAATCTTTATCTTAGTCTTATTTTAAAATAATCATTTTTTCAAACAAACTAAACTCATTATCAAAATAACCATCATCATTATGACCATTAAATTCATTATTTTCATATTATCCATCTTTCTTTTACATTCATAGCTATAATTCCCACATTTCTTACTAATATCATTGAATATAAGATTGTGCATATCTTTGATGGTCATGTTGATGGTTGGTCCTTTACTCTTCTTACATGAAAACCTCTTCTTTTACTTGTGTTTGAAAGGTTTTCTCCGTGGCTATTTGATTGAACCTTTGTTTGTAGGCCTATTGTGATCCCATTAACTCATTGATATATAACCTTATTAGATCTTTTGATTCTTGAATGGAAATCACAATAGAATTAATTTTTTTAAGAAAACTCTTTTTAAAAAAAGTCTATATAATTATTTTTTCTTCCATATATTCTAACTATTCTTAGTTAACTTATGATACCCATTGCTTAGGTAAATATTTCTTCCATTGATTCAAACTCTTAAACTTGTAAGTTCTCAATATCTATAAATTCATTAGTTTCACCTTATTGCTATCTTTATACACGTTTTGAAGAATCTCCCATCCTCGTTTGAATTTTGTTGCTACTACAACCCATTGCATTGTGAATTGTATAAAATATAATGTTTTGGAATCTTTCTTATTATATTTAATAAATTATTTCATGTTTGAGTTAAACCATTGTATCCTACTTGATTAACAAGTTCTAAGAACCCATTCTTTGCAAACTTCCAAAGATCTTGAAAGAAAATATTTCTCATTTTAATGCTCTAATGATTGTAGTTTTTTTTGCTAGAGAGTAGTTTTTCCCATTAGAAAAGGTATTTGTGGCTAGAAAGTATTGTTGCTAGACATTGTGCAACCTCTTCAAGAAAATATCTCTTTGCTCAAAATTTGTCAAATTGAATCCCAAACTTAATTTCAAAAATAATCCAAATAAAAGAAACTTAATAACCAAGCTTTTCTAAACCTCCTTTGCTAAGCTCATCAAATTGTCCATACCAATTTGAAAAAATTAATGTATGCATTATTTTTAAACTATAATAGATTTCCATTAAATATTAAATCTTGCTAAATCAATTCTTAAATATGTTCAATGCGAAAAACATATATACAAAATAAATACACACTTGCATTCTCATATCCGATAGCTAAACCATTCTATAGATTTAATATAAAACCCTAAAAAAAAATATATATATATATATATTTATTAAATGTTAGTACTGCAATTCTTCATTAAACTTTTACTATTGTTTGTTTTCGCAGCTACAATTATATATAGAAAGAATTGTTTTATATTTTTCAGCTAAATTTTGAAAACTTCTTAATACATTTGAACTAACAACTAATTATATATAGAATAATGATTGCAAAGAATGATTTTATATTTTCAATTAAATTCTAATTTTTTTTTAATACACTTCAAACTAATACTAATTATATATATATACAAGAATGCTTGTATATTTCCAATTAAGTTCTAAAAACTTCTTTATGCAATTGAAACCAAAAACTAATTATATATACACAGGAGTGGTTGTATATTTCCAGAAGTTCTAAAAGCTTCTTTATACACTTGAAACCAAATATATAATTACAACTGTTTAAAAGTTTGTTCAAAATTCAGTAGCTTCTAAAGACAACTAGAGACTTTTTTGATAGGTCTCTATGTTCTTACACTCAAACTTATGATTCCAACACACTCTTTCTTATTGTCACTGCAACAATATGAGAAAAGAGATTTGGAATTAGGATTTCCAACGAGGACGACCTTAGACAAGAGAAAGGTCTGCCTCCAACTGCTATATGGCGTATAACTGTATAAATCTCTTAAACACCTAACCACGAGCTATGTTACAGTCATTCGACAGCACCAGCTCCTCAATAAATTCGGAGATGGCCGGTGAGAGTTAAGCCACATAAACCAAATATGGTTAATGTACATATGATCAACAAGCCATAGAAGAATGAGTATAGGAAGGATAGAATTGTGATTTTTGTAGAGAAGTGAAAGGTGTAATGTTATTAGATTTTAAAACTCTTTGACAGGAAGGACACACTGTTAGAGTTGCTGAAGGCGATTGCATTTGCATGTACAATGGAGACGACGCTGCTGCAAGTTTTAGAGATCTCAGTTCTATTAACTCTTCCTGCAGCCTTCTGTTTTCCTCTGTTAACGACTCATAACACCTCCTTAAGAATTCACAGTCCACTTCGGTTTGCTTAAACTTGGTCCTGAAAAGTTGGTGAAATAAATTCAGTTTTTACCAGTTTGATCATGATGTTTTATAATGCCAAATCAACTGTTAGCCTTCAAACTAAGGACATGGATGGAAGGATTGTTACCTTGCCCTCCTGTTTTGGAACCAAACTTCAACTTGTCTAGGACTTAGATTGAGATGCTTGGCCAAGGCTTGCTTTTGCTTCTGCAATTTAAAAGAAAAATAATTAGATTTTCACAATAAACAACTCCATTTTTGAGTTCTGGCAGAATGTAAGCAGATAGATCATGAAATAGGATCCGAAACATCGATGATGAAATTTTTTTACATGTTTATTGAACGGTTTCTGGATTTGATTGTGTACATTTTTTTTACATCAAATATTTTGAATCACTCTTCGTGATCCATCATTAGAATAAATTAGTGATCTCAAAAAAAAGAATGACTTTAATAACATGTAAGCAGACAATTTCGTTGTCTTAAAAAAAACCAAAAATATCTTTTGATTTCAAAATAAACAATTCTCACCAAACAAAAATAAAAGCTAATTTGGAAGAATTCCAAAGTTAATTCTCTTCAACAACCATTCACAACTAAAAATTACACAATAACAACAGTTTTCTTAACAAATATACCTACTCGAAGTGGTGTGGCCCTCACAAAGTTGATTTCAAATTTCATATGATTTTTTTAAAAAATTAAAGCAATCTTGTTACTGATTATATTATTCAATGGTCAAACAGTTGAAATAATTTATCCCTCGTCTACATCAGAAAATATAATTAATTATCTTATTTTTATCAACCAAAACTTATCCTTAATGAATTTAAAAATGTTTAAGATTGAACAAAATAAAATCCATAAACACTACCATCAAAGAAACTAGTTGGTAAAGCTTCATGCACTGTTCAAAAATTGCACTCAGAAGTAAACCTCCATACATAAGTGTTCAAAAAATTAGTTTCAGTGGTTGAAACCCTTGACCTGTGACCTAAAGATCAAAAGGTATATAAACTCAATTACAGGTACAGATACACATATAGAAAGTTCCTTTCAACTATCTGTTGCCTTTGTTGAGATCTAAGGGTTATTTAAGCTCACTCTTAGAAAAATTTGATCGTTTGAATTGGGTGTTCCTTTAATTGAAGATTTGAAGAATCGAAGAATCAAATATCTGATGAGATCAGCGAAACAAAATCTTAAAACACACCATTATAACCTTCATTTAAATGAGACAAGATCAAACCAGTAAAAGAAAGATAAGTAAAAGCACATAAGCTCCTCAGATGCTCAAAATACTTGAGAGGTAAGGCAAACTTACTGGATTGAGAGTACTGTTTTCTTTGAAGGTTTCTTCTAAAGTAGCAGATTGTTGTTTTGAAAGTCTCAGCTTCTTCCTTGTACCACTGCCGTCCTCTTCTTCATCACTAACCCTACAATAACCCTTATCGCCTTCAAAATCCCCTGTAACACTATCTCGCTCTCGTTTTATACCCACTCCATAGCTGCTTTCCTGATCGACGACGTTAGGATCCCCATGAAAGGACGACATGGTGGTCTTATGGAAGGAAGCCATATTATCATTGTGGGTATCACCATGCTGCCTAGAATAGCAGCTACCAGGACCCAATTTACTCACACCGATGACATTTTTCCTTGGAATAACAGAACCTTGATCTGAAGTAACATCCCAAATGTTAGAACACAATAAAACAAAACCAAAACAAGTCACCTACTAAAAACGCAATCTGTCTATCTACCTGCCAAATTCTCCCATACACAGAGAGAAGACGAATGAACACGCGCAGGAGCCAGCGGCAGCAGATCCAACTGAACAGGAGTCGAAGGGCGAATTCCAATTCCCAGACCCAGCTCTGTATCACATTCCTCATCATCCACACCCATTGTTTCAAACTCGCGGGGTCCTATCACAGATCACCGCCGTCCTAGTTCAGGACACAATTTATAGGAAAGTGAGCACTAGAAGCCCTCGGAAGGATCACTGATGATCACACGACAACAATAGTGATCATAATGACGATGAAGACCAAGGAAGAATTCGGCAAGATGCAGATCTGTGAACAGAAACACCACGAATGTTACTAGAATTCATATTTTATATCTCTTCACATGGGCGAGTTCCAAACTGGGGATCGCTCAGCCGTGCAAACTAAATGCTAATTTTTACGTGGGATCGAATATTTCATTTATCTTATTATCTACGGAAGAGACAGAGAGACTGGAACACCTCATGGCCGGTGCCACGTTACGAGTTTCAAGAAGCTTATCACTTACCCCACGCAAGTGCCCATGTTAGGCTGCCCTCTCCATGGTCGACAATACACAGTACCCGTAATCATTGCTTATCATCCTCTCCTACTTCCGCTCACGCTTTGGTTTTTCTATTCTTTACCCGTCGATTCGTTCCCCACTGTTACGTCTGTGGCCATTAATTAGAATTTATATACCTGTTATGCTTTCTAATTCAAGAAATATGGGGCGAGGAATTATTTCTTCAATACGAGGATGCCCACGTGTGGCGTATCAATTTGTGAGCCCCACGTGGGTTCGAGTCAAGGGGAGACCAGCACCCGGGCGGCAATATTTTATATTATTTGTTTATTGGATTATGTGAGCCGCCCACATGATGAGGGTTTGGAAACTAAGTAAGGCTAGGCCTGACGTTTGTTAATGTAATGGAGATGGAAAAGTGTCGAGGTAGAACGTGCTGCCCATTACCTAACTCCCATAACTATGTGATGTGGGGCTTACGAAGCAGAAGTCTTTGATTTCAAATTAAAATTAGATGTATCTTATTATACTATAAAGGGTTTTATAAAATATTTGTTGGTGTGTTTTAAATGGGTAATTCAAAATTTTTATTTAAATAATTTTAAAATAAGTCATCATTGCATAATCTTATATATAATTATGCTTTATAGTTGTTTAAAGAAAAAAGGGTTTTGTATAATATTTGTTGGTGTGTTTAAATGGGTATATTTGAAAAAATAAATTAGTTAAAATATTTTTTTAGTTAAATAATTTTAAAACAAGTTGTCATTTGTTTTTAACAATATGATATAAAAGCTTATATAACTATGTTTTATAATTGTGTAAAAATAAAGAGTTTTATAAAAGATTTGTTGGTGCATTTTAAATGGGTATATTTGAAATTCTAAACTAGTTAAATTCATGATTATTATTTAAATAATGTTAATATAAGTGGGTAATTGTTTCTAACACTGTGATGAATAAACCTATGTAAATATTTTTTTATAGATGTGTAAAAAATAATGATTTTATATAATATTTCTTGGTGTGTTTTGAATGAATATATTTAAAATTTAAAATTATTTTTTCATTATGGTAAAAGCAAGTTTTGATGGGACTGTTTTTAAGACCTAGAACCCTATAAAAAGAGGAAATGCTACTAAGAAAAAAATCCATAGACCATCAACTGCCAAACAAGAGCATCCACCAAAAGAATATCAATACAAACTTAGGCTCTAACAAATAATTTTTTAAGGGACCTTGAACACTATACAACTAGGTTTTAACTGGGATCTTGAACCCTTAATATATCGTGATCACAACCTGTGTAGCCAAACCATAGTTAACTAGATCTACTCAAAACAAAGAAAAAGACCAACACAAATTTAAAATTAGTTAAAATCTATTTATTTTTATTTAAATAATTTTAAAATAAATCAACATCTATTTCTAACAATATGCTGCATAATTTTATAGAATTATAACTTATAGCTATGAAACAATAAAGGGCTTTATATAATATTTGTTGGTGTATTTTAAATGGATTTATTTAAAGGTTTAAACTAGTTAAAATTCAATTTTATTATTTTAAATAATATTAAAATAAATGGTTGTCACTAGTGACATAGTGTGATGGTTGAATTGTGGTGTTGTTGACCTTATCATCAAGGTTTGAGCCCCACTATGTAAAAAAGTCTTCACATAAGTGAATTTTTTGTTTCTAATAGTGTGATGCATAAACTTATGTAAATATTTTTTATAAATGTCTAAAAAATAAAAGACTTTCTATAATATTTGTTGATGTGTTTTAAATGGATATATTTAAAAATTAAAAGGTTTTATATAATATTTGTTGATGTCTTTTAAATGGATATATTTAAAATTTAAAATTAGTAAAAATTA
Organism: Sequoiadendron giganteum; assembly: GCA_007115665.2. NCBI lineage: Eukaryota > Viridiplantae > Streptophyta > Pinopsida > Cupressales > Cupressaceae > Sequoiadendron > Sequoiadendron giganteum. The sequence continues at coordinate 244,610,658 of CM021104.1, read as the reverse complement.
ATTTATTTTTATTTAAATAATTTTAAAATAAATTCATATTTGTTTCTAACAATATGATGCATACTCATATAATTATATCTTATAGTTGTGTTAAAAGATAAAGGATTTCATATAAGATTTGTTTGTGTATTTTAAATGGATATATTTAAAATTTTAAACTATTTAAAATTCAATTTTATTATTTAAATAATGTTAAAATAAGTGAGTGTTTTGTTTCTAATAGTATGTATAATCATATATGATTATGTTTTGTAGTTGTGTAAAGGAGAACAAACTTTATTTTAATATTAATTTAGGTAAACCAAATAAACATAATCAATGAATTTCCTAGAATTCTATGTTAATTTTTTACTTTATTAGGTGTTCACTCTGGTAATCTAGGCCAAATTTATGGTCACAAAGTTACCCTTTTATCTCTAGACATTAAAATGTGTAATGAACAATTCTACTATATAACTTGTTCTAGAGTATAGTTCAATTGTTATATTTCATTTGCTAATATGAAGTATTGCAATATTTAAAAATACCTTAGAAGGGCTAGTGCTTTTTATTTCTTTTGATAACATCAAGGATTGCAATATTAAAAATACATTGGAAAGGATAGAATTTTGTTGCAAAGAAACAAGTTATCCAAGGTAGACCCCAAAAATGTGTGCAAAATTGGAAGACAACAAGAAAGCCTCCTAAGTTGATCTATGTAGATCATTACTCTACTTAGTGCATCAAATATATTAAAAAACTTATTAATTTCTCCCTTAATGCATTACAATGAGAGAGGATTCTTGAGACATGAGAGGAGAAGTAAATGTAATTAAATGTCTTTAAATAATAGCATACAACATCATATTTTGTAAAACTTTTATTTAGTATACCTAAAGAAAATAAAGAGGACTAATAGGCAAATTTGAATTTTAAAAATTTAGAAAAAAAAAATGGTCAAGTCCATGACTACAAGATTAACCTTGTGGCTACAAAAATTAGCCTAGGTGGATAAATGATCAAATCCCTAAATGGCTAACAATGATATTAGGATAGGTGTATTAATATATGTAATATACGCAATGTTTAGATGAAAGAATAGGAGCATACATAAATAAGGATTTAAAGTAGGGTCTAAGTGCATGAAAATGTATGTTATATGAATAGGTAAAAGACTTGGGGAATAAGGCCAACTTCACAAAATATTGTGTTATTTTTCAATATGCACATGTATCAAGATATTTCCTCAAAAAGAGCCCAAAGATAAATAAAGGATTACATGACTATGAAAATTTCACCATTATGTTTTCCCCCACTTTTAGGTGCATATGAATCTAAAATAATCTTGTATGTCAAAGTATAAGACACTCACAAACATGCATGTTAAATAAATATTCAAACATCAAAGAATAAAGAAAGGGGTCCATGCAAAGTAATGGACCCTCTGAGGTGTCATCTTGTACATGTGCCCTATTATTATAAATAAATATACCTTTTTAAAAAAAATGATATCCTATGATTAAACCATCTAATCTCATTAGTGAGATCCACTTTAAATGTCACTTTTAGTTATAGTATTAGGATTGATTTGATTGTTTCTCTTTTGATTTCTTGGTATAAAATAATTTATCAATCCATGCCTAAGTTTACTTGATATTATCTTCATTATTTTCTTGAAAGAGCTTGTTTAGTTGCTTTCAAATGGAATTTAAGTGAAAGTTAGGTATTCTAAATATGGATCTTAAATTAAAATTTCAAGTTTATTTTCAAAAATAACCATATGACTTGATCTTGAATGTTCTCTTATATCACACACTAATGCATTTTTTCCCTAGTAACTACTTTATTTTTCTTGTACAATTTGAATAGATTAATTTAGCATGTTCTTGAATGTCTAAAGTATTTTGATAATCTATTAAATTTGAATTCCTTGTGTTCATAATGATAAAACTATCTTCTTTGATAATATTCAATTGAATGTGTTATTTCCCATGTGTATTGACATTAAATTCTAGTACAATATTGAAGCCATATATGTATATTACAATTGAGATCTTATCATTTGAATATTGTCACATATCTATTATAAATTTTGACCATAATAGGGTTTATTCTTAAATTTCTAAGTCCCAAACCTTATTGCCCATGTGCATTTGACATTAAATTGATACAAGTTTGTGTTAGAAACCAAGATCAGACATGCAAACCAAAAAAAACCTTCCATAAGATAAAAACATAAAAAGCAAGAGCAATTTGCGTGAAGATGTGCAAATGAATTGTATTTAGGAATTCATAAATTACAAGAGATGAATTGCTTTATAAAAGAAATGTATGCATAACCCTAAAAGTAAAACCTAATTTTGAACTAAAATTAGCTCAGCTAAATAAAGCTTACTTATTAATTAAGTAAACTAATTATTACCTAAGTAAACTTAATAAAGTGTAATTAAATAATTAATTACACCAACACCCCCCTTAAGTGCAACTTAGGGAGAATGAAAAAATATGCAAATAATGCAAGGATGGGTTCATGAAAGCATGAATGGGTCCCGGTTACAAGGCCATGTTAGGTACCCATGTACAAATACAATGAATGAGAAAGAGGAGAAAACCCAGTGGGACAAAACCCCTCACTTAATGAGATGACCTGTTGTAAAGAAGCACTGAAAGAGCACTAGTGGAGTAACACTGGAATCTTGAATTTGACAAGCAAGGAAAGATACCTTTGTTTACAAGAAACCATATGAGAGTCACTGAAGGACTCGTGCAGAATCATGATAATGCAACATCAAACCCGATGCCAAGGAACACTAGAAAACTCACAAACTAGAACAACCCTGGAATCTATGAAGCAAAAATAGATGAATAAATGATGCCCCCCATAAGAGGAAATGATATGATGAAAGAATCTGGAAGCTATGTGTATCTCGATGCTAATGCCAAACTGTGACTAAAATTGATCCATAGGAGCAAGTACCATGAAGATTCTGGAACATTAACCATAAAAGGAATGGCCCTCGAACTGAGATGTGGCCCGATGTGAATCTGATGCAATTTAGGATAATTTACCATAGGCTCTCAATCTGAGATGTGAACCGATGTGAACCAAAATGTGTCAAGCTATGAGAAAGATGTGACCAAAAGAAACTACAGAATCCAAATACAACTCATGCGAGTTGTCATCAATATGAAGATGAGATCAAAGTGCATGCAATGCAACTACACTCTAATCAAATTATTATGCAAGAAGCCCCCCTGATGGAACTTAATAGAAGTTCATTTATTACGATACCCCATGATTGTAAAAGGAGAACATGCAAAACATGCATAAATCAAAGAGAAAATGCAAACCTAATGCACAAAAACAAGAAAGAGTGCATGCACAAATCAATGTTCACATTTGCCTCCATGATTAAAAGTGACCTCAGATTTGTGTAGAGGACTGAATCATCTTTCTAGTGCCACTTGAATCGTGAAAAAAGAATAATCGAGGCAAACGTTATGCCCTTCAAAGTGAAAAATGCTTCATCTCACTTCAAAAGACTACAAAATAAATGTGGAGCATAATTTGGAAAAAATACCTACCCCGCTAGATCGGGCTCAGAACCAACATCACAACGGTATCTTGTTTTCGAAAAAAAGACTCTGTATGCTCAAGATATGACCATTTTACTAAAAATGCTCATTTTGGCTTTAAACCAAATATTTTATTAATTTAAAGATTAAAAAATTAATAAAATATTTAGCTATACCTTCATGGTAGGAAAATCGAGGCAACATGGAAATCGAGAGGGCACTAAAATCAAGGCCAAATGGCATGAAAACCGAGGCAACTCAAAAATGTTCTATACACCAAAAGAATATGGTACAAAAATCGAGGTGTTCGTATGGATCCGTACTGTCATACAAATTTTTTTGGCAACGTTTTTGAAAATCTCCAAAAAACACAAAAAAAACAATTTTCAGCAAACCCTATCATATTTTATATGAAAATAGGGATTTTTGGGCCTTCTGAGTGCACCAAAGAGGTTTGTTTTGCACTAGCATGCACTGTTTGAGAGATCAAGGTCAAAATTTCTCAAAAAATGATGGAAAAACCCTCTGATCTGGCAAAAAAAATGTTGTAGCTTCAAAACCTCAAGATCTAATAAACGAAGATGAAAATCAACAAAATAAAAGTCAATCCTGACTTTTTCCAGCACTCTAAATCCAATGTAGATGTTCGAGCTGATCCAAAACGCTTCAAAAATAAGTCAAGGCATGAAACCCTTGAGGAACCCTAAACATGCTCTACAATGAATTTATCCAAAAACTGAGAAGGGGCTACAAATCAAGGCTTTGATACCATCTTAGTAACCAAGATCAGACATGCAAACCAGAAAAAAACCTTCCACAAGAGAAAAACAGAAAAATCAAGAGCAATTCAAGTGCATGAAGATGTGCAAATGAATTATATTCAAGAATTCAAAAATTAAAAGAGATGAATTTCTCTATAAAAGCAATGTATGCATAACCCTAAAGGTAAAACCTAATTTTGAACTAAAATTAGCTTAGCTAAATAAAGCTTACTTATTAATTAAGTAAACTAATTATTACCTAAGTAAACTTAATAAATTGTAATTAAATAATTAATTACACCAACAGTTTGATGCCATCTAGGAGTTTTAATTAATATATTATCATATGAATATTCTCATAGATTTATTATAATTTTTTACCATAATAGGGTTTAGTCTAAAATTCTTAATTCCTAGAACCTATTGCATTTGCAATACTACTTGTATAAGATTATGTTTTCTCAAATGTTAAAATTTGAATTCATATATTTGGACCTTTTCACTATATAGTCATACATCATTTGATTTATATATATGCATAAGGAATTGATAGGGTGGTATATTATAAATTCAATATTTTGTTTAAAAAATAATAACTTATGTTATTTGATAGAGAAATGGCGAGAGCGCTGGGTAGGAAGAGCCATTTGAAGAGGCTTTTGAAATTTCTTGAAGGCGATGATGGAAAAAGCGATGGTGAGGATGAGGACGAGGATGTTGGTTCCCTTTCTATTTGGCTGAAGATTGTTGCACTTGGTGGTGTCGTTTTGGTTGTGGATAGCTCTCCTATGATTGTTGTTTCTCTATAGCTTCCTCTTTTGTGCAATATTATCCCTAATGTTATTGGTTGTCCCCCTCTAGTGTGGCTGGTGCAGTAGTGGCTAGGCTTCACGTTCTAGGGAGTGCCTTGTTTGGTGGTGTTTGTGGCTTTTTGGCTTGTTGGGTCTTTATTTTTGTAGTGCCCTTTTTCCTTTGTTGTCGATGAGGATATGTTCCTCCTGTCATGGTGGTCGTTGCTTTGTTGCAATGGTTTTTTACCCTTCTCTACTTTGGGCCTTTGGCCTCTTACGTTGGGAATAAGGTGTTGGGTATGGAGACAGTGGATGATATTCTCATCCTCGTTTCTAGTGATCTGGGGCAATTGCTTGTCTCCTCTTGTGTTTTGTATTTCTCCCTCCTTATTGGTGGTCTCATGAGGCATTGGTGGTGAAGGAGGTGTTGCTTGGGCTTTGTCTCTTTTGTTGGAGGTTGGGTTGTGGTGCTGTCCATGCCTTCCTTTGGTCAGAGTTTCACACCTATTGCTAGTGTGCCATGGTTCTAGGCCTATGTGGTTCCACTTTGGTACTCTCTTGTGTTGTTGGCGTAGCTGCTAGGTCTGGGTCCTTTCATGCAACGTTTGTGTTGTTGTGGGTTGTTTCTATGCTTGGTGGAGGTGAAGGTGGTGTTCTCAGCCTCTTTTGTGTGGGTCCCTTGTTAGTGGTAGGGGTCAGTTCGTTGGCCCTCTGCCTGTCGTGGGGTGGGGTAGGGGTGGGTGCTTATGTTAGTGTGCTCTACTTGGTGTATGGGAGCTTTTGGGGTCCCGTTGTTGACCTCTGGTTCTTCCCCTTTTGTGGGTCTTGGTGGGGACTTGTGGTCTCCTGAGGTTGTGCTCTGGTTAAAGCCTATTGGTTTCACTTTGGTTTTTTCCTTGGGCCTTGTCTGGTTGGCTGAGATGGGTGGTTTCTTTAGGTTGTTGGATGAGCTGCCTTTTCCTCCTTGTTTCATGTTTTTGTTGCCCATTTTTCCAATGGATGTGATGCCCTTCCTTTCTACTATCACTGGTCTCTTCCATGTTCTACAACTGAATTCTTTTGAGGTAAAGTTTGCTTCTATTGAGGGTGAGCCCACTCCTTTTTAGGTGGAGTTGGTTGACGTTGAGATGGTGGAGATTTCTTTCCCATCTTATGAGTTCCTATTGAAGTGGAGGTTGTTTGTGTGGATGAGTGGTGCCTCTATTTTGCATGGTTTTCCTTTTTTTCACTCTTATAGAGGGAAACCCTCTCCTCTTAAGGTAGAGTTTGGGTTGGTTTTACAGGTGGTTTGGTGTTGCAAGTTAGTAGATGCTTCTCGTGTTTCATCTTTGTTCTTTATCTTTGTTTTTCCTTCTTTTGTGGCTGGGAGACTTGTGAGGGGTTGGTCTGCTTTGGTTCAGTTGTTGCAATGCTTGGGTTAGTGCATTTTGAAGATCGTTTCTCTATAGCTATGGGTGATTCTTACCCCTCCTTTGGTGGGAATCTGGTAGGCTCAATTTTGAGTGGCAGTTTTGCTGCAGTCTAGCTGTTGTAGGTGGTTTGTGGCTTGGTTGTTTTCTGGCAAGACCTTAGGGCTTGTTGTGATGTGGGTTGATTAGGACTATTGCTTTCCCTAAGTTTCAATTACTCCTAGTTTTGGTGCTCGGTTTAGGTTGTTATTATGTCTTTGTCTTGGGACTACTATTGGTTTTGAGTGTCCTACAATGCCTAGTTATCTGGTAACCAGGTGTTGATGTTTCTGTTGTGTCCTATGGTGTTTTCGCTAGTGTTGGTTTTATGTTGTGTTGGCAAATTTTGAGACTTTTCTATTTGGAAGTTTCCTTCTCTTAGCTCTATAAAAGGTTCTTGGTCCTTTCAAATCCATACTTCCCTTATCAAAAAAATATGTTATTTGATAAAAATTGCTTTCAAAGGATTTGAATTAAATAGTGAATGGTTTATAGTTATTAAACCATAAAATTACACTTAACTTAGCACAAAGTATTGTCAATATAACATCATATTGACATAGGTTATTGATGTCATGGTGTTTTCATAAGAAATATTTATTGTTCAAGCATTAGTATTAAATGCTAAGGGTGAAAACTATGGATATTATTGAATATATTGATAGGTGTTCAAAAATATTCTTGACCTACCATGAATTTATGAGTTTGAAAATAGTGAGTTCCTCTCAAAGCTACCAATGTAGCCAATTTGTTGCAAGTATGAGAAGTTGGTGTTTTCATTGATATCAACAAGCTTGTGTTGTCATTGATGTCTATTGGTGAATAAGATTGTTGTAAGAGTGTGAGCATTTTTTAGGAAGATTGGTGTCCAATATGAACAGTTGGTATTGTCTATGCTTTGATTTATTGCATTATGTGGTCATCAGTTAAGCTATTGGTGTTAACCTTTGACCTATTACTTTGATAATAAGCTTCTATCTATAGTTGTTGTAGTGCTAGAGATGATAAGTATGTGATTCTAACTCTTGGTTTCCAAGTTCTTTTGAGAAAATTTGATAAATAGAGGAAACCGTGTGTTGTAGTATTGATCTAGGTTACAGAGAGATTTTTGGTTTTGCTATGCATTTCTTCTAAGTTGAAGATTGGACTATGCAATTTAGATATGTTGGTGAGAGGTGTTTAGAGGTGTTATATTCAAGATATGGTATGTTGGATCATCGTAGAGTAGAAGTTGTGTTCACCAGTGTGTGACTGTGCATTGTAGAGATGTCTGGGAGAAATATTTATGCTCCAAATTTCCTTGCAGTTATGCTTTAGGTCTTGTGATTCTGAAGGTGTGTTGATGGTGTTGATATTTTACCTAAGTTGAGGATTTGAGGTTTGGAGCTTTGAATTTATTTTTTCCAGATACCAATGTATGGCAGAGTTGTCTAAGTGTACTGGGTTTGTACATTCTTCAAATGGAAGTTATTACGAAGGAAGTCGATGGATTTCAGGGTGCTTGAGGAATATTCTAGATCATGTTCGATTTTTGTGTGTTGTTCACAAGTCATCCTTGGGTTTGAGGAAGCATGTACTAAAGATTTTATAGGTAACAACCAACCTGGTATTTACACTACATGTGAAGAATAGATATTGTTTGTGGTAGTGTGGTTAAGTGGTGTTGTTGATTTGGGTCCCATATATTTTTTTATGTGGTTTGCATTCACTTCTATATGTCATGGAAGTGTTTTGGCATTGACCTAATTTGAATTTACATGTTGAGGTTCATAACCGACCTTGGAAATGGTTTCAAGGTTGAGGACGAGAGTTGAATTGTTGAAGGATGTTAAGATAGATGAAAGTGTGAAGGGTTTGATGTGAAGTGTAGATTTTTAGAGTGAAAAATTGAGCATAGAAGTGTGAGCCTTCAAGTGTTGGATTAACATGTGTAGTGAGTAGAAGGTGTTTACAATCATTCAAACATACTACAAAGTTGTTAGAGCTATTGTGGTGTATTTTATGTTGCATTGAGATCATTTTATCCATGTAACACTTCTTCTCTATCTTCTTTTTCTATTCCAGTAGCGAGCCTTGGCTGTGAGCCTTTTTGGATAGTGTGTCCTATTCTGGAAATGAACCCTTGTAACTAATTTTTCAATTAGTTATATTGTGAGCTAATCCTCACCGTTGTTTATCCCTTCTTGGGTTTTCCACGTAAATCCTATGTTCTCTTGTGCATAGTGTTAAAGTTGTTTTAGTTTTAGTTTTATACTTTTTGTGCTAAATCATCACAAAAGATTAAGGGTTTAATGAATGCATGTGGATTTTAATGTTAATGAGGGTTTTAATTTTTTGATAAGATACAACTAAGTCATCCCCCTCTTAGTTGTCTTGTTCATTCAACAATTGGTATTAGAGAAAGGTTCCTTGGAGAAAAAATTAATCTCTTAAGGTAGATTTGGGTAGGCGACCAAGAAGGAGATCCCTATGCTTGATGTCATAGACTATGCATTTTGGAAGGTAAAGATGGAAGTCTATCTAGTTTACCTTGGACATGATGTCTAGAATTCAGTGAAGAATCAATATACCATACCTATAAATGAATCAAACAAAAGTGATGAGATCAAGGCCTATGAAACAAATGGTAAAGCAAGGGTTGTTCTCTTGAATAGTCTTGCAAATTTTGAATTAGTGAAAGTGGTGTTTTTGAAAACTAATAAAGAAATTTGGGATAAGTTAGAAAGTATTTATGAAGGAGATGCTAAGGTTAAACAATCTAAGATGAAAAATCTAAAGACACAATTTTAGAATTTGTGAATGTCTAAAGAAGAAAATATCACAAGCTACATGCAAAGAGTTGATGAAATTGTCAATGTAATCAGAGGTCTTGGAGGAAAATTCAAAGAGCCAAAAGTGGTAAAGAAAATTCTTAGAAATCTTCCTAAATCTTATGATCAAAAAGTTTTTTCTATTGAGGAAATTGTAGATTTTAATACTTACACTAGAGATTAGTTGTATGGTACACTAATTGCATTTGGAATGAGAGAATTTGGTCTGAATATTGGTGTAAAAGTGGAGACTACTTTTAAGGCTAGAAAATTATAGAAGAAAAAATATTTAGATCAAGATGATCTTGATGTTGTAGAAGCTAAATTTTTGAGAAGGATGAAAAAGGGCACTGGTAAGTACAAAGGTAAATTACCCTTCAAATGTTTCAGTTGTGGAAAAATAGGGCACTATGCTTCAAGATGTCCAAATAGAATTGTGTATAATAGGAACAAGGAAAACAAAGGTAAAATGATCAAGAAAATTTATTATGTTAGAGAAGATGCAAGTATTTCTGATGATGTATCTGATTATGGAGATTATGATAGTGAATTCTTATTCATGGCTTTAAAATATGAATCTATTTCTACTAACTTTGAAAGGTACATGGAGGAAAGTGTTTCAGAGATAAAGGTTAAGACTAAAGGTACTTTGATATCTTCTTTTCATGCTAGACAAGATAAGAACTATTGGATCATTGACAAAGGTTTCTCTAATCATATGAATAGAGACAAGAGTAAGTTTGTTAAACTTGAAAAATATGATGGAGGACTTGTTAGATTTGGAGATGATTCAAGTGCTAAGATATGTGGAATACGTTCAATTAGTTTTGGTGGAAAGCATAATACTGAAGATGTTTACTATGTTAAAGGTTTAAGGAATAACCTATTGAGTGTTAGATAGATGTGTAGCAAGGGATACAATCTTATATTTTTAGGATGATGGATGTGAGATCATAAAAGTGTCTAGAACTATCATTGCTACTGGAAAGAGGATAGATGGAAATGTTTATTAGCTCAAGGATTTTGATGGTCACTATTTTATGACTCAAATTAATCAAAGTTGGTTATGAAATAGGAGGATGTGTCACATGAATTTTGATAAATTTGTTAGAATCAGTTTAGTTCAAGCAGTGAGAGATCTTCCAAGGATTAAAAAGACCATTAATGTTGTTTGCAAGGAGTGTCAGATTGGAAAGAAAACAAGAAGTTTCAAGGGTAAAGAAAAATATTCTATCAAATTGTTGGAAATGGTGCATATAGACCTTTGTGGTCCTACAAGAGTGAGAATTCTTCAAGGTGACGGGTATTTCATGGTTTTGATTGATGATTATTCTAGAATGACATGGGCTACTTTTCTTAAAGAGAAATCTGAAACCCTAGATAGATTCAAAGAATTTAAAGTTATGGTTGAGAATGAAATGGATTTGAATATCAAATGTTTGAAATTTGACAGAGGTGGAGAATTCACCTCCAATGAATTTAACATGTTTTGTGAGAATCATAGCATAAAGAAGAATTTATCTCCCCATAGGAATCCTCAATAGAATGGAGCGGTTGAAAGGGGAAATGAGATTGTTCAAGAAGCTAAAAGGACTATGATGAAATAATCTAATTTACCAGAACTCTATTGGAGAGAAGTAATTCATACTATCGTTTACATACTTAATAGATTTCAAGCAAAATAAAATAGCACAAATAATCCCTATGAGTTGTGGTATGGAAGGATCCCTATTGATAAGTACTTTAGAGTGTCTCAAAGAAAATTCTATATTAGAAGAGATGATGAAAACTTAGGAAAGTTTGATGCAAGGCTTGATGAAGGTATCTTCTATGGATATTCTACTAAAAGAAAAGCTTATAGATGCTAAAACAAAAAGGCTAAGAAGGATTGTTAAGAGTGCAAGTTTGAAAGTTGATGAAGGTCTACAAAATCCAGAGGAGATAGATGGATATGAATCAGATGAACTTTCTTGCAAAGAAGAAGAAGAAAAAGCTAAGGAACATAAAGTGTAGGATGAAGAGTAAGAAGCTTTGGAAAAGACCCATAAAACCCCTAAGTATGTGTAGAGAAATAATTTCAAAGAAAAAATCATTGGAGACAAAAGAAAAGGTGTGTTGACAAGAAGAAGAGCGGTTGAAGAAGAGGTAAATTTGTGTTTACTTTCTAAAGTTTAACCCAAATCTGTAACTAAGGAATGTAAAGATGAACATTGGATGAAAGCAATGGAAGAAGAACTTATGAAAATTGAGAAGAATCAAACTTGGGAACTTGTCCCAAGACCTACAAACAAGAACATTATTGGTACTAAGTGTGTATTAAAAAAAAATTGAATGAGAATGGAGAAGTGGTAAGAAACAAGGCAAGGCTTGTGTGTAAGGGTTACTCACAAGTTGAATGAATAGACTTTGAGGAGAAATTTTCTCTAGTGGCTAGAATGGAAGCAATTAGGATTTTTTTATATTTTGCAATGGGTGATCCCATAATACTTCTTTACAATTTATGGGCAAACTGGGCACTGAACTGATTTTTTTAACTAAATCTTCACTTTTGAGCTCCTATAGCGGCTAAACCATGAGGAATTTAAAGATGATGCAAACTAGTGATTTGTGACTTTTTATCTATAGATTCTAAATATATTTTTTTCAATTTTTTTGGAATCAGATTGCTCTTCTTTTTCCATCTCCTTCGAAAACTAGTTTAAAAAAAAAAACATTGTTAAGGAGTGATGCTCACCGTATACAACATAAATTTTTTTGTATGAAGGATAAAATTCTCTTTTTTTCGAATTTAGATTTGTAACTATGATATCTAACCAGTTCATTTAGTTTCATAGTGTTTTATTAAATATTTTTTCCTTAATCAAGTTTCGAAGTCAAACCAATTACAATCCAGACATAGGTGGACCATATACAACATAAAAAAATTTGTATGTATCAAAATTCAATTTTTTTTTAATGGATCAAGCACATCAATACCCAGATTGAACATATTTTTCAAAATTTTATTTGGATAGTCTGCTATTTTTCCACATGTGCAGAACAAAGAGATTGATTTTCAGTGAAAAACCTATGTTTAATAAAACTAAAAAAACAAATACATAATAAAACCAGAACATATTAAAATTTTATTTGTTGGATAGCTCATTCCAAGGACTACCATCATCCAATTGGGTTTGTGAAGTATCCTCCATTTTCATCCCCAACTCGAGCTTCGAAGGGAAATTTTTTGGAGTTTTTTGTATGCAGAGGGTGAGAAGGTGGGAAAAGGGGGGTTCGAGCGAACCAGGGGGGTTCGAGCGAACCAGGGGGGTTCGAGCGAACCAGGGGGATTCGATCGAACCCCCTAGGGGTTCACTCAAACCAGGGTTTGCTTGAACCTTGGTTCATGAAAACCCCCTTTTCACATGGTATTTTTTTTGTTTTTTCCCGGGAATGCATTGAATGGGTTCGCTCGAACCAGGGTTTGAGCGAACCCCTTTGGGTTTGTTTGAACCCCCCAAAACCAATTTTTTTTGCATGGGGTCATTTTTTGCAACTTTTCCTTCCTCACTCGAATTGTAAACCACTTTTGTGGGTTTACCCCAACACATAAAGATTTTAATATTTATTAGATGGATGTGAATTCTTCTATTTTGAATGGAGAATTGGAAGAAGAAGTTTACATGGAACAACTAGAAGGATTTCAGTTATCAGATAAACCATATATGGTTTATAAGTTGAAGAAGGCTTTATATGGATTGAAGCAAGATAGAATAGCTTGGTATGGAAGGTTGGATAAGTATTTGATACAACAAGAATTCAATAAAGGAATCAAAAATAGTAATCTTTACTTTAAGGTTGAAAAATATCAAATCTTGATTGTAGTTGTGTATGTTGATGACATAATTTTTGGAGTCAATGAAGCTATGTGTAATAAGTTTGTAGAAGAGCTGGAAAAAGAATTTGAGATGTCTATGTTTGGGGAGATAAATTTCTTCCTTGGACTACAAGTCAATCAGAAAAATAAATGTATATTCATTTCATAATCAAAGTATGTCAAAGATATGTTGAAGAAGTTTGGAATGGAAGAATCCAAACCGGTATGTACTCCTATGGTTACTGGTTACAAACTAAGAAAGGATGATGAATCCCTAAGGCTGATCAGAGGAAAGTATAGATCTATGATTGGTGGACTATTATATCTATTTTCTACTAGACCGGATATCATGCATGTAGTTTGTCTTGTGGTTAGATTTCAAGAAGATCATAGAGTCACATGTTGTAGTACTAAAGAGGATATTCAGATACTTGAAGGGCACTTTGGATCATGGATTATGGTATCCAAAGGATACTAATTTCACCTTGAGTGCTTACATAGATGCAAATTGGGCTGGTTGTGTACATGATAAAAAAAAAGTACAAGTGGTGGTGTATTCTTTCTTGGATGTAGATTAGTATCATGGCTAAGCAAGAAACAAAATTCAATTTATTTATCTACTACACAAGCTGAGTACATGGCAACAACATCTTGCTACACATAGGTGTTGTGGATGAGACAAACATTGAAGGATATCATAGTGGTGTATGATGAACCTATTTCTATCTTTTGTGACAATAGAAGTGCAATAAACATTTCAAAGAATCTAGTGATGAATTCAAAAAAAAAAATATTTCAATTAGATATCACTTTCTGAGAGAGAAGGTTGTGGAGAATGAAGTGAAACTTGAGTATGTGCCTACAAAGGATCAAACTACTGACATATTTGTTAGAAATCTTGAATAAGATTAATAACTAGGAACACCTGCAAAAACAATGATAAATCTTCCACAAGAGGATATGCAAGAATGAGCTTGCTTGATATTAAGACCTCTCAAATGATGAGGTAAAAAGGGTGTTTCAAATGATATAATAACCCTCCTTATATAGGAAAGGGTGAGATACAAGATGCATTAAGATGTTGCCATGTGTCTTGATCTAACAACATGTGGCAACAAGGAAACCCTAACAACATTATTAAGAGATTAAATGCAACCTAGGGTTAATATGATCTAAGTTAACTTATGCTAGTGTAGTAAATAATATATTACACTAACACCCCCCCATAAGTGCAACTTAAGGAGGAAATAAAAATGCAATGATTATGCATGATGATGATGGGTCCCAGCTGATGGCCATATTAGGTACCCATGTACATAGGATGAAAAATGCAACTAATCTTCCACTAAATGTAGAAAAGGGGAAAACCCAGTGGGAAGAAAACCCCTCTTCGAAAAAAGGAGATGAAATGCAGAAAGGTGATGAATGGAGGACTCAACATCATCCCCCCAATGAAAACAATCATCATATGGATACAATACAATCAATGCCCCCCCCCATAGGAGGGAAATAGAGAGACAATATAGCCCCCCCCCCCCAAAATATGTGATCACTTGCAAAAAAGGTAAGTATATGTAGACAAAACATGATCCAATGTCAACAAACAACTTGTCTCCCTTTCAGAAGAAACAAAACCAGGTGCAAGTGCAAAGATTGCTTCCCATTATGGATAGGAATTGAAGGAAGGATGGATGTATATGAATGATGATGATGTCTCTGAAAGCTGCTCATGTGTCTCCTTGCCTGATGAAGATGAAGATGCCACAACCCACTCAGGTACATACCCAATCAATGTAGAAGGTGACAAATCAGGACGATGCGAAAACAAATGCTCAACAAAATCCAAAGACTATGATGATTTGACAACAGGAGTGCAATGATTGTCATCAAATAGGAGAGATATCCCCTCAAATATGTCCTCCAAATCTGAAATGTGAGACTCCACAAACAAGGATGCAATGTTTGATAGATAGGAATCCTAATCAGGAAGACAACGTGATACTGATTGTAATGAAGTCACTGAAGGTGAAGGTACATCAACTGTCTCTGATGGAGAAGCAAGAGCATTGGAAGAACCCTCTTCATCCTCATCCTCATCTGAAGATTCAAAGTATTCCAGATATTCAAACTCTCGCATAGTATCTACATCATAGGGTATCCTATCAGAAAGATGAAGAGGCACAAGACAATCTGAAATAGGATCATCTGGGAATGGCTGAATGTCATGATCTCCATGTATCTCCCAAATTTTAGTCCAAAGAGTATGAGGGAAATCACAATGATCAACACTTTTCAAGGTGGAAACATCATTATGCATTGCAATGACTCCTAAGACATGATCCCTTTTGCAATTCCAAGAAAATTTCTTACTGTCAGTACTAGGAGGGGGAACAAGATTATACAAATTTGGCAACAAATGAAGCCATCAAAGATATGTGATGATACCATTTCTCCATTGTGTGTAGTTTCCCCGTTTCAACATGATCAAAGCAGGATGAAACTAGAACCCCATAATGAACTATGATGCATAAAATCATGTTTCTAAAAGAGAATATGTGCTAACAAGAGTCAACAAATTGAACCCCCCCTTTTCACTCAATCAAAGAACCCCCCTCAAGAAAATATGGTTTGGCACTTTATATTAGTGCGTTTACAACTTCCACCAGCGAGAAATACTAAGTGGTCTTGATTTCAATGCATTACAAAACCCTCACAAATAGGGTGTAAACTAAAACTACAATATTGGAACTTAGACAAGTAAAACTAATAGCACCACTACAATCTACTAAAAAAAACATTCACTTTCAAAAAAAGAATCACCTCGATACGAGGTCGTATGAGAAAGTTATGCTTCTTTGAAGTTCCCAAAACGAGAACTGTGCAATGTCACGATTGAGAATCTACAATTTCTGAAAAATTTCTGGATCAAAACCAAAAAATGTCTACACTAGTGCATAGAGCACAAAAAAATAGCCAAATTCAATTTTTTTTTTGTGAGAAACGAAGTTTGTATGAGCAAGAATGAAGCATTGGAAAACTGCCTTCAAATCTGAAACTGCCAATGGAGAGGGGTACGACTGAAGCTTTTTGAGTTCATTTCTGCAAAATATACTGACTGCATGCAAAAACTAAAAAGTACCTAGATGGTTTTTTTATGTGGTGAACAAAACCCAGATGATGTTTTTTCTTGCAGATGTATAGAAGATGTAGATCTAGTGTAAAATAGACGCCTTTAGTAACAAAAAATGACACCAACAACCAAAAAATGACATGCAAAGGTTGAATCAGCTACCTAAACATGAAAAGGCATGCTAGAACCTGCAATGTTGATTAAAAATGCAAAATATGCAAGTTGATTGTCAGATTTGAACTTGAAACCCCGGTTCCGCAATTGTGTATCACGATCTCTGTTTTGGTGAAGCAAAAGCCAGATCTGACTTTCTCGATAGCCCTGGACTCGGATATGAGCATAGATTTCCTCCAACATGCACCGAAAGTGACCTTCCAAAAAAACCTTAATATGGAGACAACCTCAAAGAAGATCTTACAGCCATAGCTCAATCCTCAGATTTGGGAAGAGTCTTGCAGGAATGGCTATGATACCATGTTAGAAATCTTGAATAAGATTAATAATCAGGAACACCTACAAAAACAATGATAAATCTTCCACAAGAGGATATGCAAGAATGAGCTTGCTTGATATTAAGACCTCTCAAATGATGAGGTAAAAAGGATGTTTCAAATGATATAATAACCCTCCTTATATAGGAAAGGGTGAGATACAAGATGCATTAAGATGTTGCCATGTGTCTTGATCTAACAACATGTGACAACAAGGAAACCCTAACAACATTATTAAGAGATTAAATGCAACCTAGGGTTAATATGACCTAAGTTAACTTATGCTAGTGTAGTAAATAATATATTACACTAACAATGTTCACTAAGGTTATTCCTAAGGATACTTTTGAGTATCTTTGGGAAAAGCTGAGTGTTATTTCCCCTCCTTTGAACTAGATGCATAAGGAGATGCATCAGTTTGGTGTATCTCAAGGTATATCACTTATTCTTGACTGATGTTGGTGGCTACCCCTCAAGGGGAGTAGGTAGTGGAATTGCATATTGTTGTAGATTGGTGTGTGATACTAAGGGGGAGTATTTAGATTAGTAAAGGAAAGCTGTTGTAGAGCAATTGTAATTAGATTGTTTAATGTCAAAGGGGGAGAATAATTCAAAAATTATGTCCTTTTCCATTGATGTCAAAGGGGGAGAAGTGAAGCATGTGAAAAAGAGGAAAAATTATTAAGGGGGAGAGTAATTCAACTAAAGAGGGGTTCATACTGCCAGGGGGAGAGTGAGTAAAGAGAAAAGAGGAAAGGAAATATGTATGTTCAAATTTCTTGTGTCTTTGATGGTTTTTCACATCATGTATTGCCATCAATGATAAAGGGGGAGATTGTTGCAAGTATGAGTAGTTGGTTTTGTCATCGATTTCAAAAATATTGTGTTGTCATTGATGTCTATTGGTGAATAATATTTTTGAAAGAGTATGAGAATTTGTCAGGAAGATTGGTGTTGAAGATGAACAATTGGTATTGTATATGCTTTGATTTGTTGCATTATGTTGTCATCAATTAAGCTATTGGTGTTAACCTCTGGTGTTACTTTAATAATATTTTGTCTATGGTTGTGGTAGTGATGAAGATGATAAGTATGTGCTTCTGGTGCTTGGTTTCCAAGTTCTTTTGAGAAAATTTGATAAATAGATGAAACAATGTGTTGTAGTGTTGATTTGGGTTACAAAGATATGTTCTTATTTTTCTCTACAATTCTTCTAGGTTGAAGATATTCCTATGTGATTTAGATATGTTAGTGAGAGGTGTTATATTCAAGAGATGGTATGTTGGATCGTCGTACAGTAGAAGTTGTGTTCACCAGTGTGTGATTGTGCATTGCAAAGATGTTTGGGAGAAATGTTTCTACTTCATATTTCTCCGTAGTTATGCTTTGGGTCTTGCAATTTTGAAGGTGTGTTGATGGTGCTGGTAGTTTATCTCAGTCAAGAGGATTTGAAGTTTGGTGCTTTAGAAGATAGTTTTTCAAATAACAGTGTATGGTAGAGTTGTTTGAGTGTACTGGGTTTATACATTCTTCAGGTGGAATTTTTTGTGAAGGAGGTTGATGAATTTCAAGGTTCTTGAGGGATATTCTAGATCATTTTCTTGAGCATGGTGTGTGGTTTGCAAGTAATCCTTGGGTTTGAGGAAGCATGTACTTAAAATTTTAATATGTTTTGCATGGGTAATAGTTGACTTGGTGTTTACACTACATGCGAAGGATAAATATTGTTTGTGGTAGTGTATGGTTAAGTGGTGTTGTTGATTTGGGTCCCTATTAAGTTTTGATGTGGTCCACATTCACTTCTATTTTCCATGAAAGTGTTTTGGCATTGACCTAATTTTAATTTTCATGTTTGAGGTACATAACTGACC
Source organism: Sequoiadendron giganteum (assembly GCA_007115665.2). NCBI lineage: Eukaryota > Viridiplantae > Streptophyta > Pinopsida > Cupressales > Cupressaceae > Sequoiadendron > Sequoiadendron giganteum. The sequence continues at coordinate 244,591,945 of CM021104.1, read as the reverse complement.
TTGGAAATGTTTTTCAAGGTTGAGGATGGTATAAGTATGAGTTAAATTGTTGAAGGAGGTTAAGATAAATGAAAGTGTGAAGAGTTTGATGCGAAGTGTAGAGTTATAGAGTGAAAAATTGAGCAAGCTAGTGCGAGCCTTCAATTGTTGGATTACCAGATGTAGTGAGTAGAAGGTGTTTACAATCATTCAAACAAACTTTGAAGGTGTTCGAGCTATTGTGGTGGATTTTCCACTCCATTGAGATCATGTTATCTGTGTAACACTTCTTCTCTATCTTATTTTTTTATTCCAATAGTGACTCTTGGTTGTGAGTCTTTGTAGACAATATGTCCTATTCTGGCAGTGAGCCCTTGTAACCAGTTTTGCAATTACTTTTATTGTGAGCTAATCGTCATCATGTTTTTTCCCTTCTTGGGTTTTCCATGTAAATCTAGTCTTCCCTTGTGCATGGTGTTAAATTTGTTTCAATTTCTATTTTAAGCTTTCTATGCTAACTCATCATAATATATTAAAGGTTTAATGAATGTAAGTGGATCTGAATGTTAATGAAGGTTTTAATATTTTGATAAACTGTTTCACCCCCCTCTCAGTTGTCTTGTTCATTCAACACATTTCACATCATATTATTTAACATTAATGTTGGAAACAAAAATAACACAAAAACAAAAATAATTGAATTAATTTTCATTCATTATCCTTCTTCCATTTTGATCTACAATTGAAAATAAAATTACTTAAAACAGTAATCTAAAAATTACCTTTTTTGGTAGATTTTTATAAAATCATGAATTTTCCATTTTTGATAATTTTGAATGTGTATTCTCATGGTTATGGAAATTAATAATTATTTAAATCTAAAAAGAGTGATACTATTTTTCAACTCAAAAATTAAATTAAAAGTAGGAATTAAAAATTAACTAAAAATTACAAATTGAGAAAATCTCAAAAAACATAGTTAAAAGTGTAATTTGAGGCCTCATATGAAGAAATTTGGCTCCATAAAAGTGTCAAGACATGGTCCAATCAAATATACTCTATGGAAATTGGATCCTACTCTTTGAGGCACTGCTCCACATAAAATTTCATCCCAAATGAACTCTCGAGTCAAAAGTTATGACCTTCAGAAGTCTTTGCATCATTTACTTGGGTGAACTAAGGGTTTTTAAATTTTGTTTACCATTCATTGTTCTTCAGGAATGTATAATTGTTAGATATTTTTCTAAAATCTTATTTTCCCAAATATATATCTTATACTCTTGATTATGGTTAGTTTTTCAAGACTTCAGAATCATTTAAATGGTATTTGATTTCATATTTTATAATTTTTTGAGAGAATTTGATAGCATAGTTGAGTTGCATGGTGTTAAATAGATAAATTGTATATTTTTGATATGAATGGAAGTTAATTTAGTACTCCTCTATGCATGGTGATGAGAGTGGAAAATTCCTAATGTTTTTACCCTTTTGTCTGCCTTTTTCCTTAACTTTTTCTACCTTCCTATCACTATTTGTCAAATAGGAAATATAAATATTTGGTATAATGTAGGAGGAAATTAAAAGTTAGAAAATACCGATATCTATCAAAATGATAATTATTTTGTGGCTAAAATGGAAGGGGATAACTAAAGGAAGTGTTAGAGATTTCAAGTACGTGGATGGTAGAGAGGCAAGGAGATAAAATTTCAACCGATTTATAAACCATTTTTGAAAGATATTTGTTAGTTTTGTTATAGGTTATGGCTAGCAACCATTATCTATTTTATGTCGAACATATTTGGTTTTTTGGCCATAGGAAAAAAAACTAAAACAAAATCTATTTGGTGTTTTCTTAGTATAAATATGTGTGTATTTAGAAGACTTGATATAGATATTTATATAAGAATAGACTATTGTTTTGAATCATGATAAATTTTGGAAATTTGATGTGTGTGCATGTTTAGTTTGGCATAGAACAAAGTTTATATTGCATCATCAAATGAACAAGGAGGTAGGGCCCACTACTTGAGCTATCTGGTGACTCTTTCGGATTAGTTTTGGCGTGGTAAATGTGTGTGATTTAATTTATTGAAGCATTTTATTTTCGTAAATATAGTTATCTATAATTAATTGCAATTCAGTTCAAAGTTGATTTTCATCGGTTATATGTTGATGTGATTATTCAAAGAATAGTATTGTAAGGATTGAAACTCTAATCTATGTAAGCAAGAATTCATTATTTTTAGCACATAACTCGTAAGATTTCTTTATTTATGTCATTTCACTTCCTATCAGAACTTTTGTCACTGCACTTCCTGTCACAGTTCCTATCATAAAACAAAAATAGGGAAATTAAACCAAATTTATGATTAGATAATCATTGTGTGAGTTAGTTGCATTCATCCCCACTTAATTCATTGTTCTCATCCCTTAGGCATATAACCACAACACTTTTCATGAGTTTACAATCCTTGGATTGACATTTAGGAACAAACTGAGGGAATCAACATGAAGTTCTCAAGGATTGATTCAATTATGTTAAGCCCATTTTGAAACAATTAAAAGAATAGTTTTCCCCCAACATTAATCCATAGTTTTTTCCAAACATTTTGGTGTTGTTGCTAGGGAAAGGTGTAAAAGGCCTGTCAGTCTAGTGATTTGAGTTAGGACGAGTGCACTAATGAAAAATTTCATGTGATTATTGAACTCCCTAGGTAAGTAACCTTTGTTTGCTTTATTGTAGATCATATAGATGCATGAATTGCATTAGAGATAGTAAAGGAAGGTTTATTAAGAAAGATATAGGAAATAGTTCAAACTAGGAAAACCCACAAAAAGAATTAAATCGATTAGTTGTGAATACACCATCCAAGAAGGAACTAAATAAACCTGATATTGAAAATTGTGTCCTTGAGTCCACTTTTGAGTCTCCTTCTAGTATCTAACACAAGATGCTTGAAGATTCATTTAAAAAGGTTTCTAAATTATTCCAAGAATCTTACAAGCTTCAAAGTGGTCTAACTCCAATACACAAACACCCCAATCCATTTTCATCCTTTTACACCCCTTGGGCATTTGAAACCATGGCCGACAAAAATAATAACAATGGTGAAAGAGCATTGGCCAATAGCAATCCAATTACCTTTGAATTTCCCATTTCTCATTCGGAGGATGCCCCCATGAAAAACATACCTCACTCTGCCTTGCCCATTTTCTGAGGTCTCTTTATGAAATACTCCAACATGTTTCTCTTTGAATTTGATGTTTTATGTCATAGTTATGAATATCACAAGGATGAAAAAAAACTTAATCTATTTCCATCTACTTTGAAAGATGTAGCATTGTGATGGTTCATGGGATAACATGAAGACAAAATTCTTGGACAAATACCAAGAATACTGCAAGACCAAGGAAATTAAAGATGAGATCTTTTGTGTCATGCAATGTGAAGAGGATACCTTAAAAGATGACCTTGAGCGATTCTTATTTAGTCTTTAGAGGACTAGGCAAACAGGGTTGAACAATGATACTATAAAAATTATTTTTTTTAGGGGGATTAGGGATGAATGTTTATATATTTTGAATCTTATGGGTGGTGGAAATATTTCCAAATTGAGGTTTGATGATATCTATGATGTTTACAGGAACTACTCAAGGTCCACCCATTCAGTAAGAGAGTACACTAGGAAGCATGTCTCTTTCCGAGGAACATCAGGTGTCACAAAAGAGAACTAGGTACATTACTCAAAGATCTCAAAACTAACCTTCTAAGCCATATGGGTAAGTAGATTGATACCTTTTATATGTTGATGCCTTATGGGAAACTTAGTTAAAGGGGGGCCTATTGCGCAAAACTGAGTAACCTTTGGGTTTCTAAAGAAGTCAGATTCTTCTATAAATGGGGGATTGAAAAGGGTAGAAGGAAACAAATGTAAAATGAAATCTAATCTAAGGCGATGCACCAAAATCTTAAGTGTATGAATGAAAAACCTTCCTTGTGGATAGATTTAAGGGTACGTTCAACAATCTGCTAAGTCCTAGAATAACAAAAATTAAAAATGGAAACCCGAATAATTTACTCAATGACATAAATAACTTCCATACATTTACTAAAAAGAAGAGTCAAAAGACATGGTTTGAATCAACAAACTTATATTAAAATTATAGAGTTTCGTGAACAAATTACTCAATAAAATAATGGCACAGTATAAATTTTATCAAATAGTCAAGAAATAGAAAGGCCAAATAATGGAAAAATTTGAAAATCTTATACAATAAGCTAAAACAATACGAGAGGCCTGGTGTATTTCCATAATTTTTCTTTGGATATTTTGAATCCCCTATCTCTGAAAAGAAGAAGTCATATTTATAGGGAAAAATCCCACTGCCTGAAGCCTCATAATAGAAAATATTCCTCAATCATGAGCAATGATGCATACAACAATGATTGCCCCAAGCCGTTATAATAGAAAGGATTCAATCTATGGAATGCAGTCACCTTCAACTTAGATACATTCACCACGAATGATGGCAGTGGTCCTAGTGTAGAAGCAACATAACCTCACGCAGACATGTGTTGTGCACTCATGAGCTTAGTTAGGATGTGTGGCAATAGGGAGGGGCTCGACATTGATCATTCCTTCCCTTTGAATGAAAATACCCATGGAGACGACACGTGGAGAAGTCATTGCTACAGGTGTTGATTGTGGGTCCATCAAAAAGGTGTATGTGTAATAATGCTATGTGGCAAGCAGATGGGCCTGATAGAAAAGCAAAGGGAAGCAAGCCTCAAAGGTGTGAACTGCTGAATCCTGGAAGCATGGAAGGGCTTAGAAGAGAAGCAAAAAGTGAAAACCCTGCGGGGAGCGCACGACAAACAAGTGGCAATGGTTGGATGAAGCTTTTCATAAATGGGATTAGAAAATAATAGAAATAACCTGAAGGGTAGCTCAGAGGATTTTATATCCATAGCTTTTGGCGGCTAGTAGGGGCATTTCACCTATGGAACGAAGAACTCAATTTTTTTTGGTTTTACAGATCAGAGTCATGTCCATCGGGCCATGGAATTAGAGCTTGGATAATGCAATCTGTAGAGGTAGCCAGTCATATTTGGTAGCATTGATATTGCGTACAGATTCTCTTGTGTCTCATGCAAATCAATCACCTCTTTGAAAGGAAACTTTATTGATGTTTTAGACCCGAATTTGAGCTAAAAAAGAAACTGCCCAATTGGATGGGTAACACCCTCAATATCCTTGGAAGACAGATGTATCCTACTACTTCTCCTCAAATTTTGATGCAATGTGCTCAGCGGAGGCCACTGTATCATCTGAAAGAAACAGGGAAGGCAAGCCCATCTGAGTGAGTTGGGAAAACTTTGCTCGCATGCTACTCATAGTTTGGACCAATGTGGCAGAGAAATTGTGACCATAGAGAATGGTTGTGTGGTACCGGATGAAATCCTTTGCTATCATGGCAGCTATCATGCGGTCCTCATTCCTTGCACTTATCATATAATCATTTGGCACCATGTATAGTTTATTGAGAAACTTCTCTGCCTCTAGAACTCTATCTGCAATGAACTGTGGAAACTGCGCGATTGTTCTACAAATCTCCCTACTCAAATTTGATGCTTCTGCCATGAATTGGAGTGTGCGATGCAAAGTTAGGTAGAATTCCTTGACCTTTTCCCAGTATGAGATATACAATTGTTGGGCCACTGAAAGGAGGTCCGATTAGGCAGCAGGAGGTTGGGAAGAGCTCTTCAAAATGCCAATTTCCTATCCCTCAATCCAATATTATGTGTTAGCTCCACAATCCTTTGGTCCACCATGGAGAGTTTCCCCTACAATGTTGTCAACTCAGCAAGCCAATTTTTCTTTGCCTGATTTTTGTTTGTCTATTCTCTATTGAGGGAGAGCCTTAGCTCCTAGATTTACTTTTGCAATTGAGATTGTTGGCCTTGGAAGTTTGCTTCTTTTTTCTATGTTATTTGTTTCGATTAAGCTCACTAATGTTGAAACTCATCATTCCTTTGTTGCATCTCTTCCTCCACCTGTGCCAACTGGTCTTGGAACTCTTTATTTTTTTGTTGCAGGTCAATGACCGGGTTTGGATCAAAGGATTGGAACTTTCCAAGTTTTTCTTGGAGCCTAGCTTGCTTTGTCTCCTCTTGATATGTCAAGAATGCAAATTTTTCATCTCTCACCTTTTCCTTCGATAGGAGGACTTCAATCCTCTCCTTGACAGTTTTAATCTCATCTTCATTTTTCTTTAATTGGTGACCAAACTTGAGAAAGTCGGTGGTCACCACATGCTAGGTTTATTCCATGAGTTCAAACTTATCCTGTAGGCGAGCCACACATAAAATAAGTAACATGGCATGGATGGTGTAATCATTAGGCCACATTTTTCCCTAGGGCTTGATGGCATTTGGGTGCATAGTTGTGAAATGCAACGACTATTGAGCCTCATTGAAGAGTATTTGCACCTTTGGTTGTGCTGACATTTTGGCATCCTTCTCCCTTTATTTCTAAAGCTTGAGAGCTTGTGCTTGTTTCATTCTATCTCCCCCTAAAAAAAATCAACTAGTGATCTAATGAGGTCTCCCATAAAGGGTTCACTGAGAGGAATAGCAAAAGGAAAGGAAAGGGTAGTGGCTCTGGTAGATTTCTTCCTTGGAAGGGAGAGCGTGAGTGGAGAAAATGGGGGAATATGCCAAGACTTAGTTTGTGAAGTAGTGGGAGGACTCATGGGACGTGGTGGTGGAAGCGGCAACATTACAGAATCTATTTGTAGAGTGGTCTGGGTCGAAACTGCCGCAACAAATGTAAAAGGTGAAGACATAGATTGCACCCCAATGAAAGATGGGATACCCCACGGGGGAGTAAAAGGGGATTGTCCTGCTTGAGAAAATTGTGAGAAACCTCCCACGACCATGGCAGTAGAAGTGGAGAAAGAAAGGTCGACACTCGAGATGACGGGCAGCATAGAGACAACGAAAGAGACTAGAGATTGAGAATCAAGAAGAGGGGTAGAGAAAGATACCTAAGCAATGGATGGCTCTGATCCTTGGCTCATCGCAGGATTCTACGAACCCTCTTCAGAAGCCATATCAGTGTGCTGCTTCTTGCTCAGTGGGGATTCTTCCACCTCTAAGACCTCCATTGGGTTTTGTTGGGTTTGACCCCTCAGTCTCTTTACAACCCATGAATGTGAATTCAAGGTTCTCGAACGTGAAATATTTACCCACAGCCTCAAAGAGGCTATGCTAGGCTTCTTTACTATCTTTTCAGTTTCCCATGCCAGGGTCATCTTTATTTCCTTTTTTTTCTCCTTACCCTTCCCTAAGTATTTCATAGCTTCCTCTGGGTCAATCTCCTCATCATCAAAAGTGTTGGTATCATCATGCACCCTGTTCCATAGAGTATCAAATCTATCATCTATGTCTACGTCTTGGAATAGGGGATCAGGGCGCTTGATTTCTCAGTGGTAAACCCATAAATCCTTGATCTTGTCCGCACTCCAGTTCCATTCCTTGACTAGACTATTATGCCCCTATTAAAAGCTTCTCATTATACTTTTCCAAAGAAAAATAGAAACTGAGCCATGGCGGCCTCTTATCCTCCATCAAAATGTGAGCCAGTTCACCAAATAGATCATCATTATTAGATAGGGGATTTTACCACTTCTCCCAATAAGGCCGAGGGTTGTGAGTTACCCAAAAGTGCGGGCCTAGAAGGTCATTTTCAGGATCGTATTGCCATCTTTCATAGATGAACACCAACCCCAGATGAGCTAGTTTTTCTTCTAGAAGCTTATGCGACTACTTCTTCACCATAATCACTATTTTGAAGTTTATTGGGTAGAAGAAAAAACCTTTCTTCTTAGCCTTCCCTCTGCAAAAAGTAACGTCAATAATTGACATTTTTTAGAATATCTCTAGGGCCAAGACCTGATCTGTGACACATGCTGGGAGTCAGAATGGATCCTTAGTGAAACCATGCATCTAGATGAATGTGAAATCCACCTCAAGAAACTAGTCTACTTGAGGATTGAGGCTCTACATCCACCCCATGTGGTCGGAAGAAAGCCGAATAAGATGACCCTCCTCACTTAATTATTCTAGAATGAGAGTGAAGAAATATTCAAATAATGCATAGTAATCATAGGTTGCAGAGAGAAAGGAGGTCCATGAAGAGATAAGCCTTATGTATCCCTCCTCATCAAAGATAGCTAAATTTATGTATTTCTTGAAGAAGTCAGGGTTTTGGTGCAAAAACATGAAGCAAGGAAAGAAGGGAACCTGAACTTATGCTATGCTTCGTATTCAAGGTTGAAATGCTTGATGCCCACATAAACTATCTCTAGGTAGTAATACACAAGAGGCAACATATATTGTGGTAGTCCATAGAACCATAGCTTGTGCACCAAACTTCACTCGCTGGACAACTTCTTCATTCTCTCACAAGTTACTTCCCTTAGGCTTTTAGGGTTGGTTCTTAGACCAGGGTCATAGATATTATCCCATTCCTCTTTTATCTGGCTCTGGTCTCTGTGCTTTTTTTTCTTTTCTGAATCCTTCGTGTGAAACCACTTCGACTGCTTTGGTATCCCTAGCAAAGAAAAAGAGGTATTATGAAAAATATTGGCCATGGGTTTTGTTCACATGGCATCGAGCTAGCTTTGCGTCTCTTCTCCTTTTTCTTCCATCTCAGGGTTTTGGGCCATCTTTCTTCTTTGCAAGCTTCTCGTTAGAAAGCACACTAGTTTGGTATGATTGGAACCTAAAACACTATGCAAGGCTCTATGATGAACGCAAACCCAGTTGAATTCTTTCCTTTCATTTTTGGTTCAACCCACATCTGAGCAGTGAATCTCTTATAGCTATTTCTCTGCACTTAGCTTCTTTGCTGTTATTTTGCACCACACTTGGGTTTTCTCAGCAATTATGTACTCAAAATTATTTTGTGTACTCAGGAAGCTTTCATCACCATATAGCTTTTGTATGCAACACTTAGCTTTTTTCTTTGATTTTTTTCCTTAAAGTGGTAGACAACAATTTCCTTATTGCATTAAATTCGGCATGTACCACTAACTTTCTTTCCCATGCAAAATGAATTGCTTGCCCTTTTGAAAAGAAAAAATTCATAATAACATTAGTGATCACATCCTTCGGCATGATTTTCTTGGGAAATTTATTTAGTGATTGAAAGCATATGAACCTTTCACATGCTTTGGCAATTAGTATCCTACTTGGAATAATTAAGCCACTCAAAAAGATTTGAGTTCTACCTTGGGGACTGGAAAATTCATGTAGCATGACACCTCAACACCTAGCTGTATAGATGGTCACTTGGGACTACCACCAACTTGCGCTAATTAATTACTTCTCCTTAATCTTGCACGCAACAATTCATACTTGCAGACACAACTGGGTGGGAATTTCGAGCTTGCCCTTCGTGGTATTTTCGAGTTAACACTCAATTAGCATCATGCTTATGGCACACATGTACCTTAAAAATTTCTATAAATAGACCCCTTAGCAACAAAAAATTCACACTTATCAATTTGAAAGAATTAGCTCTTAGGAAGAATTAGCACTTAGATAATTAGGAAAGATGAATACTCCTCTTAGGTTCACTAGTAAGAAATCTCAGCCGAAATTTCTGAGAGAGATTTCTAATAGGTGCCTCAAGCACATGACTAAGAATAAGAACTCGCTAGCAATCATATCCATTAAGTGGGTTATGGGAAGGGACTGAATTGCATATGAAGATAAATATAGGGTGAACACGGATATATTCTCTCACTTTGTTGCTTCCCTTCTTGACATACAGGTATCGAAGGATATGATTCTACCCTTGACACTTCAAATCTTCCTGAAGAGGTATCTTGGCGGCCTTAGAGAAGCTATGACAAATGTTGTATATGCCCTTGTCCTCCCTATGGAAAGCGACCTTTGTAAGCATATTGAAGAGGATTTCATGGTGCTGTAGGTGCCATTCCTGAGCGACTTTCATATTTAGTCACTCAAAGAGCATCGCCAAAAACTTACTCGTGCTTGCCATTTCCTACTACGTATCTACAACATGGTGCTTTTCTACAATGTTGAGTGGTACACAAAATTTAGGAACCTTGTGTTCCCTCCACCACTCGATGTTGGTGTTGTTGACGATTCCACTGCTCATGACCTTGATGCTACTATTGCTCCCACTCTTGAAGTCATTCCATATTTTTTTTTGATAATACTTGTGCTTCTGCCTAAATTGTCAATTCTTTTCTCTACTTTTGTAAATATGCCTAAAAAAAGGCCTTTATAGTATATATAAACTACACATTATATAGATATACTTTTGAAAGTATGGCCCCAGAGCTATTTTAAACATGTAATCTTTGAAGTATATAATACCGTAAATGAATAGACATCTTATATTTTAAAATCCTTATCTCCTTTGATTATGCAACTCTTCACTATGAGGTTTCTTTCTCTTTGCTTTTTGAATATATTATCAATTTCGCATATGGGTTGCTTTCATTTCTCATAAGTCACTTTTAAATTTCAATTCTCCACATATGGGTTGTTGGAAAGACCGGCTAGACAAAAGAATAGAAAAGAAAACTATACAATAATTACATATTTACATGGGTAGAACCATTAGTAAGCTTGTTGACTAGCCTTTACGACACTTTCATTGAACTTAAGCACTAAGTCTACACATTTAAGACCTTGGTCGGAGGTCTTCTTATCAAACCATTTTTTTACCACTTCCTGATGGTTGCACATGGCTGTTAGATATTTTCCCCTTTTTTCCTAAACTTCCATCAGTTCTCCTAGGCACACCTCCATAGCTCCATTTTTTCCCATCTCTAAAGATTTGAGTAATTGCAACACTAGAATTTCCATAGAGATGGGCAATAGTGCTTCCTTCTCGTACACTAATTCATATGGAAAAGTATTCAAAACCTACTTAGGGGTTATGCAACCTACCCAGAGTGTTGCCTGAAGATTTTGATGCCATTCCTTCTGATGTTCTGACTCAATCCTTTTGATGAGTCTGACTAAGTTTTTATTAGTTGACTCAACTAGTCCATTTCCCTGCGGGTAATAATTGGAAGAGGTCTTTAGGAATATTCCATATTTAAATGTGAATTGACATACCTTAGTCCCTAGGAAAGCTTTTGCATTGTTGGAGATTATAGTATTAGGAAGGTCGAACCTTGTAACTATTTCCTCAAGGAAATTCACAATCTTCGCTTTTGTTGAATTCTTCAAGGGCATAGCCTTGGTCCATTGGGTGAAACAGTTAGTGGTTGTGAGAATCCACTTGTGGCTGGCACTCAATGTGGGGTTAATCATTTCGATGATATCTAGCCCCCATTGTGCAAAAGGCTCATCTGCTACTATTGGGTTGAGTGGCATGGCCAAATTTTTTCTTCTACCTAAAAAGAATTGGCATTCCTTGCACCTTTTGACCAAAGCCTATGAGTCATTGAATAGCATGGGATAAAAATACCCTACACTCATAATTTTAATGGCGGTTGTCTTTGCAGAGAAGTGCCCACCTACTAGGTTGCTATAGAATTCTTTTAGGATCTTCTACAATTGCTCTTGATTTACACATTGTAGGAGTACACCATTGAAATTCCTTTTGAAGAGAACTCCCTCAATCAGTGTGTATTCGATGTTCTGTAGTCTATAAAATCTTCTCTTCTGAGAGGGAAGGTTTACCAGATATTTCCTTGTCTTCATTAATCTCATTATGTATGCCAACCAACAACTTTTAGACTCATGTTCATTAAGCAAGATTACTTTGAGCTAATCTTCTTCCATTGGTGCTTCATTGTCCAATGCTAGATATTCATACAATCCTCTACCTCACATATTTTTAGTAGGCCTAACATCAATTTCATACTCCAAGATCTTTGTTATCCAGTTAGCCCTTTTCTCAATGATTTCTCCTTCCATTATGTATTCATGCACACTAGAATGTGCTACAAATACAAACACCTTGCTATAAGAGATAAGGTGTAAGAATTTCTTGAGACCTTTGATAATAGAAAATGCTTGTCTTTAAACAAATTTATACCTTGTCTCATAATCTTTCAAAGTGCAGGAGTGGAAGGCTACGAATGTTCCCCTTTTCCTTCATCATTCTTCTGGGTTAGGACAATAGCTATGCTAGATCGACTACTAAACACATACATGATAAAATCCTTTGATAAGTCAGGATTTATTAGCATAGGGGCTAAAATAATGGCTTCTTTGACTTTCTCAAAGACCTCTCTAACTCCCTTTGCCCATTTGAATGATTTATCTTTTTTCAGCCCCAGGGTGATTAGTCTAATTATTCCTACAAAATCATTAATAAATTTGCTTACAAAATTTACCTTCCCCAAAAAAGAATCAACTCCCTTTTTTTTGACTGGTAGGGGAGGTTGCCTGATTGCTTTCACCTACTCTAGATCAATTGCGACTCCTTTTGACACTACATGTACCAATAATTTTCCTTGTGGTACTCCAAAGACACATTTTTTGGGTTCAAGGATACCTCAAACTCATGATTTTTTTTAAAAACCATCTGTAGGTGATCAAAATGGTCATATTTTGATTTAGAGAACACTGTCAGATATTCCAAGTAGATTAAGATAATCTTGTTGATTAGTTCTCTGAAAGAAATGTCCATTGTTTGCTGGAATGTAGATCCAACATTTGAAAGGCCAAAAGGAATCTTTGAATATGCAAACATCCCCCACTTGGTAGTGAACATTGTCTTATGTCCATCCTCATCTCTAATTGGGATCTAATTGTAACCCAAAAATCCATCTAACAAAGAAAACATCTTTGAACCAACCACAATTTACAAGATTGATTCCATGGAAGGAAATGGGTAGTGATCCTTTAGCGATGTCCTATTTAGGTCACATAAATCAACATAGAGATGAATTTCTCCATTGTTCTTTTGGACCAGAACTAGGTTAGACATCCATGTACTATGCTTGATCGAAAACACAATCTTAGACTGGATCAACTTTTTTAGTTCTTGCGCCATCAGGGCTTCAATCTTCGTATTTATTGGCATCTTCTTTTGGAAGATAGGTTTAGTACCTTTCGTTAGATCAATAGTGTGTTGGATGATTTTAGGATCATATCCCCTAAGGTCATTATATGACCAGGCCACTACTCCATATTTCTCGCAAAAGTGCATGATTATGTCCTTCTCATGCTACGAAACTTCTTTTCTTACTTTTAGCTTTCTTCCATCTCTGACCTCAAGGTCGACATAGTCCTCTTTGTCTACCAAAAACTTCTTGTTATTATTTCTTGCATCAGCACATTCAAACAAATTTTTGAGAGTGACTAGTCCCTTCAAAAGCTTGTTAGATCTTAACTGAATAATTTTCCCCTCATATGCTTCCTTAATTTTTGGCTGAAGCTGATCGAATTTTTTTCTCAATTGTTGGATGAACGAGGTGATGTGTTCATCACTTTCAAACACTTTCCATCTTTGATCATTATCCAAAATGGATGGTTGGATAATCACTCACACAGAGTGTATATTCTTAATCAAGTTGGAGATAGGATCGATTTGAGATCCTATTGTCGTCATACGATCTGCAGTTGAATTTTTCTCCCTAGGCACCGCCTAAATGTTAAAAGCTTCAAAACCTTCAATGAGGTCCCAAACCTTATGTATATAAGAAAACATGCATAAATTATTTACAACAAAGATGCTTTAGACCTGATTAATTATTAGTTTGGAGTCTCTGAACACCATTATTTTATTGAGACCCATCCGCTCTGCGAGGCTTAGACCTTGCACCAGGCCTTCATATTCAGCTTCATTGTTCGAACAAGCGAACTGGAAGTGGAAAGAGATGATAATCTCTTCATTGGTTGGATATGTCAAACATATCCCGGTACCAACACCAACCTTGCACCTTGCACCATCAAAGTGCAACGTCCACACCTTTGAGGCTTGATCGACCGCCGGGTCCTTTACCACCTTCAGGATCTCTTGATCCTCATAATAGATGACATGGGTTCCCAATTTGGTGGCATGATAGTTACCAAAAGGATTGACATCTATATATTCACTCAAGAGGACCTCTTCTTGATTGGTGCGGTCTGCAGTCACCTTCTCATCCTCAATTAGCTTAGTACCATATTTTTCTTCTTTAGTGAAAGAGGTATGAGTAGCTTCAAATTTGATCATGGCTTCATCAACCACATGTTCTTAATGAAAAGATTCAGATACTTATTTAATTTTAGCTCCATGTTTGGTCTTGAGGATCAAGTGTGACCAATCCAAAGAAATTTACCCACCTATTTTTGAAGTGAATTCCTAGGATAGGCAGAGGTCAAACATGGGAGAAACATCTATGATCACGGTATCTTGTGGGACTGTGATACTGGGATAGGGAGAAAAAATTCAAGGGGAGGTTCTTAATGACACCTATGGTTTCAACCTTGTTCTCATCGAGTTGCAGAACCCCCATTTTAAAAGGTTCATAGCTAATCCCTAAGGCTTCTGCTATTTGCTTGGGCATTACTATGGTGCTAGTGCTAGAGTCAATCATGACATTATGCAATAATTTCTTTCCCACAATAAGAGTTAGGAAAAAGGTCTTGGGTTTTGGCTTCTCTTTAACTTCAATAGAGGCTTCCTTTGTGTTATTTGTGAGAACTTTGGTTGGGGGTGATGGGTCAATAGATTTTCTCTTGAGTGATTTCTTTGTTGGCTCATTAACTACATCTTCTTGGAGGGCCTTTTGCAGCAATGACTTCTGCTTCAGAATATCTAAGATATTCCAAAGGGATACATTAGTAGAATATTTTTTCAATTGTTTCACCACATTGAATGGTGGCGGATTTGAAGGCTTATGTTCCTTATCTCTGGTTATAAAAATCTCCTTGTGCAACTGCGGTTGTGGAACAATTATGGAAGGACTGGAGGATTGATCAGGGACACTTCTAGGTTGCGGAGTGACCAGTTCACTCGTGAATCTCCTCTTTGAGTGAGTGTTGTAATTGGACTACATTTGTAGGGTATCTAATGTGGATGCCTCATTTGCAAATACAACCTCTTCTCCTTCCATCCATGAGAAGAGTGTGTGATCAATAGCTATGTCATTTTGTTGTTCCAAGGACATTCCTTGTATTTGAGCGGTAAGCACCACATTTTCCATTTGGGGAGAGGCATATGCGTAACCTCCTAAACTTGACGCCACACCTTGGTTGTGTTTTTCTTCCACCTTCTATTGTAAGTTGCCACAAGGAAAATTTTAGGGCATATGCACATTGCCATAGGGGAAGCACTAGGAGTTGATGTTGTCGGCCAAGTTGTTCTACCTCATGGTCAGCTCTCTTCTCGTACTTGGCTAAATAGCTCCCAGCAGGGTAGGCACTGACACTATTTGATGATTTGGTTGAGTTTTTGGACTCGTGTGTGCACCTCCTTGATATTGGTTCTTCTTGTATGAAGGCCTTCTGCTTTGATAGTTTTGGTAGGATGGCTTTGAAGGTGCAGACTATTGTCATTTCATACTGGTTACCTCATTTTCTAGGTTTCGCAACAATTCTTTTATGTTGCTCATCTCTTTTTTTAAAGAATTAGACATGGAAGCAACATTCTGGGGCACATCCAGCTATGTGTACATAGATTGAGGAGGAGCAAGTGCACTGGTAGATTCTATTTCCTGGGTGGGAACTGATATTTTTAGAAATATAGCCATAATGGGTCAAGGTGGCAGCTTTCCAGGATCGATTAGGTTATTTTTTTCTTTAATAGCGATGTATGCATCCGGTAAAATAGTCCCACCAAAAGACTGGATCATCATCGAGATGTTAGCATTGATGGATTTTAAGTAGAACATGAATGCCAACTTGGCCGGTAGTCGAATAGCAGCCTGAATTTTCTGCCAAGTTGTGTGAAACTGGGAATTGAAGTCAGTCATGGCTTCATGAGGAGCCCACTTTATGGTCACCAACTGATGGTAGAGTGAATATCGATCTCCATCATTTGAAAGTATCTCATAGAAAGGATCTTTGAGCTGATCCCAGGTACCGATAGTGTTAGCTTGCAGAGTATGATGCTAGTCTAATGCTTTACCTCTGAAAGAGGCTATGAGCAACCTTAGTGCTATATTTTGGTCAGTTACTCCATACACCAAACACACATTGGTCACATCTTGCAAATGTTTGGATGGTGTTTTTTAGCCATCACCGATGAATTTTGGTAATGCCTTTAAAGAAAAATCCAAAATAGGGGCCCAAATGGTGGGTGCTACTAGTGCTATAAGGGGGCTTCCAGCATCCCATGCCACATAATTTCTATTTGCAATTGGCAATATGGTTGGTGGAGGGATCAAAAAATTTACTGGATGAGTCCTATTTTGTACTATTTCTAGTGGAGACACTAGAAAACTAGGGTTATTTACAGTTTGGGATCTAGTAATAGGTCGATGGAACATACACCCACTTTAGATTTAGGTACATTTAAATTATCCCATTGGGCATGCCAAAAAAATAAACTTTTGATGCCAAAAATTGGCAAGGCAACAACCTTATGGGAAACTCAGTTAAAGGGGGACCTATTGCGCAAAACTAAGTGACCTCCAAGTTTGTCAAGAAGTTGACTTATTCTGTAATTGGGGGGTTGAAAAGGGTAGAAGGAAAAAAATGTAAAATGAAATCTAATCTAAGGAAATGCACTAGAATCTTAAGTATATGCATGAAAAAACCTTCTTTGTGGATAGATTTAAGGGCGCATTCAATAATCTGTTAAGTCCTAGAATAAAAGAAATTGAAAATGGAAACCTGAATAATTTACTCAATGACATAAAATAACTTCAATGCATTTATTGAAAAAGAAGAGTCAAAAGACATGGTCTGAATCAACAAACTTATATTTAAATTATAGAGTTTTGTGAACAAATTAGTCAATACAATAATGACACAATATAAAGCTTTATCAAATAGTCAAGAAACAAAAAGGCCGAACAATGGCACAGTCTACGAATCTTATACAATAAGTTAAAATAATACGAGAGGCCTAGTGTCTTTCCATAATTTTTCTCTGGATATTTTGAATCTCCTCTCTGTGAACAAAAGAAGTCGTATTTATAGGGAAAAATACAACCGCTTGAAGGCAGGTAACATAAAAGATTCCTTGATCATGAGTAATGTTGTGCATAGAAATGATTTCCCTAGGCTATTATAACAGAAGGATTCGATCCATGGAATCCAGTCACCTTCGAGTCAGATGCATTCACCATGAATGAAGGCAGTGGTCCCAACATAGAAGCAACATAGCCTCACGTAGACATGTGTCACACACTCATGAGGTCAGTTAGGACATGTGGCAATAAGGCAGGACTAGGCATTGATCGTTCCTTCCCTTCAATGAAAATCCCCATGGAGACGACATGTGGAGAAGTCATTACTACTAGCATTGACTGTGGGGTCCGTAAAAAAGGTGTATACATAATGATGCTACGTAGCAAGCAGATGGGGCTTGATATAAAAGAAAAGGGAAGCAAACATCAAAGGTGCAAACTACTGACATGTGGAAACATGGCGGGGTTTGGAAGAGAAGCGAAAAGAGAAAACCCTATGGGGAGCACACAACAGACACATGGCAATGGTCAAATGGAGATTTTTATAAAGGGGCTAGAAAATGCAAAGTATGGGGCACAGGCATTAGCCAAGAAAAATAGAAATAACCCGAAGGGTAGCTCAGAGGATTTTATATCCACAATATACATGAAAGAAATAGGAGGCTAAAAAATCCCTTGCTATCTTTTGTCCTATCTATAGTAAAAGGCATAATAGTGAAGAGTGTCCCTACAACAAAACAAAAATCTCTTCTTTAGAAGATTCTAATAAAAACACCATTCTAAGACCTCTTCCTATAGAGATGACTGAAGTAGATTATACATATGAGATTGTTTACTTTATGGCCCAAAGGAGGCCTTGGCAACCATGAGGAATGCCCCCAAATTATTATCATACATCACATGCAAGTCCTTTTCCTCATCAAAAGTCCTCTCCTGAACCAACCTATATGTTTGGAGGATGGAAAAAACCTCCACACTACCCCCAATGGACACAAAAATACCCAGATGCCCCACAATCATGACAAGCATGGTGAGCACCAGCACCAACATATCCAAAATATCAATCATACCCTTCATATCCACCATTTTTAGCAATAAATCCCTATTGAAATTCACAACAACTCTTACCACCTATTCCATCATCATCTAATCAACCATCTAGTTCAACCCAAGCACTAAAATCAATTCCTATGCCCACACAACCAAAACCCAATCTGAATAATAAGGTGGCTCAACAAATTTAAAATAATGAGGTGGCAGGATACCCAACCTATCTTTTCAATACACTAGGAATTGATGGTGTACAACTAAGATCAGGAAAGAATCTTCAAGGGCCAACTATCATAGAGATAGAAGATTCTCTAGAAAAACCAATAGAAGAACAACCAAGGCCCCCATTTCTTGATAGGTTTCAAGAACAACCAAAATAACAAGGAAAATCTCAACCAAGTTTTGATTTCATGAATCAACTATGAAATGTTAACATTAAAATCCCTCTCTTGTAGGCCATTCAAGATGTTACAATGCATATGAGAGCAGTCAAAGAACTATGTGGGGAAAAAAAAAAAAAGAAACAAGACCCCAAGACAATCCATGTCATTAGACAACTTGCATATTTGATGTTGGGAAATATTTATGTTCTTAACTATGTAGATCTTGGGAGCTATTGATAAAGGTATGTATTGGTAATATAGTTATCCCAAATACACTTGCCAATTTAGGAGAAGCCATAAATGTAATGAAAAATGAGACTAAGGAGAAGCTAGACCTTAAAGGACTAAGACCTACTCCAATGGTCTTACAAATGGTGGATCGTTCCCTTGTAAAGCCGAAAGGTATGATCGAAGACATTATTATTTCTATTGAGTCTTGGGAATATCCCACAGGTTTTATGATTTTACAACCAAAAATTAAGTTGGAGGGATACCCCTTAATTTTAGTTAGACCTTGGTTGGACACAACTAATTCTTTTATTAATTGTAGGTCTGGAAATATGGTGATTTCAAATGGAGAACAAATGAAGCAATTGATGTTGTACCCTCCAACACAAATTTTATTAGAAATAGATGATTCACTATGGATCGATAGTGATTTAGATGAATCTTTTCCTACTTTGACAATTAATCAAAGTAGAGAATTTGAAGAAATATTAGAAGATGGTGTTCTTAATAATTTCTTACAAAATCACTATTTTTTTGACAATGTCTTAGAAAAATGATCTTTCCTTCTAGTATCAATGACAATTACCCATTTGAGAATTTTCCATTAGTTAGTAATCCACAATCTATTCAAAATTTTATTACTTTCCATCAGTTATTACCACACACTTGTTTATATAGTCCATTATTAGTATCCGAGAATTTTGATCCATCCTCATCTACTTCCCAATTTCTTGTCGTGAATACTCATGTCCAGTCTTAGGCTATGGAAGTTTTACTTGGAAGAATTCGTAATACAAAACCCCAACCTGAGCCCCTCACAGTTAGAAGATCTCATTGCTATGTTGCATTCCCATAAAGATGCATTTTCTTGGGATTACTAGGATATGAGAGGTATACACCCTACCACTTGCACAAATCACATATATATAGAGGAGGGTAGTCAACTTGTAAGACAACCACAAAGAATATTGAACCTTGTCCTACAAGAAATCATTAAAGATGAACTACAAAAGTTACTCAATGTAGGATTCATCTATCCTATCTCTGATAGCCAATGGATGTCACCTCTTGTGGTAGTTCCCAACAATAATGGGAAGTGGCGACTATATATAGACTCTAGGGCCCTTAATAAGGCTACCAAGAAAGACCATTTTTCACTACCCTTTATTGATCAAGTCCTAGATACCCTTGCTAGAAAGTAGTTATTTTCCTTCCTTGATGGATTTAGTGGTTACAATCAAGTCTGTATACCCTTAGAGGATCAAGACAAGACCACCTTTACTTTTCTATGGGGTAAATTTTCTTATAATGTCTTACCTTTCAGGTTATGTAACACTCCTACTACTTTCCAGTGGGCCATCTTAAGTATTTTTCCTAATTTGATTCATGATTGTGTGGAAGTTTACATGGATGATTTTATTGTTTATGGTGACATGTATGATGAATCAAAGGGAAATATGGAAAATTTTCATAAAAGATGTATTGATACTAATCTATCCTTGAGTCATGAGAAGTGTAACATCTTGATGAGTGAAGGTATTGTATTAGGACATTATATTTCTTCAAAGGGAATTGAGGTAGATCCCAAAAAGGTAAAGATAATTCAAGACTTACTTGTGCCTACTTCTCAGAAAGATGTTCATAGTTTTTTGGATAATGTTGGATACTATAGAATATTTATTCAAAATTTAAATAAAATTTCCTCACCTCTTTTTATTTTTCTAGGTAAAGATATTTTTTTATGGACACAAGAATGCCAACAAGATTTTGAATAAATTACGGGGAAGCTTATAACTGCACCAATTTTACAAGGACCAAATTGGGAATTTTTGTTCCAAATCCATATCGATGCTTCAAACAATTCCATGGGAGTGGTACTTGGGAAAAAGGATGATTATCTCTTTCATTCCATTTATTATATTAATAAGAATTTTACTAGTGCAGAGGTAAATTACACAGTAACTGAAAATGAATTTTTGGTTGTAGTCTATGTGGTAAAATTTTTTTTCCATTATATAGCTGGGTATAAATTATTTGTACATACAAATCATTTTTCTATAATATTCTTAATGAATAAGCTAGTTGCTATAGGAATAGTGATTTGATGGTTTCTCTTATTGCAAGAAATTGATATCACTATTCTCGACAAACGTGGACGTGAAAATGTAGCTACTGATTTTCTATCTAGATTGCAATGTGATAATGAACCAATACCTATGGATGATTCTTTCCTTGATGAACATTATTTTTTCATTTTCAAAAAAATACCATGGTTTGTAGACATTTCCAATTACCTTGTCACATGCATATTTCCACGCCACTTTTCTCCAAGAAACTAACAAAATCTTATAGTACTTTGTGGGAAATATAGTTGGATTACTGGTTTAATTTTTTGTACTATAATTTATAACTTCATTCATTGATGTGTAGTAGAGGAGGACGTCTTTGACATACTCTACACATTCTATTATGAGCCTCGTGGAGGACACTTTGCAGCACAATGAACTACTAACAAAGTTTTGACTATAGGGTATTATTCGCCAACAATCCATAAGGATTATAAAAGATATGCTAATCATAGTGATAAGTGTCAGTGTATCAGTTGACCCACACATTCTGATGAGATTCCATTGCACCCACAATTATCAATTGAACCCTTTGAGAAATGGGGTTTGGATTTTGTAGGGCTAATTAATCCTCCCTCTAGGAATAAAGAGTATATTTTGGTCTATACTGATTATGTTACTAAGTGGATAGAAGTAGTATCTTTGAAACATGTTAGAGATACTAAAGGTGCTATCTTCTTATACTCTGAGATTTTTAATAGGTATGGCATACCAAGAGAAATTGTTACAGACTAGGGACCACAATTCACATCTAATTTGGTTGCAGCCCTAGTTTAGGAATATGAAATCAAACACCAAAAATATTATTTGTACCATCCAAAAGCTAATGGGAAAGTGGAGGTGACCATTTGAGAGTTTGAGAATATCCTCACAAAGATTGTGGCACTACCCAAGAAGGATTGGGAAGATGGACTTCCTGAGGAAATTTAGGCCTGCAAGATGACTTGGAAGACAACCACTGGCTTGACACCATATGAACTTGTTTATGGAAGAAAGGTTGTTTTTCGCATTGAATTTGAAGTGAAGAGTCTTTGCATTACTCTTCAACTAGGGACGAGTCTCACTGAATCCGAGAAGGAAAGAATAACTCAACTCCATTCCTTGGATGAAATGCATCAACAAGCCCCTTTTCATGCAAAGGTGGCTCAACAATAATGAGCACAATGACATGATTGCTTAATTCATCAGTGAATGTTCCAACCTAGTGACTGGGCATTTCTCTATGACTCTCGGTTCCAAGACTTCAAAGGGAAATTTGACACTCGATGGCTTGGTCCCTATGAGATCAAGATTTTGTATGATAATGGTTTTGTTAAGTTATGTAATGTGGATTCAGAGTGTATGGTTCTCATTGTCAACATACACCATTTGAAACTATACAAATGGACCCTTTCTAAAGAAAATTTTGTTTGTAATATTAAAAAGGAACTCACTCTTGTTCTTGTCACCTCTCCAAAATAATTTTTAATTTTTTTTTAAAAAAGAAGCAATAAAAGATCCAAGAATGAAAAGATTTGAGTGTTGTTGGCCAGTTATTACTTAAAAATCAAATTCTAGTGGGTATTAACTATTGAATAAACTTGGAGGTGAAAACCAAATTTTCGGCACCTCTAAGTAGTAATAGGGTGAAAACTGAGATACCGACAATCTATCATCATGATAAAAAAAAAAAAAGAAAAAAGAAAAAGAAAAATAGGAAATAA
This sequence comes from Sequoiadendron giganteum, assembly GCA_007115665.2. Taxonomy (NCBI): domain Eukaryota; kingdom Viridiplantae; phylum Streptophyta; class Pinopsida; order Cupressales; family Cupressaceae; genus Sequoiadendron; species Sequoiadendron giganteum. The sequence goes on along the minus strand of CM021104.1, from coordinate 244,569,358 downwards.
AGGATCGAAAAAGGTGATTCCTGCCACTTATGTTATAGGGATTACCTCCTACCTCCTGGGGGTTTGTTGTTCTTGTCGCTACCTATTCTATGGTGTGACATTATTTTTTTATTTATTTCAAACATTTGATGATGAATTTCCATCTTCTTGATATTATTGTCCACAACAATGCCTCACCACAGACTCATTTTAGTATCCTATCCCTTTGTGCTTCACTAGTTATGTTAGGAAATATTTCCTTTCATATTGTGGATAAGAAATTCTTCGTATTTGTTTCAACTTTTGTGCTTTTTCCCATGCTCCATTTGCAATGGCTGATGTCATACTGTGGATAAAAACTTTCTATTTTGTTGTCCTTATATATTGGTGCAACACCATCCTCCACTAGGTTGCCACATGTGCTTCTTCCATTCCACTTCCATGTTGGCTAGCTATCATTTCCTCTCCCACATAATTTATCCACATTGGCCTTCTTTTCACTTTTCGTATTCCTTCATTCTCTCTCATGTGGCTGATGCATTATCCACCTGATGCACTTCCAGTCTACGAAGATTTCCTTGTGTTGATTCATATTTCTTCCACGTAGTTTCTGTGGCCACCTCATCTTCACATACTCCATGCTTCTTGGTGACATGCCCTACAGACGGTATTGGTATTGGTATTTTTGAACATTTTAATTTTTCTTTTGATTAATAGTGACATGACCCATGGATGACTCATCATTAAGCTAGGGGGAGGTAATGTTATTGTACCATTTTACTTACCACCTTATTCATACCATTTGTCATTTCCTTTCATCATGAAAACTCAATATCCTACCTTCATCGTACACCATAGTAATTCCACACTCTTTTCCACAACTATATCCTGACCACCATTACTACTATTTTTGAAATACCATTTCACTATGCTGTATTGGTTTTTGTCCTAGGATAAGCTTTCTAGTTTTTTTACTATTAACCTTTTCTTATTTGTTACTCTTGCAACTTATTGGTATAACCATACCATGGACAAAGACTGACATGCACATCATGTACCTAATTCTATGGCAGAATTGAGGGCTCATAAGAATAAGGAGAATTATGAGGTATTCAAGTAGGTGATGTGGGACATTTGCTTCAAGAAATTACAAGGGTTTGATAAGCGGGTCACCTAGGAGTTTGCACTAGGTTTTGATGGAAATTAAGTCTCTATCTAGGTTTTGCAATTTCTTGTAACTATTTAAGTTGTAGCATATGCAACTGGTTTACCAACAACTGGTGAAAACTACTTTCCAAGTAGCAAAAAGAAGGTTGTGGACCTACAACCTAGTGAAAAATGTTTTCTAAGGAGGGGTGAATCAAGAAACGGTTCATGGTCAGGGTACTAAACTAGCTTCATTACCGGGGATATGGAGAGGTGTGGTTAAATTCATAATTCAATACATTTCCTATGAGGGGAGTTATGCATATGTACTTGCTCAAATTTTTTGGTTAATATTGCATTTAAGGAAAAATTAGTTAGTTAATGTACCCTATTTTCTACATTGTTATCTACAACGCATGAGTAAGGTCATTCAAAATGGAAAGAACAACTCTTTGTCTCACCATGGGTTAATTTGATTACTAATCATCCAATCATTAAATATGATTTATCCCTCAGGTGATTGGGATTATTTTGTCAACATAAATGATAATACCAGTTTTGAAGCCTCAAAAAATGAAAACTCTTCAAATGAATCTTTAGATTGTTCTCCTATTGATAAAACCTATTATGATAAAGAAGAACTTCTTGGTACATTTGAGAAAGGTTCTAAAGGAATAAAATGTCCTAGTGTAAGCCCTAGCCCTTTAAAGAGAAAATTCCTCAAAAAATCATTTGAAAAGTCCCCAAGCTTGACTATTAGGGAAACTAGGACATCAAGTGTTAAATATTCTAAGGTTTCAGGATTGTTTGTCAAAATAGTTAAAGGAAAAAAACCTTTATGTTGAGTTTCAAAAGGAGTTGTATCCTAAGCCTTCTTGTGATAGGAAGGGTAAAAAGAAATCAAGGACTTCAACTAGATCTCTGAGCATATTGGAAGATTTAGCCAATGTAGCTAGTCATATGGACAACCCAAAAGGAAAAGTTGTTGATTTAGACATAGAAGTCTTATTTGAAGTCTTAAAAATAAGGTAAAACCAAAAAAGAAAATAGGCAAGAAAAAAGGAGGAAAACACAAGAAACAAAAAAAAAAGTCCTCCATCCCCGAGACAAACACTATTGATGTTGATTAGGAGCCTTAGATTCCAACTACTAAAAATTCCCTCATAGAAGAGCCCTTAAAGATGAAAATACCCCATTTGAGCCACCATTTCCCTCTCCAATGAATCAAAATGTGGAAGAATAGTTAGATAAGGCTAATGCAGAGTTAAAAGGAATAGAGCAAGTAGATAATGCAGGGGAACAAGAAAAATATGAAATTCACCCCCTCTTGATACCCAAGTTAAGGAAGGAAACCTAACGTTAATCAAGTAGGTAGAAGTGGAACAAAATGATAACAAGTCACCTTCCCAAGAGAACCAAGAAACATGTGAAGAATGTAGGGAACAAGAACTTTTGTTAAAACAACAGGAAGACATATAGAACTTAAAGGATGTAATTGCTCAGTTAAAAGAAGAAATTTTTTGTCTTCAAACCCAGTTACAAGAGGCACAGTCTACCAAGCAATCACAAGCAACAAAGATTAATAACCTTAAAACAAAACTTGAGTAAACAACTCAGGATGAAGAACTTCATTTTCCCATCAATGAGAAAAAACAATAGATCTAGGAGTTGAAGCATAAATGGAGTAAAGAGATTAATGGCACTTTGTAGAGATTAATTGGTTTGTGACCCTTTCCTTTGCATGAGGAAATGAAAATCCATCAGCTATGCGGAATGATGAGAGTGGGAAAGTCCTAATGTTTTTACCCTTTTGTCTGCCTTTTTCCTTTAATTTTTCTACCTTCTGTCACTATTTTTCATAGGAAGTCTAGATATTTGGTATAATGAAGGAGGAAATTAAAACAATTAGAAGATATTGATATCTATCAAAATGCTAATTATTTTGTGGCTGAAATGGTAGGGTATAACTAAAGGAAGATGTTAGAGTTTCCAAGTACATGGATGGTAGAGAACCAAGGAGATAAAAGTTCAACCAAATTATAAGCCATTTTTGAAAGATATTTGTTAGCTTTGCTATAGGTTATGGCTAGCAACCATTATCTATATTATGTCGAACATATTTGGGTTGTTGGCCATCGGAAAAAAAAAAAAAACTCTATTAAGTGTTTTCTTAGTATAAATATGTGTGTATTCAGAAGACTTGATATAGATATTAATATAAGAATAGACTGTTGTTTTGAAACGTGATAAATTTTGGAAATTTGATGTGTGTGCATGTTTAGTTTGGCATAGAATAGAGTTTGTATTGCATCATCTAATGACCAAGGAGGTAGGGCCCACTACTTGAGTTATCTGGTGACTCTTTTAGATTAGTTTTGGTGTAGTAAATGTGTGTGATTTAATTTATTGAAGCATTTTATTTTCATAAATATAGCTATCCATAATTAATTGTAATTCAGTTCAAAGTTGATTTTCATCAGTTATATGTTGTTTTGTTTATTCAAAGCATAGTACAAGAATTAAAATTCTAATTTATGTAAGCATGAATTCATTATTGTTAGTGCATAACTTCTAAGATTTCTTTATTTATGTCACTGCACTTCCTGTCATAGTTCCTAGCACAATTCCTCTCACAAAAAAAAAACAAGGAAATTCAACTAGATTTCTAATTAGATAATCATTGTGTGAGTTAGCTACATTCATCCCCACTTAATTCACTATTCTTATCCCTTAGGCATATAAAAACAACACCTATCATGATTTTACGATCCCTGTATTGAAATTTAGGAACAAACTGGGGGAATCGACATGAAGTTCTCAAGGATTGATTCAATTGTGTTAAGCCCATTTGAAAGAATTACAAGGATAGTTTACCCCCAACATTGATCCACAGTTTTGTCCAAATAGATTGTTTTCCTTTAATTGAGCCACACTTAGGCATCATCTTTAGAAAATTCCATTTATTAAGAACCTCATTGTTTTAGCTAAAGAAGATCTTGATTATGACAGGCTTGAAGATATAGGACATCACCATTTTTTAGATTTCTCTATCTAGTTTTAATATATCTAATTCTAATTTGGATGGTTATTTTTAAATATTATTTGATTTCATTCAAATGATAATGCCAAATTAATAATGAAAGGCTTACCTACTAGTGGCACTTATTATAATTTTTGTCTCCTATCTTTTTTAGTGCCTCTTTTCTCTCTCTCTCTCTCTCTCTTTATTTCCCATTTTCATCTTTATATTTTTCTACCTACCTCTCCCTCTACCTCTTCCTTTATGCCTCCATCTCTACTCTCTGTCTCCCCTCTCTATTTCTCTCTACCTACCTCTCACTCCATACCTCCCTCATTCCCTCTCTATCCCCATTTAGATGTCTCTCTATATCTCTCTTCAACCTCTATCTCCTCTCTAACTCTCTCCAACCTTCCCTCTCTACTTTTCTCTATCTCCACTCACCCTCTCTCTCAACCTACTTCTCCCTCTATCCCTCCCCTCCCTACCTCTCTCTCATTACCTACCTTTTCCTCCCTCTCTCTCTCCTTGTCTCTCTCTCCCTCTCCATCTCTCTTTGTATGTACCTCTCTCTCCCCCCTTCCCTCTCTAATTCTCACTATATCCCCTCATTGTCTCTCTACCTACCTCTCACTCTACCCCTCCCACCTTAACCCTTTCTCCCCTTCCCTCTATACTTATCTATATATCCCCTCACCCTCCCTCTCTCCACCTACCTCTTCCTCTATCCCTCCCACCTTACCTCTATCTCTATGTCTCTCTGCCTCTACTTCTCTTTATCCTCCATCTCCATCCTCCTCTCTTTCTACCCACCTCTACATATATCCCTCCCAACCTACCTCTCTATATCTACCTATCCCTTCCACCCTGCCTCTCTACTTCTCTTTATCTCCCCTCTCTCTCTACATACCTCTCACTCAATCCCCCTCTTTCCCCATAACTCTCCCTTTAGATATATATTTATATCTCCCTTCTCTCTCTCCTCTCTACCTCTTTAACATTCACTCTTTACTTCTCTCTATCTCCACTCACCCTCTCTCTATAGAATGGTAGAGAGGAATATAGAGGGAGAGGGAGATAATAGATATATAGATAAAGATGTTGGAAAATGGTCAACACTCCCCTCATGATTCATTAAAAGGGACTAATTGCCTCCAGTGTGATCCATGTCTCTACCATTTGTATCAAGAATTAATAGATTGATCTTTTGATGCAATGATAAAATGGGGCCAACAATTGGTATCGGAGCATTAGGTCATGAGTTTGAATCCCCTTGGGTAACACTAAGGGGGATATTGTTGGCAGATGGCCAACACTCCCATCGAGATTCATGCAAGGATCTAACTGCCTCTTGTGTGATCCATGTCACTACCATTTGCATTGGGTGTGAATAGATCAATATTTTGATGCAATGGAAATTTGAGGCCAACAAAATAGAGGTAAAGGGAGAGATATCGATATAGAGAGATAAGGAGTTAGTAATAGAGAGGAAGAGATAGAAAGATATAGAGGAATATGGAGATAGAGAGATAAAGAGATATAGATGGTAAGATAATGTGATAGAGATAAATAAAGATAGAAAGGGAGAGATAAAGAGGTAGAGAGAAAGGGGGAGAGATAGAGAGGAGGAAATAGAGGAGGGGGGAGAGTCGGGGATAGATAGAGAGGGGGTATATAGAGAGATAAAGTTATAGAAAATGAGAGAGATAGGTAGAGAGGTAGAGAGAATAAGAGGAGGAAAGATAGATCAATATATAGAGGGAAAGGGAGATATAGAGAGATAGCGAGGGATAGGGATAGAGATAAAGAGATACGAAAATAGAGGTAGAAAAAAATATGGATAGAAAGGGATAGAGAGAGAGATAATGAATAAGAGAGAGAGAGGTAGATATAATGAGATATATAGATAGAGATAAAGTGAGGGATAGGGAGATATAGATAGAGGGGGAAAGAGTGAGAGAGAAAGGAGGTGATAGAGACAAGTAATAGATAGGGAGAGAGAGATGGAGAGAGGGGTATAGACATAGATAGAGATAGGGAGGGAGAAATAGGGTGTGTGTGTATGAGTGAGAGAGATATATGAAGATAACTTGATGAAGAAGGAGACTATATAAATAGATAGAGGTAGGGAGAGGGGGGAGAGAAAGAGAGAGAGAAGTAGAGGGATATAAAAAGATGGAGTGATATGGATAGAGGGAGATAGGGAGAGATAGAGATAGAAAGAGGGATATATATATATATATATATATATATATATAACTATATATAACTATATATAACTTGGAAAAGATAGAGGGGAAGAGAAAGGGAGAGAGAGAGGAGAGATATAGATAGAGAGTAAGGGGAAACTGGGAAACATGGTGGTGGGAGGAGGGGTGGAAATGAAGGAGAGGGAGAGAGGGAGACACCTTTTACTCTTTAGCAAGAAATCTAAATCCTTCATTATTCATTACTTCTTTAATGTTTCAAGTCATTTAGGATGATTATTGCATTAAAAACATGAAAAAACACTTTGTATGCAAGAATTATGAGTATTTGAAATTTTAAAAGTTAAGGAGGAACTTAAAATGATTATAATTAATTTTTGGTTCATAACCTATAAAAATTACCTTATCGATTGTGTAGATCTCTAAATCACCTTTCTAACACCTATACAAAATTAGAATTTTTATAAGTAACGTAAAAGTTATGCCCATTTTACTGAAGTGTGGTTTTTTGGGATTTTCAAAATGGATATCAATATTGAAAATACAAAATTATTTAAAATACTTATAAAAATGGATATTCATTTTTCTTTTCAAAACAAATATCCGTTTTGAATACATAAAATTGATGAAAAATAATTTTGGGAAATGATTATCCTTTACTAACAGATATCCATTCTTAATGGATATCCATTACTAACAAATATCTATTTTGGCTTGGTATTAACAAACCAAAATCAAATTTTACCTGACCCATACAAAAATTTGACTTTGTCTTTCACAATTTTGGCAAAGTAAAAATGCATTTTTTTTCTTATTTCCACGTTTTGGCCCATCATGATCCTCCACATGCATAAATATTGAATAATTTGTTGAGAGTAGGATCGAGGATGAAGATATTGCTATAAAATATGTCAGGTGATGAGGAAGTTGATCAATTTTTCTTTCCTCCACAAGTTGAGCAGATAATGGGAAGGTACCGACTAATAGGCTTGTATTGGACTTAAATAATCCAAATGATGCAAGAGACTTAACTTGTAGTTAATTCATTACTGATGATATTTTTGTTGCCTCCAAAGAGTTTAAAGATTTTATGATAAGAATAAGGAGAGAGGAATGACAGGATAAGTTAAATAAGGCTAAGAGTGAAGTGCACCCCTCAAAATATGAGGTCACTGAGCAAATTTTGAAACTGATGGTTTTTTGACATAAGAAAGATCACTCTCGAGGAAGGAAAAAGGATTGTGAGAGAATTTGGTTTTCTTTTGCTACCTGAATGGGATATTTCCTTAGCCGTTTCTGTTGATACCATAAGAAATTAAAATGAAGAAGCTTTCACTTTTGATGATCAAACTGAGAAGGTGTACTTTGGATCTAGTTTCAGTCCAAAGTTGGAAACCTTGGCAATATGGGTGATGGCCCCAAATACTAACAAACCAAAGGTGGCATATTTTTTCTAAGAGATATCTAGGAATTTAATTATAAAAAGGTTGTTAGATACTTGAGCTCCTCAAACTTCTTCCCTATTTATACACACTGCAACATTTAGTGAAGCAATTACAAAGAAACAATAGGCTGAGTATAACAAATTGTATGAATTGCATTTGAAGTTGCAACATGAATACAATAAAGTGGTGGCTCAACCATCTCAGTCACAAATTGCTTCTACTCATACCCCTCAATCAAGATCAACTAAGTTATCAGTTCAAGATAAAGATAATCTCTCTCTTAGAATAAAGGAGTTGAAAGAGAAAGTAAGACAACCAAGAAAATAAAAAAGTTTCTAAATAATAGGTCAAAAAGGTAGCCACAAATATAATTGATTATTTACTTGGCCATATACTTTCACATTTTCTTCATAAAATTGAAGGTGCATGGAAAGAATAAGATAGTTTTCAAAAGGCATATGTCAAGTATGTGTAGCTAGAGATCAATTTCCAAGACATTAAATAATTGGATTCTCAATGCCACCTCCATCAAAGATATCAGTAAGATGAATTCCTTTGATAATAATTCCCCCAAAAACCTTACACAGGTCATTGAATTATTAAGGGAAGTCTCAAATTTTTAGGCAAAGTTAGATTTGCAAATGAAAGCCAAGCTAAAAGTGTTTGAGAACATGGAGAATGGAGTGATGCCTAAAATTTTGGATAAATTTGAGGCTATTAAGCCCCTTGATAAATGGAATTTTGAGTTTGATAATATTATTCCTAATTTATTTTCATACATTTATACATATAGAAAACCAAATTTAGCCTTATAAATACTTTAATTGATGATTTATTTAAACTAGAGTCTAATTTGGACAATTTTGCAAAATAAACAAGAGTTATAACTAATACAAGATAAAATTCTCAAAACAATAAGGTTAAAAAATTGTTAGAATTTGAGTGGACTTCAAAGGAAGAGTATAGATCTTGGTTGGAAAAATGCATAGAATAATTATCTTCTCCAACTTATTTTTATCATTTCCATGGTGGATATGTTTTGGGCTTATTGTTTCTTTAGTGATCTAGACACTAGCATCCCTAGTAGGTTAAATTAGAAGATATTTATATAGGATGGGTTAATAAGTATACCAAATTGATCATTTTCCTTTCATCATGCAAAGAAAGAAGTGTCTTCTTCAACAACTTCTACAACTATTTTGTCCTCTAGTGATGTAATTTCTATCTTTTGTATGCAGTTGTAGTTAGTTTTTTTTTTTTCCTTAGGACAAGATTGTCAAATGAAAATGTGAAATTTATCCATGACTTAAGGCTTGTTTCTCCCTTGTTTCTAGAAAAGGGAATTCTAATTTTTTTTGTAAGGATCTTGGATTTTTGTAAGCACAAGAGTTTTGTTTTAGGTCTAGTTTTTCCAAGAGATGGAGATGCAATTGTAAATTTTATATATCAATACAAATTCAAGATTATATGAAGGGTTAAGGGGATTTGTATGAGCTCTTCTAGGATTTTCTTGTGTCTGTGGTCATATTTTGCATCATACTATGCCATTGGCGCAAGATTTTTCTCTTTTCCTATGTGTACAACCACATTTGATGTGGTTTTCTTATTTTAATATTCCTTCAACCAACTCTAACCCAGTAGCTCTTGTTGTTGTTGGTGGTTTGGTGAATTTTATCAATGGCTCCTCCTTTGAACAAATGTCCCCATAAATTTGTTCTAAAAGGGTTTCACGAGGTAGGTCTATTGACTCTCCAACTAATGTAGTTTTACCTTTGCCTAATTTTGATTCTACATGTCAAGGTATTGAGAAACATACTCTTATTGGGTACTTCATTAGGTGGACTCCCCCTAAAAGTGTGCTTAAAGAATGGGTCCACAAGGCTTGGGTCCCTCATGGAATCCATCTTGATATGGTCCAAAATTTAACCAAGGGTTTTTTCCTTTTCTGCTTTGTGGATTTTAGTCATGTTCAGGAAATATTGAATCATTGTCCTTGTTATGTTTGGTCTTCTCTGTTGGTTTTCTAGTCATGGACCTAGGAATTCACTATCTTAGATGACACCAAGTTGCAGGTCCTCGTCTAGATTTAGTTTCCAGGTTTTCCTTTGCCTTGTGTGCCTTTTTTGAACCATATTGTATCCTCTTTAGGGAAGGTCATTTGTATTGAGCTAGATAGGTTTTTATAGGCCCGGCCCTAGAAACAGGTTTGTGCTGAAGTGGACCTTTCACAAAATTTGAAGGAGTCTATTGATATTCAAATTGGAGCTCTCAGGCATACCCAAAAGGTCACTTATTTCAATCTTTCGAACACGTGTTATAGATGTGAGTCCAAAGACCACAAGATAAAGGATTTCCCTTTGGTAGTTCCTTGTACTCCTTCTCCACCATGGGAGTGTGAAAAGCCTCATCAAGTGGATAATTCTACTACAAAATCTGAGGAGAAACGGACAACAATTACGAACCATAAAAATAAGTCTAGTGGATTTGGGATGGTTTCCAAAGTTCCTATGCCAGCTAAAGAGGTTTCAAACCCTTCAACGAAGGGGAAAGAGGCCCATGTTGGGTCTAACAATATTTCAGCGTGTCCTAGGCCTAGGGCTATGCATCAGCTTAATACCATTATGATAGCACAACCGATTGCATCTCCTCCCATGTCAAAATCTCAAAGATAGTCTCACAGCCCTTCTATGCCTTTGGAAGGAGAATATGTGTAGGAGAAATGAATATTTTCTTCTCCAAACATTTAAATTAGGTCAGGTCCACAATTTTTTTGCAAAGTTTGCTTCTCTACTTTGAATGAGGAGTTGGACTCCAATGATATGGAGGAGTTTCACTCATGAATTTACTCTCATGGAATGTTTGAGGTTTGGTAGACCTCTACAGGAATTATTCCATTAGGGATACTTTGTAGAAGTATGCTGGTATTGAAGTGCTTTGTCTCCAAGAAGTTAAAATCATTGGTTTTTTGGTCATGTTGACTTGTCGGTCTACTTGGTCAGCCAATAATTTTTTTTTTACTAATCATGAAGCTGGATGTGGTGGAGCTATCACCCTTTTGTCCCCATGGTGGCATGCTTGTGTGGTTGACCATGGTTCTAACCCCACACAATGGATCGCTTAGATTCTCCTTAACATTGATAATCATTCTTTTGGGATTATTAATGTGTATGCCTCTAATGATGTTATGGAATGCTCTTTTCTTTGGTTTTGTATTGTTGATTCATTTCCAGTTGCTACCTAGCTTTTGTTTGGGGATTTCAATATGGTGGAGATGGCGTATGATAAAGATGACACTTTTTCCATTCAGATGGGCAGCTAGCAAACGAGAGGTGTGGTTTTACATGTGCAATAAATTAGGGATTTTTGATCCCAATATTGGTCATCGCCATTCTCATTCCCTTTGGGACACTTGGTGTAATTACTGGGATGGCTCTAACAAGATATTTAAGCACCTTGATTGTGCCATGATCTTGGCTCAATCATTTTTCTCTTTTGATAGCTCTTCACTCCCAATTAAGCCATTAGGGGATCTGACTTTGTCAGATCATTTCCCCATTTATTTTTGCATTGAATGGGAGAAAAGGCATCCTTGTGCCTACAAGACTCAGTTCTTTTTGAACACGTCTTTAATTTCATCAACCCATGCTGGCCCACATTCGTAGGGTTTGAAATTTGGAGTGTAGGCCACCTCACAATATAGGCTGGATTAGTTGGTGGAATGATTCTATCACTTGCACAGAAAGATTTATCCACATTTATGGGCACCATCTGGCCATTTTCCACCATTGATCTTATGAGGCTACCACGACTGAATTGCATTCAACCCTTCGCCATGCACTCATCTCCTAGCATCAAAAAAATTAAATAAGGAACCCGGGTGCTTTCTAAGCTACCTTGACATTCTCCAGGCCTTTGTAAGGCACTATGAACAAGTTTTCACTACTCAGGAGTACACGCTAGAGTAACAACAAGACCTTCAAGATTGTCTTATTGTTGTGCCAAATAGGCTTTCTTCAGCCCAGAAAGCCTTTTGTGAGAAATTTCTCACTATTGAAGACTTGAAGGAATAAACTCATACCATGTCAAACAATAAGGCCTCGGGCGTTGATGGCTTCCCATGTGAATTTTACAAGGCCCTTTGGGACTGTGTTGGGAAAGACTCATAAATTCTATCTCGAGGTATTTCATTCCAAAACACTTGGTAACATAATTAATAAAGGGAGTATTAAATTCATACCTAAGCTTGGAGATCCCAAGGATATTTGCAATTGGTGCTCTATCACGCTCCTCAATGCCTCTTATAAAATCATAGCAAAAGCCTTGAATTTGAAGATCTGCCATTTTCTGCCTTAGATTGTGCAACCAAAGTAATTTGGCTTTATCAAATCTAGATTTATCTTGGATACCATCATTGTTGTGTGGGAAGGTATGGAGTGGGCCAGGTGTTTAGACTAGAAAGCCATTTTTCTCAAAATTGACTTTACTAAAGCCTATGAATGCATTGAGTGGCTTTTCATTCTTTCCATGTTGAAAGCCTTGGGGTTTGGGCCTAACTTCATTCAGGTTGTCTAAATGCTTTTCTTATACACCTCTGCTTGCATCACCATTAATGGTCGCCAATATCTTACTTTCAACTTATTTCATTCCATCTGGCAAGGATGTTTGCTTGCCCCTCTCTTTATGTGCTTGTTGTTGAAGGGTTTGGCTATCTTCTTGTCAATGTGGTTTCTCAATAGTGAGTTAGAGGCATTTCCTTTCCTAACTCCCAGGCTCAACTTGTAAATGACCATTTTGTTGATGACTTCCTCACCTTTCTAGAGGATGAAAATAACATTAAGGAGGCTCTTGAAGGCCTTAACATTTTTTTCCTGGCGTATGGTTCTACCATTCAATGGCATAAAATGTTGTGCTACATGTAGTCTATTCTACCCATGCCTCAATGGTTTCAATAGTACGACTGAAAATGTATTGGGCCAGGGGAAATCTTTCAATTTCTGGGCATTCCCTTTGCCTCCCAAGCTTCCCCAGCTGAGTTGTGGCAAGTTGTTCTCTCCAGGATTGAGAAAAATTTGGCCTACTGGATTACCAAGCCTCTCTCTCTAGCAGGGAAATTCTAGGTGTTCTCTAATATTTTGGCTACCATGCATGTTTACTACTCCTCTTGTTTGGCTCCTTTGAAATTCGTCTATGCCAAGCTTGAAAAGATGCTACGAGACTTTTTATGGGCCTTTGCTAAAACCAATAAAGGGTTTCATTGTGTTTCTTGGGAGTTATGTTGCTTGCCTAGAGACTTTGGAGGGCTTGGCCTACTCTCCACTCAATGACAAGGGACTTCCTTGTGTGTGAAATGGATAATCAGAGCCCTTACTAGAGATGAATCTTAGAAAATTATCCTAAGGCATTGCATTCAGTCCCGCTTTCCTGTGCATAGACCAACTTGGAAGGGGATTGGATTTCAAACCCTTCTGGTTATGAAGGAAATCCAAAATGTGGGAAATTTTGTGGCCAAGAGTATTTGGAGAGCCTGAGAAGTATTTAAGCCTTGGCTCCACTGGGTTGGCTTTGGTTTCCATGATGGGCTTTTGCTCAATCAACATAATGTTTGGTGGTTGCCCCTCTTTGTCAGTAATGATCAACCATTAGCCAAATAACCTTGGTTTAAGGCTCTCAAATTCTAGAAGAAAAGTATTTAGACCTTACAACATGTGTTTCACAGACCCACAATGTGTATTATGTCGTGGGAAGATTTTTTTTCTCTCTACAATCTTCAAAAATAGGACCATGATACTTATGATGGTTTGGTGAATGTTATTCATGTAGATATTCTTCATAAGGTGGGAATTTGTGGGTCCATGCCCTAGTGGAGAGACTAGAAGTGGTACCCAGACACCCCTTTCAGGAATTATAAGCCTAGGCTTGGTTATATGTGGCTTTCGTCACACTTTCCAGTGATTGAAAGTCTGAACTAGAGGTGGCATCTTCAACCTTCTGCTCATGTCTGACACAAAAGATTCCTTGCCACTTGGTCTGTAAGTGTTGAGCCTAAACTTGCCCACTTTTCTTGGTGTATTCTTTTCCAAGGCTTACCTTTGGGGTCTTGGATTTTTCACTTGGGGGTCTAGGACCCTTGGTGCCTATTACGTGGGCAAGCTGAGTCTTTTAACCATCTCTTCTAGTTTTGTACCAGAGCCCAACAGTTTTGGAATTAGATTCATGACTTTTTTCAGCCTTTCAGATCACAACTCTTCTCCTAGAATATGGTTTTGCTAGGGGACTCACCTAGGATTCCTAATAAATAAACCCAACTTTGACACACTTTTAGGGTGGAAATCCTCTTCAATATTTGGAAAGATAGAAATTCCTACATATTCTCTCACAGCAAAATGGATAAAAATGTTTCTTTGTATTCTAAAGCTATTATTTTCTCTAATGTGCTTTTGTAGATTCAAGTTCAAACCAATAAAGTTGTACTTGAGGTGTCTCACCTTTAGGTGCTTCTGGATCATTGGGGAAACACCCCATGTACTGTGGCTCAAGTTCTTGCTTCACTCACTTCCTCCCATGGTTGGTCGTCCTCTCGGGGCTGGTGGCGGAGTGGCTATGCTCACCCTTGTTCTCAGTCTCCTCCTCAATGTGGCTCCCACCCTCCTCAGTGGTCTCATTCTCCTCCTTCGCGAGCTTACTCAAGGTGGACCTCTAGAGGGGCAATGGGGAGAAATTGTGGTGGTTCTACATGGCCCTATGATAATGTTCCTAGTAGTGGCTCTGGTTGGCCAAATGCTAGCAAATGCTTTCCATATTTGGCCCTTGTAATATCGCCTTGGCACAAGGAAACTGAAGATAAAGAAAAAGAAGATGATGATGGCTAGGGTCCTCCTGACGTCACTCCAGACCCCGCTGATGCATGGGGGGAAAATGGATGAGAAAGACCCTCTTGGCTCTATTGGCACTGCTTTGGCTACTTAATGGCCTTTCTTATTTATTTTTGTAATCTTGGAGTTCTGGGCCACGCCCAAGTGACTGGTTTTTTTGGTTTTTTGGGCATTGCCCATGTGACTCTTGAGGTGTGCCTTCTTACCACCCACCATTTTTTGTGAATATATTTTTTATCTTTATAATTAATATAGATAATTGCCTATTCATCAATATATATATACATATATATATATTTATATATACATCTATATATATCTATATCTCTCTATATATATATATCTATATATCTATCTATCTATATATATATATCTATATATATATGTATTGTGATAGATTCATAATCAGTTGGATCCAAATGAATATCTGATTACTCTTATGAATAAAATTGATCAAGGGTCATTTTTTTTATCATTGCCTTTCATGGAAATGAATATTTCTCATATAACTTCTATTAAAGTGAAAGATTAAATTGTTGTATCTAAAATATTGAGAGTTCTAATATGTTTAAGGATTGTTAAGAAGAATTTTTTTTAATCTAATCTTAAAAGAGTATCATTGTAAGGAAATCGTATATTAGCTTTCACATAATTTGTTTTAGTTTATTGTTCAAAAGAAAATTTCACTTATTTTTGACTTTGCTACCCAATTTTAAGATACCGATCTAAGTGTGAATGTTGGTTACATATCCATGGTCATTCTTATTCAAATCAATTTCAATTTATGTTGTATTTCATTCATTAAGTTCTATACATGTTCTTGGAGATGAGATAGTAATGCAAAAGTCTCCAAGAATCTAGCCCATTACGTCTATTCTATTTGTAATTCTTGGCATATTTCATCAGATTTTTTTTTAAACATCCTGATACATGAATTGAGTATAGTTTCCTTTGATATTGTAATTATCACCCTTTGAGGTCTTGTAGAACTTGAAGTGAAAATACAAAATTATAGAATCAATATCCTATTCGTTGACCAACCTATTGAAATCTTTGAGAATAATAATTATCTATTCTTTAGATAATTTCAAGAATTGATTGGGAATTAAAAATAAACCAACACCTACCATACATGCATGCAAAAGTAAATTATTTAGATAGTGTCAACCAACTTGAGAAATATTGAAGAAGGAAGTTAGAGAAAACTCCTTCCTAATTAAGTCTATTGCAAATCCATAACTAAGAGATTCTATTTAAGTCTATTATAGATCCTATTTTTGAGTATGTTATAGATCATATTTAAATAGTGTCAACCAACGTGAGAAAATTCCTTAACTTTTTCACCTTAATCTTTAATTATTTTCTTTCCTCTAAGAGATATAATAGTTTAGGATTTATAGAGGTTAATATTGTGACAAAAATCTAAGTAGTAATCCTCAATTAACTTATTAATTAATTTAGCTTCCTCATAATTTGACCATCCAAAAAGAAGATTCATATACAAATAAATAATAAGTAAATCATTTGTACCATTCTTTTGAAAAATAAAATTTATTTAGAACTTCTAGTAAGACTTCATATTTACTCTAGCATATGATTTTATCACGTCAAGCATTATTACCATTGAAGAGTATTTTTTGTTGAATAGAGTTTAGTGTCTCATGGGTAATAAGGACTCCTTTAGTTAGTCCTCTACCATGAAAAAATCCTCCTAGCTCTTAAAAAAAGAGAAGATATAATGTTTCACATTCTAATTATTTTAAATATGTTTACTATCATTTTATTTATAATTTTAATAGAAAATAAGAGAAGTCTAAGGGGTTGAGCTTAATTGGTTAAAGCATTGAATTCTCAGTGTGGAGACCCAATTTCAAATCCAAAAGGGATATCTAAGATGGAAATCTAAGTTGTGAATCTTGGTCTTCCATAGTTGGCTTCAAATGTGGAAGTGGTTTGTAGATAAGTGGATTTATAAGTTGCAACTCTTGGTCTTCCACTGGTTATTTATAGTGTGGTTGCTTTAAATGAGCTAGTATTTGTTTAATGGTTGTGCTCACAATGAGTTTGTGTTGGTCTCATGTTGATGATTAGATGAGAAAAAATAATTGTAAACCATTATCAATATAAAAAAAAAGAGGAGAATTAAAATGGTAATAAAAATATAAAATAAATATATTTTAACAAGAAGGTTATTCACTAGGACTATATGGGTAAGTATATTTATTCATTAAACTATTGCATTTCCCATTTAACTTCTTGATTACATAGGAGTTATTCTTTTTCCAAATGGTATATTTTAGAAATTATTTTTTATAGTGAATTATAAGTAAATTTGTCATTAGAATTTTCTAGATATAGAAAGAAAGTCAAGAAATTTTTATAATTTCATTTTCCATGTTCTTATTGAGATATCTTCTTGAGATAGTCATTTCCTTTCAATTAATTGATATGGTTGATAATTTATTTATTCACATTGTATGATGAAGTTGAATACACTAATTATATTTTTCCTATCATGGAAAGATGCCGATTTTAAGAGTTTGATTATTTATTTTAGAATATAGAAATTATGTCTACTTAGGGTAATCAAGAAAAAATCTCTCAAACCTCATATAAAAAAATGTTTGGGGTTCATGAGGAAATTATTTTCAATTATCCCATTGCAATAGTCAAGCTAAATTTTTCAAGGGTTGATGAGGTCATCTAACATTTGAGCATGCAATTTTTTCTTTCAAAAAATACATAAATCAATCCCAATATGGATAGAAGGTTAGATGGGAGCACATACATTTCCTTGTACTTTGATGCTTGTGAACCTCACATTTGAAACATGCTCCAATTATTAGGGTAAGTGCAAGATAATGAGTCCACTTTTTAGAAGAAAAAAATATAAGCATATTCTTATAAAATAAAGTTTTTCATAGTTGCAGTAAAAATTTGAAGCACTTACATAGAATATTAACATGGTGTAAAAATATGAAATGTAATATATATTTATTTATTTTGGTAGGTTAATAGCTGGTACGGCTAGCACCATATATATGAAATGTAATATTTTTATTCTTGTTTTCAAATATTTAATTTATTCTAATACCTAGACGAGAAAATTTGGTTTACTATAGGATGCACAAAAGCAACTTTAAAAAAGTGTGTTGAAGGCCAAAAACATGTACTTGCACAACCAAAAAAATAAGTATTAAATGAAAGAATATTTTAAAATATTTTTTATGGAAAGATATATTAAATGCTAAAGCTTGGTGTGGATATATTTTTTATAATTTTTATATAATTTCATTTTAAATGTTATTTTTTTTTTTGAAAAACCCCTCTTATATATCCAACAAAATTTGACCTAAAACAATTGTAATATAATTTTTTTATTGTGTAAAAATTTATGTAGAGATCGGTTAGAAATATATTTTTTCAAAAAATATCTTGAAACCAAAAGTTATTAAAAAACAATGATGTATGCCATCTCTAGTTTATGAGGTTTTTAATTTAAAAATCAATTAATCAATATTTAAAAAATAGATATTTAAGAATTAGACATTGTCATCTATAATGGGTTTTAATTTCTTCCAACATAATTTAAAAATAAGTCATCATCCATATTGGTATTGATGAGTGTATTGACATGTTCACCAACTCAGATGAAAAATTGGAACATCTTAGATCTATTAAAATAAAATCGAATTTTGAGATGGAAAATGATAACCGGAAGATTCCTTATGACCAAGTCTTGACATATAAAATAGCTCAATTATTCATTGTTTTTATTGATAACACACAAAGGATCTTATATGTGTTCTATAATCATAAAAGGAGGGCTATATCAAGAAGATAAATATGTTCACAATGTTTATAACCCTAATTCTATTGTTTCTTGATCATAGACCAATTGTTTGGTTTGATCTAAAAAATCCTAGTGCTAAACTTAATATTATTTTATTATTAGAAATAATATTTTTCATCAAATATTTAAAGTTGATGATTTTGGTCCTAAACTAACCACTACTTATAAAAAAGGTGCAAAAGAAAGGGTGTGAGAGAAGAGGTTTTAGAGAGACCCTATGCTTGGATTTTATATTATAATATGTTAATGTGTAAGTAGGCTAATTTGTAGCTCAATATTTCTTATTCAATTAGATAAACCATAGTTTTATAAAAAATATCTTTCAATTTATCAATATCATAAAGATTCATTAAATATCCATTATTGATATGATCTTATAATATTATTTACATTAATGAAAGGAAATTTCCAGACTAACCATGTAAAACAAATTATAGTCATTGAATTGAAAGTGTGGCATGAATAGAATTTTCAATAAAATACTTGTCACATGCATATATCCATAATGAAAATTCTAGCTAAATTCTTAGAAACCATGAATAAAATTTAAAAAAGAGGTTTTTCAAGTTCCACTAACATGAAAATTTTCTAGAATAGTTTGGAATAGAATTTTAAACCTTTTGGTTGAAAAAAATATGAAATATTTCATACAAATAAAATGGAATCCAACCCTTAACAAACAAAAAAGTGTTGTTTACATAGGAAGACAAGATCTTTTGTAGGATTTGATGGCTTAGATAGATCTACATCATGGATAGTATGGATTTAGAAAATATTAGTCATGGAAGATAGCTCCATCAAGGAAATGTGCAAGGTATGGAATAATCCCATAAAATTTAAATTTTTGAGTGCTTAGAGTAGCATAAAAATACTTCTAAGAGTTGAAACCCTCCTAGAAATTAATGGAAACATGGGTTCCCTCTCCCTTATTGTATAAACAAAAAAATCTTTGGATTTAGAAAATGGATTTTATAGGTGGGAGAAATACATTGGTAGTTATAGGGGTTGAATCTAGTAATAAATATAGTTCAATGCTCTTTGAAATGACTCTCATAGCTATCATAGTAATGACAATTTAACACATTTTATAAATTATATTTTCTCATTCAAATCATGTAAAATATAAATGAAATTCATTTTGTTTGATTTACAAAATTTAAATGATATTTTATGTGCATTTAAAACCATTTCTAAGAATCTAAAAGAGATCTAGATAATTTTTTAGTGATTTTAGACATTTTAAAACCTTTGTCGAAGTTAGAGGTTTTAGGAAATTTATAAAATTTGAATTGTTATTTAGAGATTTTTAAAAAATTACAACTCATCAATGGTCATTTTAGTATGCCTTTTTTATAGATCTATAAACTTTTTGAAGGTTCGAGGAACTGACAAACCTCTAGCATGGGCTTCTTAGGGATTTAAAGGTTCGAGGAACTTAAGAACCTATGATGTTCATTTTTCATCCTATTGGGGAGATATAGAACTTTAGAACCTGTTGATATAGCCTTAAAGATTCCAAAAGGCAACTCAATGTGAAGTGGGAGAGTTTGAGAGCTAGGGATACACCATGACTCATGCCTAAGGGAAACATTTAGAAGGATGATTGAACCATTAATCTTGAAAAAATATAAGCATAGTATTTTAGGAAACAAGGATTAGGAATAACTCATAACTCATTCCAAAATTAGGAAAAAAACAAGTGCATGAAAATGGGGGAAAAAAGGGGTTATTAAGTGGCCACATTTATTTCTAAAATTAGAAAAAACTGATCTTGGATGAGAAATTGAAGGTATTTACACTCAAAATTTGAAGATGCAACAAGAACAAGAGTTGTTCTTTGAATCTATTCTCTAAAATAATATTTTTTCAAATGGTGGAGATTAAGGGGTTCAAATAGGGGGTACACAAAGTGATCCTATTTTTGTCAAAAAACATAACATAGCATCTAATGTGGCCCCCCTAAAACTTTAACTTTTTTAAGGATTTCAAAAATTGTTTTCCTAAGAAATTAGCTAACACCATGTAGTTTATTCTCAGTATTTTTGATAATTGTTTAATGAATATATTTTTTTTACTAATTTTCAAAGTCGACACATCTTGAAAAAACAAAAAATTGAGCATGTGCCCCCCTAATTTTTTGGAAACTAATAAAAAATTATTTTTTAATGTGTATAGAATAGAGTCTAGTGTATAAAATTATAATTTGTTTCAAATTTTGATGAATGACTAGAAAATAAAACCAAAAATACTATACATAGGTTTTTGATAAAATGGAGACACTAACAAAATAAATTTAAGATCAAAGCCTTAACGTATTTGAAACTAAAAAAAGTTATATGGTTAGAAAGCTAAGAGAGAGCTCACTATTAATGTGGTAATTTTTTAACTTGAAATTGAAAGACGTTCAAACTTGATGGAGAAAACACTCAAAATTATGTCATTTTTTTGAATTTATAAAAGCCACACCTTTGGGTGTTGATATGTAATTCAAAACCTAAGGGTTGGCAATAACCAAACAAGATAAAAATATGAGTGCATTATAACATGCTCATGTTTGTGTGAATAAAAAATGAAACCTATCCCTTCATCTCTATCTCCAAAAATTCCTCTTTATCCATATCTTTTTCTAATTCTATCTCCTTATCTCTCTATCTCCCTATCCATATATATATGTCTCTATCTCCCTCTATATATATCTCTCCCTCTCTCCTCTCTCTAACTATATCTTTGTATCTCTCAATTTATCTATACCCCCTCTATCTAGACTTATCTCCCTCCCTCCCTCCCTCCCTCTCTACTTCTCTTTCTCCCTATCCATATAGATATCTCTTTATGTATCTCCCTCCTCTCCTCTCTCTCTATCATTCTTTAGACCTCTCTCTCTATCCATATATTTATACCTCTATCTCTCTATAGCTCTATATCTCTCCCTATCCCTCTCTATCTCTCAATATATGTATATGTCTCTATATCTCTCCCTATCTCTCTCTACCTCTCCCTCCCTTCCTCCATATCTATCTCTCCCACCTCTCTCTATCTCCCTCCCTACCTATCTCTCTATCTCTCTAGACCTATAGATCTCTCTCTAACTCTGCCATTCTCTTCCTCCCTCTAAATATACCCCTCTCTCCCTCCATCTCTCTTTCCCTCTCTAATTCTCTTTATCTCACATCTCTCTCTCCCTCTCTCTCCCCTTCTCTAGATCTATCTCTCTACCTCTCCCTTCTTCCATCTCTAACTATGTTTATCTCACCTCTATCTCTCCCTATCCTTCTAGATATCTCCCTATCTATCTCCCTTTTTACCTATCTATCTCACTCTCTCTCTCCCCTCCAAGATCTAGACCTATATCTCTACCTCTCCTCCCCTCTTTGTACATGTTTAGACCTCTCTCTAAAGGTATCTCTCTACTTCTCCTTCCTTCCCTCATTACTTCTAGATATTTCTCTCAATCTCTAACTCTACCCTTCTCTCTGTCCTTCCCCCCTTCCCTCTCTACTTATATCTATCTCATCTCTCTTTATCTCTCTCGCTCTCTCACTCTCTAGAACTATCTCTCTACCTCTCCCTTCCTCCTCTCTCTCTCTCCCCTTACCTCTCTATTCTCTCTATCTCACCTCTTTCTCTCTCCCTATCCCTCTCTCTCTCTATATATATTTATCTCTCTTCATCCAATTATCTAGACCTATCTCTCTACCTCTCTCTATCTCTATCCCTCTAGATATCTCTCCATATTTATCTCTATCCCCTTCTTTATGCCAATCTTTCTACCCCCCTCCCTCCCTCTTTCCCTATCCACTTTTTTTTGTCTCTCTCTATTTGTCTAACTCTCCCCCTCTCTCCCTCTCTCTATCTCTACCTATTGGAATTATCAAATAAAGTTATAATGTGATCATTATAACATAAGTATGTTTATTAGAATTACAAAAAATGGTAAAAAGGAATGGGGATCCCATGATTTAGAACCCACATGCTCTATTTTTCTCTACAATTTGTAGTTTATCCAACATAGAAATGCACTTCTCATGGTGTTGAAAAAATATCAATAATTGTTTAACAATTCTACCACTTTTTTTTGTTTTGTCAATGTAGAAGAAATAAATTATATTTTTATATTGAATTTGATTATATGAACTAATATTTTCATGTTCCCAGTGTTGGAATGATAATTATCATACTTTTTATTTGAATTTGATATTATACAATCATTGTTTTCATATTTAATACCAATTCTATTATATTTATATAAAATTGAACATCATACCAAAGAATCTAGAAAAAATCTCAAATTTTGGAGGAGTGTGAAGCCAAAATGAACTAGATTTTTGGACTCAAGGGAACACTGAGAGGGGGGGGGTGAATCAGTGTTCTACAATTCTAAACTTTATTAATCTAATATTTAAACCATTTCAACATTAGACCAAAAGAAAGATGCAAACACACAAAGTAATCATCCACAACACCATAATAAAAGGATTTTTACATGGAAACCTTATTAGGGGAAAAACCACGGTGGAGGTCAATCCACAATTTGAGTACTCAAATATAAGTTTTACAAAATGGGAATGCACTTGCATTCAGGCTCATTGCTCAAAATAGGAAGACTTGCTGCCTTACCAAATGTTCTGATTAAGACAATCTGTTGGATTGAATTGAAGTAATAGCATCTACTCATGTCTAGTTACAGTTCTAGTTCAGATCATAGATCAGATTCTGGACCTTCTGTTTGATTCTGTACTTCGCTCTACTCTGCTCTAGAATTCACATCACAAATCCATATATAAGTAAATTCACACCACTATCCTTTTGAATTTCACACCACACAATAAAATACTTCACATCACATATGCTATATATCTCCAAATGATACAGCCAATCTCTTATATATATCCACTACCAAAGATTTGATTATCCATATGTCAACTTTAACAAAACATAGAATACTTTTCAACGGTCAGCTAAATCCACAACAAATTATTAAATCACACCACCCATAGTTGGCCATAGCATAATAAGGACCTAAGTAAACATGTTCAAGCACAAAAAAATTTAAGCAATTACTCCTTAAACATCCACAACGAATATATTTACCAAGTCGGCCTTCTAGCACTGATAACCAAAAAATCAATACACCGGATCTCCTAAATCATACACCAGTGAATGCACACCCAAATAATTCTTGGATAAGGTAGTAAAAATATCAAAATACCTTTCTCTGAGATCCACAACCAAAAATGATAATCTGGTGAAGTATACAGATCAACAAATTTAACTTTAATCAGATATCCTGTTCTTCACTCTTACTTCATGTAATAGCTAGATCTTTACTTTGTTTACTGATATGGACCAATACTAAACCATGGACTAGATCAATTACTTAGGTTTCCATCAATGAAAACACTAAAATCCATATTCCAACACTAGAAAACATTATGCAATTGGTGAAATTAAAAACCAAAGTTTAAGGTACATTCTCTTTGCCTTTGTACCTTTTTTTCATGCCACCTTATCAACATAGTTTTTGTTCTACATATCATAATACTAATTAACTTCATTGCATCCCAATTATTAACCTGAAAAACAACCATGGATAAGAAAACAAGTGACAAAATTATCCACACTATAAATCCAAAGGATGACATGACCTTGTTGCACTTTATGGATTATTCACCATCCCATAATTTCAACCCTTATCCCACCTCTATTGCAACTCCCTTGAAAAAAGTAAATTCCCACATTTTAGAATTATGTATCTACACATTGGAATATCTAATAGGTCTATCATAGTGTAGAATCCATTAAAATTAGGCTGGATGTTATCTATTTTTCTCATTTTTAATTATAATAAATACCCTCTAGTTTTTTTGTCTTCAATATGCATCAATATGAGCCATTTCAACCAAAGATGCCTCATTGGATGATTACATGATATTCATCATTTTCAAATCTCATTGTGTTTTTAATAAAGAATATATATATATATATATATATATATATCAATTTTCTCCTAGGAGAAAAATAATCATGTAAGGAAGCTAAGGTAGCAGAACAACTTCCTACACTAATATTGAGACGAGGATAATGCAAAACTTTATATATCTTTTCAACAATTACAAAAGTAAGTATAAATATCATGCATACCATAGCACAATGATTTACTTGGGGAAAACCCTTTCAAGAGAAAAACCACACACTCCAAAAGCCACCCAATATACTATTTAGAAATCACAAAGATTACAATATACTTGTAGAGCAAGCTTCTCACAAGAGTATCACCAACCAGAGATCCAGAGGAAACAAGACCACTATCAAACTCTCAAAATACATCACAACACATAATCATAATACAACACCCTTATAAAATAGGGTTTCATTCTAGGGAAAGTCAAGCCAAAAAAATATCTACCATCAAATTTGAGACCTAATAATGAAGAATCTAGCTTTACAATAATAAAATATACATAAAATTTGGCTTTTGAGGTACTCCCCCTAATCCCTCTCTAGGGTGCATGACCCTTGGACCCTCTATCAGGGGGATGATCCCCCTAGACCCCTCGTAGGGTTGTATGATGGTTTTGTTTCCTCTTCCAAGATCACTTCTCTAGAAGGTATTTGAGTTTTTAAAATTTGTTAGTCAAAATGGTCTTGATAATAATTGCATAAGTTTTTTTATTTTCTATGAGATTCTTTTTCTTTATCATCCTTTAGTTTATCTATATTAATTTTTAAATTTTTAAATTTTTAAATTTATTCTTTATCATACCATGGCTTGACTAATATCCATGTCTTATTCATGATATATATCTTTCATAATCATGTCAAGGAAATGGCCAAAGATGCTAACAAATAATGAGTTTGAAGCCAAGAATGTGAAGAAAAGGGAAGTAATGAGTCTACTTCATTAAAATAATAAATTGAATAGCATATAATAATACATATCATCATATACAATTTAATATGAACATGAAGCATCCATTCAAGGCATGGTAGAGAAGATGATGGAGAAATAAAGGCAACAAAAGAAAAATCTTTATGCAATGAGGAAATTGAATCCCAAAGTTGAAGGTATGTCATCTTTTCCATATCAAGTTAAAGGTATGTCATATTTCCCATCTCAAGTTGAAGTTATGTCATATTTCCCATCTCAAGTTGAAGGTACACCGTCTTTCCCATCTCAAGTTGAAAGTACGCCATCTTTCCCATCTCAAGTTGAAAGTATGCCATCTTTCCCATCTCAAGTGGAAGGTGCACCATCTTTCCCATATCAAGTTCAAGGTACAAAAAAGTTTCCATATCAAATTGAAGGTACACTATCTTTCCAATCCCAATTTGAAGGTATATTATATTTCCCATCTAAAGTTTAAGGTACACCATTTTTTCAATCTCAATATGACATTTTAATAAATTTAAATATTGAGGAAATTTTACTATTGAGAACAACTCCTATAACTTTTCATAGAAAGACTAAGTTTTTAATTGATATTGATGAGAAAATTTTAAAATTGATGGTTGATAATATTCCCAAAAGTAATTGTCAAATAAATATGAATAAAATATTGAAATTATTTTTTAAAGTTAAATGAAACAAAAATATGTCAATTAATAGTTGAAATGATGAGAAATCTTAAATTTAGACCCATAATGAATATTTTTCCCAAGAAAATCAAATACTTTAAGTGAAAAATCTATTATAAAAAATATAATGAATTTATATGAAAGTGTGGGTTCCATTTCATGCACCAATGATATTTATGTCGCATGGCATGTAATTAAATCAACTATAGTAAGTAAACAAACAAACAAACAAATCTCACCTAACAAGAAAAACAAGTCAAGCACTAAAAAATATGTAGAAAAACACTAATGAGAGTGATTGGAAAGAATGAAAGAGTTGAGGACCCAAATGGAAATGAATTATGGGAATTCTTTTGTAGAATCCCAAAAAAAGATAAAGATTGTAGTTCATTCCTTGAAATACCTAATTGAAGAATTTTGGAAAAATAACACAAGAGTATCACCTAATCAAGGAGATAATATAAAAAAGAGAATTGGTTGTTAAAGCTATGAGCCACATTCAAAGATTTTTTTGGATATGACTCAAACACACATTTTATCCAAATTTATAGATATTTTCAAATCAAAATTAGTCAAAGGTATTTTGAAATGGAAAAATATTTTTACATCAAAATAAATCACACATGCACAACTTGTTATTGTAGAGTGCATATTGAATTTTCTAATCATTATGATGTTTATCGGTATATATGTGTAGGTTTAAATACTAATGAGTTTTTGTAGGAATGTATGATAAAGGATCCATCTAAATTTTCAAGAGATTTTATTTTGAGAATTTTATGTAAAAGAGTGGATGATCAATCATTCTACAAGAAATCATGCTTGGATGGAACATGTGATAGTTGTGGTGGCTTGTAATGTTAGATAAATTTTGTAAATATGAAGAATATGCATGAAATTAGATATGAAAAGTAATTTTTAGAAAATATAAGTGGCATAAAATATAAAATATGGTAAAGAAGAAAAAATATATGAAATTGTGAGTGAAAATATAGTAGTGTATCAGTTTATGTCTATTTTTTGAGATAATATAGTGTATGAGTATGTAAGAAATACCCATAGAGCTCAGTGCTTGGGCTTGAAATTAAAGTTATGCAAGGGTACATTTATTCTTGGTATCACCATTTTAGTTGTAGACTTTGCAAATAACTATACACTATAACCATAGAATGAGGTTCAATCACAGTATTATAACTCCACCCAATTTTCTATATTTATGCATATAGTTTTAATTCATGCACTTGATAGTAGAAATAAATAAAATATCTCTAGGGAGTGTAATTTGTATATTAGTGATAATCACACACATTATAAAGAGTTTGTACAAGGCTATTTTCAAATTTTCTACCATTATTTGGTTAGAAGGAACATTAAATTTGGTTAGCATATCACATGGCTAAATAATTGTATATCACAATTAAAGAACTCATGGATTTTATATTGGTTGAGTAGGATGCATAAGATGACTATTGTTTAGCATATATGGAATTTCTCTAAGTTCAAAAATAGAAAAAGGGAGAATGTATTGATGGGTTTAGTTTATGGCTAGTTTTCTTTATTAAGTTTATTTTTTTTATCTTTTCAGTCTTCTAAAGTTCATAGACAATCCTAAGAAATACATATTTTATCTTTTATACACTTTAAACTATACTTTAGTATATGGTAATGCAAATATGATATGATGACATTTGTATGAGTGAATGTATGAATGTTCATGAAATTTAGTATGATTTTATGCTTTTTTTATGATTGTTAATGATGTGTGTGCTTTAGAATGAAACTAACCTCTTGCAGCTAGAAGAACTGTAACCCACAACAAATAGGATTTCTAACCCACAACATAAGAACTACAAGTAGTTGAAAAAGAAAAAAAAAATGATTAAAGCACAAAATTTTTAGAGAAGGATGGATGTGACCATTGAATGGTCAATTGTGAGTCACTACAAGCACACCGAATAAGATGATTGAAAGAAGAATGAGTCTATTTTGATTAGGAGTAACCTATGAGATGATATTTCTTAAATGAAACATGTCTCTGTCATTATGGTTAACTATTAGGGAAAAGCTCTAAGTTAGTTTTCCTTCTAATTTTCAATTATGGTTTTCAGTTACAAGACTAAGTATTCTCTCTATTCTTTGGGGAGAGTGGAAAAAAATATTATAGTTCTATTTTTAGTCCTAGGATGAATAAGACTCCTTGTGGACCCTATTTATATATAGTGGGATTTTCTATGAGGAGCGAATCTATTTACTAGTTATCCAGTTTATTTTTAATCATTGTTATTTTCTTGTTATTAGTTGAATAATGGATATGTATTTCTAAAAGAGAGATCTTGACTAGATTCTTGTCAGAGTTTAGAGTTATAATGCAATAAAGGTGTTAGTTTAGTGTCATGAGTTATTAATTAAGTAGTAATTGTTGAAATCTATTGTGGGAGCTATGGCTCAAGCAAGGGCCACTTGAGGTACCACTATCCACTCTTTTTTTCTATTATTAAATTAGTTCATGTATTTTTGAGTAAGATAGTTTATAGTTACATGCATGTAGAAGTTGATGAATATAATTTTGTATTTGAATTAGATTCCACTAGTTTCATACTCCAGAGTGGTTAGTTACAGTTCATTCTTAGAAGCTAGTAGTCACAGTCTTAAGTGATAAGTATCTATAGCACAAGTAATAGTTTGTTATTTCCCCTCTTTTTCTAGTTAACATTTCATGTCCTTTTCCATATATAACCATTTTTTTCCACGTGTAAATCACCTATAATCATTGATATGGGTCGTGTTGGAATCCATGAATGCACACATAGTGTCAGCACTGTCAAAAGCTTATGAGTCCTTGGTTAATAATTAAATACAACCTCTTGTGAAAGGTTTTGTGAACTATTCAGTTAGGAATCCATCCTCTAAATTATGTGTCTACCTATAGCACCAAGTTAATCAAACATTATAGAATCCCTACATTTTTGGTACCATTACTAGGGATAGTGCTAAGTTTGGGATTCTCTTGTGTATTTCCAATTATTTTCAAGTATTCCTAGTTTAGTAATTCCATTTTAAGCATTAGGGTAAATAGGTTCTTAGCCATCAAAACAACATGTGTTAGTAACAATGTACAAGAACCATTGAACCACAAAGTTACAAAAATTGTATGTAGAGGCAAGAGATGCTCTAGGAAGATTTCTCCCTTCAACACACAAAGGATTACATGATACTGGTGAATAAAATGAACGAAGGAAGGGTATTCCTAAAGAAGAATCATCTCTAACACCATTAACTAAACCAAAAATAGAGGAGACTTCCCACTTACACATCAAAATCATGGCTAATGTAGTAGTAGAAGAATCACCAGAGCATGTAACATTCAAGTTCCCTATAACCAACTAGCAGAAAGTTTCTACCTCGAAGAATATACCTCCTTCAACACTAATTTTCTTCTATGGCGTGGTTATAGAGGATTCGTACACCTTTATTTTTGAGTTTTATGTGTTATGCAGAAGTTGTGATTATACAATAGATTCTCACAAACTCAAATTGTTTCCAATAAAATTGAAAGATGCTACTCTAAGATGGTTCATGGGGTTGGGAACACAATGAAGACAAATTCCTGGAGAAATACCAGGATTATTGTAGAGGAATAGATAGAAAGAGGGATGAGACCTTTAGGATTTCATATAAAGAAGATGAACCTTTAGAAGATTATGTTGAGAGGTTTTAGTTATGCCTCAAGAAATCTCATCAAAATAGACTCTCTTATGAATCCTTGATATTTGTATTCTTAAGGGGAGTTAATGAGGAGTATATGGATGCACTTAACCTCTTTTGTGCAGGAGACATCTCACAGTTACAATTTTAGGAAATTTGCAAAGCAAGTAGAAACTATTCAAAGTATTTTACCAAGAAGGTTAGATGGGACATGACATCTTCTCTCAATAAATCATCCAATGGAGTCTCAAGGGTGGATATAAGACATATTATATCAAACATGAAGGAATATATCATAGGCCACTTGGCTACACAATTATATACCCTTCACATCAATAAAAAACAAGAGGAATTAGAAGCAACCCTCACAAAATACTACCCACACTGTAGACAAAATAAGGTCGATTGCAACTGCAAAAATTTGGTTAGTATTTTCGAAGATGAGCAAGGGAAGCCAGAATTTCATGTACTAGAAGATGAAAATGGTCAAGTGTTCTACATAGCTCAATGTAAACCATGGTAGCCAAGACAAGGTATGCCCGAAGATACCCTAAATTAAAACATTGTTGCTAGTCAATAATGAAAATTTCCCTAATTAGAACCCTTAATCTTGGACCAATGTGTAAAACTCACAATGGCCAATGCCTCAATCCAATCAAAATCAATAGCAACAAAACATGTTCATCAAATAATTTCCAAGGACCCAATTATAATTCTCAATAGCCACCCCAACAAAATCAATGGGAACCTCAGTGGCAAAGAGGTCAATAATGGAAATATCCTCTACTATCTAGCAAAGATTGGGACCCTCCTGTATTATCCTTATTCTTCAAATAAGTATTGAAATATCCCATCAATAGCCACATTTTATTAGGATGAGCATATTTGAAACTCCTAATATTATTCCATAAGGTCTTCCCTGTAGTATGAGTATTGTGAGCATACACATTAGGATAAATCCAAGTTTTATTATCTCTAATATAATATAATTTAGTAGCTACATATGAATAATCATCATACAAAGCATCACCAATCACCGCTTTGGGGTTCCAAAACATAGAAATTCCTCTAGAGGCACCCACAACATTAACCCCATGTATCCTTAATTCTCTTTAGGCTTTTTAAGTGGGTTTTCAATGAACTGAACCTCACTAATGTGAAGGTTCGATCTCTAGTAAATAATGTGGGGTAGTCCTCTACTCCCAAGGATACTTTTGTCTAGGCTCAAGTTAATCAATTAGTTGATGTGATGAAAATTGTTACTAATGATATGTTGAAGATGAAAAAGCCTTTGAATTGAGAATTACAGTTCTAGAAGATAAAATGGATCATGCCTATAAGAAGTTGGAAAAGGTTGTTGATGTTAGTAATAATACAATGTGTAATGAAGCTTAGGGTATGTGCTTCTTGAATGAGAAATCTAGTTAGTGTGTGGGGGAAGCTTCTGGTGTGAAATAAGTTGTGGATGATCTGGTTGATCTCCCTAGTGTTAAGATAAAAGGGGTTAGTGAGAAGGGCCCTTGTACTAGGACTCATAACAAAACCAAGTTTAATGTTGGGATCCCTGCTAAGGAGGTGACTGAGGTTATGAATATGCATCAAAATATTATTGACAATGATTTGGAAGTTGCTTCTATTTTGAAGAATCTGTAGTCTTTTGTTGTTTCTGTTCCTCTTTTTGGCTTGTGTTTTGTTATTTTTTGTTGCTGGTTGGTTGCTCATTTTTTTTTTGATTATCAGTTAAAGAAGTGGTCCTTTTGCAAAGGGTTTTAGGGTCCCTTCAAAATCCTTTTTACCTATAATCAAAAACATTAACTCCATGGAGCCCACATTCCTTGAAAATTATGTTCTTCATCTTAATTAACTTCTCAATAGCCATCTTAGTTTTCTGAATAGGTAATTTAATATCTAGCTTATGCTCTCTAACAATATTATCTAGGAGATCCTACTTATGAGGGTTATTGAGGACCCTAATGTTCCAAGATATGATTTTTATTTCTTATGTGGGGGCATGCTCTTCAAGCACAAGTCTATCGTGGCTTTATTCAAACCATCTATAATATCCTTTTTGATATCTCTCTCCCTATCATTTCTTGTTGACACCCTTCTTGGATTATTTGAATTTGAACCACAATCCATAGTTTTTATGTTCCTATTTGGATCCTATTATCAAGATATTTTTCTTTCCCTTTTTTGGTGAAGAAATAATCTTATTCTTTTTCCTTTTGTGTTTGTCTTCTAATTCTTAGATTTTGTGACTCCTTTCTTAGCCAAATCTTCATTCTCCAAAATAACAGAGTTTTTATCCTTCAAGTGGCAAGAAGCATCCATCCTAGAAAGAGAAATGAGGATATCCTATATCTCTCCCAAGGGAGGATCTTAGATGGTTGTTTCTTATTTTTTAACTAAATTATTAATAAATTTTTAAATAATAAAATAATTATTTTTTATAAATTAAATAAGAAATTTATAATCTAAAAAAATCTTAAAAATCACTTTGTTCACATCTTTAAATTCTTAGTGGTTTACTTCCTATAAGTGATTTTTTTTTTTTATTAGAAATATTGATTTGAATATCTCACTTATTCCAAGATGTGGTATACACATTTATGCTTTCACCCACCTCTAGAGGAACTAAATAGCATAAGTAAGTTCATAAATGATGTGATGAAAATGTGCGATGCCCTCCATTATAAATATATAGAAATAAAGGCATAATATATAAAATGTAGAATCATGATACCCCTAATGTAAATGTGTAACCATAGAGGTGTGATGTATAGAAAAGGGGGAGACATGATGATTTCCAAGTGTAAAAGATGTGGTGATGGGAATTCTTAATATAAGAAGGAAAATTTATTATGCTCTCAATTATAAGTATGTGGAAATAAAAAAAAATATGTAAGGAGAAGACATGATGCCTCTTAATGTGACGATATGGCAAAGTAATATCAATGTGTCAAATCGGAAAGCAATTATGCTTCCCCAAAGTAAGTGTATCTTTGAAGGTAGAATATGGTAGTTTAGAATGAAGAGGTATGCATATAGAAGCATGATATAGTAAAGGATATGCAACAAGTAACTATAGGAAGTAATTTTTATCAATAAATAGGCTTAATATATAAATATCTAGAAGTAAGATGTATCAATGTAAGACCAAAGTATTGTCTCTAATTCATATGATATTTCAATGTAATATATATTTTAGCATGATGTATCAATCTAGGAACAACATTTAAGATCTCACAAGTGTGATATAGAAATATAAAATCAATAAGAAAGGTATAGGAATCATGATATATTGATATGGAACCAATAATTAAATTTTAGGAAGGATGATTTACTAATAAGATATCGATAAGTAGGCCCTAGGAAGCATGATATAACAACATGATGTATCAATTTAGGGTCAATGGATAAGCTCTAAGAAGCCTGACATGAAAATATGAGATTAATAAGAAATAATTAATGATCAAATACTAATGAATAAGAATGGGCATAAGCATAGG
The DNA here is from genome assembly GCA_007115665.2 of Sequoiadendron giganteum. Lineage (NCBI taxonomy): Eukaryota > Viridiplantae > Streptophyta > Pinopsida > Cupressales > Cupressaceae > Sequoiadendron > Sequoiadendron giganteum. The sequence goes on along the minus strand of CM021104.1, from coordinate 244,536,048 downwards.
ATGCAAAACAAGAAGAAATGTGATAAATGGAAAAATTTATGAAACCAAAGGTAAGTGGGAAACCCAAGTAGGGAATTTAAAAGTACAAGAGGTAATGTATTTAATAAAGAATAGATAAAATAGTATGTAAATATAAATGGGAGATGACAATAAAAATAGAAATCAATTGACTCCCAAAGTGAGGAAGTTAATTAATAATACTAAATATTGAAAATGAAATAAGTTCAAATTAAAACAAAAAATGTAAATAGAGAGGATACAATATAAGGAAACACAAGGTAAATGGAAGAATATGATCACAATATATAGAGAGTAAATGAATATGCCCAAAAAGAGATGGTACAAAGAACAAGGAATAAGTGACATGAAGAACACATGTTTTGATGCAGGAGCATTTGCGTGAATTAGCAATCAACATCAACCAAAAAAATAAGTATTTTATTTTCATGTTTAATTTTGAATTTTGGTGTGGGTTGGAGATTCAAGAGAATCTTGTGTTGTGTTTGAAGGATAAAATATTCATTTATCAATACTTGGATTTTTATTTCAAAAAAATCATAGGCAAACAATGTGTTTAATGTGATTTTAAAATTATTGTACTACTTCAAGGCTTGAAGGGTTAAAGGGGGTCCATTGGGATATTAAATTCAACTTGAAAATGAGAATTAATATTCATTCTATCAATTTGGATTCCAATATAAGTTTCATAAAGAAAGTGACCTTTGACATTCTATTCATATCTTATTGGGTGCTTGAAATGGAGGGAAAGATAGTGAATTTTTGGAAAAATAATGAATGACTCTTCAATTATCAAAGGATCACGACTTGGTTTTATATATATTTTATTTTTCAAAGGAATATACATCAGAAAGATGTTTGATATGGTAAAGTAACATTAAAAACACAATTTTGAAGCAAAACTATGTATTTTTATCCTTTGTGAAGGAATTTCAAAGGTCAAGTTGAAGGAAATGAAAGACCATATTTGGGTGCCATGTGTTCAATGTGATTTTAAAATTATTGTATTAATTCAAGGTTTGAAGGGTTAAAGGGAGTCCATTGAGATATTAAATGCAACTTGAAAATGATAATTAATATTCATTCTATCAATTTGGATTCCTATAGAATTTTCATAAGGCAAGTGACCTTTGGCATTCCATTCATGTCTTATTGGGTGCTTAAAATGGAGGGAAAGATAGTGAATTTTTGGAAAAATAATGAATGACTCTTCAATTACAAATGGAGTGTGACTTGGTTTTATATTTTTTTCATTTTCCAAAGGAATCTACATTAGAAATACATTTGATATGGTAAAGTAACATTAACAACAAAATTTTGAAGAAAAACTATGTATTTTTTTATCCTTTGTGAAGGAATTTCAAAGGTCAAGTTGAGGGAAATGAAAAAACATATTGTAAGGGTGTATGAACATATAAAATATAGCCTTTAGTGGTGTAAAAATGAAGAATAAATCAAGATAATAAATGTTGGAGAAAGAACTTGTTGGTTATTCGCAAGAGTTGCACAAGAGAGAGTGCAAAAAATCAGCTTGTGAAGAGAACATGAAAAGAAGAGAAAAATGATTTTGTAAGTGTGTTCTAGGTGTTCAAGGCATCCATGAGAGCTGCATAATGAAGATAAAATTCAGATTTCATAGATGAGTGAAGAGAAGAAGGTTTGAAGACATGAGGATTTGAAGACTCGTAGACAAGATGTGCCTTGAGAAGCTTGTAAAAAATTTTGAATTTTATTTAATGTTGAATCTTACATATATGTAATTTTCATGTATGAATGTGTATGAGCATTGAAATAAAGCTATGTTTCAGATTATATTTTTATTTATATGTTAATGTGGAATGAATGAAATGTTAAGGCTGCAAGATTGGGTAATTTAATAAGACCCCTCAGTCTTGATTGCATTAATTGGTATTAGAGCCTGGGGCTCTAAGTGCATAGGTAGATCGCCGAACATGAGGTAGCTTATACTAGGACCAATGGGTAGAGTGGAAGGAAGAAGGCGATAGAGAAGAAGTTCATGAGAACTATTACAAGGTGTGTGGGGAGTCTTGAGTGGTGAGAGAGAGCCTAAATCCATGAAGAATGTGAGTTGTGTAAAATTGTAGTAGATGAAGATGGGATGGGTTGTGAGAAGACCCACAAGAATATTGTTTTGGGAACAATATTGAGAGAAAGTGGAAAATGAAAAGTTTGAGGAAATTGGAAAGATGGTTCATGAAGAAGTGGAAAAGATTGAGGTGAGGATTGAGAAGTTGGAGAAGAGAATTGGTGAAGAAAAGTGAGAAGAAAAACAAGAATAGTGCAAAGAGGAAAGTAGAGAAAAATATGTGAGAGAAGCCCCTACTAAAGAAGTTGTAGTGAATACATTCCATGAGGAAGGCATGGAGAAAGAAGAAAATATGGGAGAGAGGATGTAAGTCTAGTAGTAGTGGATGAAGATTTTGCATCTAATTATGATATGATAAATGTCATAGTGAAGGGTGATGTTGTAGCCGAGGAGAAGTAAAAGGTAAATAGTATTGTATTTTGTGATTGTGTTGATTTAAAAGTTTCATTTTCTATTGAAGAATATGGAGAAGAGCATGCATGGAAATATTTAATTTCCATGAAATAGTAGATGGAGATTTTGGGGAGGATGTTGTGGGTGGGTTTCGATGGGGGAAGACGATTAGGGGTGGAATGGATTCCATAAAGGAGAAGAGGAGAATAGAAATAATTTGGTAGACGAGGTTGGGATATTCTATACATGAGTCCATGAGGGGGAGAAGGAAGATAATGAAGTTTGGTTGGAGGGAGATGGCACCTGTTTCAGAGAAGTGTTGGAAAAAGAGGAGGAAGACATAACTTGGGAATTTCAGATAGTGATAGATTTTTCTACAAGTTTCACTCAACATGGAAGAGTAGTTTGACTACACAAATCCACCTTTATGATCATATAATCACAATCTTCCTAACTTGACATGTTTGATGCAGGAGCATCCAGGAAAATTAGCAATCAACATCAACAAAAAAAAAATATATATATTTTCATGTTTAGTTTTTCATTTTGGTGTGGTTTGGAGCTTCAAGAGCATATTGTGTTGTGTTTGAAGGATAAAATATTCATTTACCAATACTTGGATTTTTATTTCAAAAAAATTAGAGGCAAACAGTATGTTTAATGCAATTTTAAAATTATTGTATTATTTAAAGCCTTGAAGGGTTAAAGGGGCCCATTGGGATATTAAATGAAACTTGAAAATGAGAATTAATATTCATTCTATAAATTTGGATTCATACAGAATTTTGATAAGGAAAGTGACCTTTGACATTCCATTCTTGTCTTATTGGGTGCTTAAAATGGAGGGAAAGATAGTGAGTTTTTGGAAAAATAATGAATGACTCTTCAATTACCAAAGAAGCATGAATTGTTTTTTTATTTTCTTCATTTTATAAGGGAATATACATTAGAAAGATGTTTTATATGGTAAATTAACATTAAAAACACATTTTTGAAGCAAAACTATGTCTTTATTTATCCTTTGCGAAGGAATTTCAAAGTTCAAGTTGATGGAAATGAAAGAGAATATTTGGGTGCCACTTTTTGGTGCTTTGTAAGGGTATGAAAATATAAAATATATCCTTTAGTGGTGTAAAAAGGAAGCAATAAATATAAGCAAGGTTGGAGAAAGAACTTGTAGGTTGCTCGTGAGAGTTGCACAAGAGAGAGTGCAAAAAATCAACTTGTGAAGAGAAGAGTAAAAAAAGAAGAGAAAAAGGATTTTGCAAGTGTGTTGTAGGTGTTCAAGGTAGCCATGAGAGCTTCATAATGAAGAGAAACTTTATATTTCATAAGATGAGTGAAGACAAGAAGGTTTGAAGACATGAGGATTTGAAGACTCGTAGACAAGATGTGTCTAGAGAAGCTTGTAATTTTTTTTGAATTTTATTCAATGTTGAATCTTACATATATATAATTTTTATTTATGAATGTGTATGCACATTGAAATAAAGCTATTTTTTAGATTATTTTTCTGTTTATATGTTAATTTGGAATGGATGACATCTTAAAGATGAAAGATTGGGTAATTTAATAAGACCCCCTAGTCTTGATTGCATTAATTAGTATCAGAGCCTATGGATCTGAGTGCATAAGCAGATCATTGAACATGAGGTAGCTTTTTCAAGGACCAATGGGTAGAGTGGAAGGAATAAGGCAGTAGAGAATAAGCTCATGAGAGCTATTGCAGGTGTGTGAGGAGTCTTGAGCAGTGAGAGAGCTTGAAGCCACAAATAATGTGAGTTGTGGAAAATTGTAGTAGATGAATATGGGATGGGTCATGAGAAGAACTACGAGAATATTATTTTGGGAACAATATTGAGAGAAAGTGGAAAATGAAAAGTTTGAGGTGATGGGAAAGATGGTTCATGAAGAAGTGGAAAATATTGAGGTGAGGATCGAGAATTTGGAGAAGAGCATTGGTAAAAATGAGAAGACATTGGTGAAGAAAAGTGAGGAGAAAAAAAAGAATAGAAAAGAGGAAAGTAGAGAAAATTATGTGAGGGAAGTCCCTACTAAATAAGTTGTATTGAAGACATGCCATGAGGAAGGCATGGAGAAAGAAGAAAAAAATGGGAAAGAGGATGCAAGTGTAGTAGCAGTGGATGAAGATGTTGTAGTTGATAATGATACAAGAAATGTCATAGAAAAAGGCAATGTTGCAGCAAAGGAGAAGGAAAAGGTAAATAGTATTGTATTTTGTGATGATATTGATTTATAAGTTTTCTTTGCTATTGAAGAATATGGAGAAGAGTGCATGAAAATATTTAATTTTATGAAATAGTAGATGTAGATTTTGATGGGGGAAGATGATTAGCAATGGAATGGATTCCATGAAGGAAAAGAGGAGAATAGAAAGAATTTAGCAGAGGAGGTTGGGCTATGTTGGACATGAGTCCATGAGGGGAAGAAGGAAGAGAATGTAGTGTGGTTGGAGGGAGATGACATGTGTTGTAGAGAAGTGTTGGAAAAAGAGAAAGAAGACATAACTTGGGCACTTTGGACAATGATGGAGTTTGCTGCAAGTTGCACTCAACTTGTAAGAGTAGTTTGACTATATAGCTCCACCATTGTGAGCATATACTCACAATATTCCTAGCCCAACATGTATGATGTAGGAGCATCCAAGCAAATTAGCAATCAACATCAACCAAAAAGATAAGTATTTTATTTTCATGTTTAATTTTGCATTTCGGTGTGGTTTGGAGCTTCAAGAGCATCTTGTGTTGTGTTTGAATTAAAAAATATTCATTTACCAATACTTGGTATATTATTTCAAAAAAATCAAAGGCAAGCAGTGTGTTTTATGTGATTTTAAAATTATTATATTATTTCAAGGCTTGAAGGGTTAAAGGGGATCCATTGGGATATATTTTTTTTGATGAATAGGTAGATATCTATATTAATATAAAGATAAAATTACAAATTCACAAAAAAAGGAGTGGGTGGTAAGAAGGCACACCCTGAAAGTCACATGGGAAGATCCCAGAAAAGCCAAAATAATCGATCACATGGGCCTAGCCCAGAAGTCTAAGAACAAGAAATAAAAAACATTAGGTGGCTAGAGCAGTGCCAGTAGAGCCTGCGGGATCCCTGTCATCCAGATTTTTCCCCTATACATTAGCAGGGTTTGGAGTGACGTCAGGAGGAGCACCCCAACCATCATCTTCTTTATATTTTTCTTTTTTTTTTCCTCACGCCGAGGTAAGATTGCAAGAGCCAGCCATGGAAAATTTTTGCCACTGGTAGGCCAGCCAGATCCAAAAGCAAGCAGATCATCAGAGGGTCACCCAAAACCACCACCACCACTCCCAGTAGCACCAACAAAGTGTCAGCCCTGACCAGGATGTGGTGGAGGAGAATGAGCCCGCTTGGGAGGCTGAGAATCTCATTGAGTAGGAGGCTGGGAGTGGGGACGCGTGGAATCACTCTACTTCCAGCCCCGAGAGGGCAACCGACCGCAGGAGGAGGAGGGAAAATCATGAATCCGAGCCATAGTACAAGGGGCATTGCCCCAGTGGTCCAGGAGGACCTATAGGTGAGCCACCTCTAGTGCAACCTTGTTGGCTTGCACCTGAATCTATAGGAGAACATTAGAACAAATAACTGCTTTAGCATAAAGAAACACATTAGCATCTAAATGAGAATGAGCAAATATACAAGCATTTTTGTCTTTCCAGATATTGAAGAGGATTTCCACCCTGAAAGTGTGTCAAAGCTGGGTGAACTTAGCTGGGGTTGCAGGTGAGTCCCCCAGTAGGAAACCATATGCCAAGAGAAGGGTTTCAGTTGAAAAGGCCAAAATAAATCATGAATCCAAGTCCAAAGTTGTTGAGCTCTAGAACAAAACCAAAAAAGATGCTTAAAGCTTTCAAATTGCCCACAAAAAGGGCAGCAAGGGTTAGGAACCTCCATATGAACAAGCCGAGAGCCCACAGGCAATCCTTGGAAAATAATACACCAAGCAAAGTGGGCCAGCTTTAGATTAAGAATTGCAGACCAAGTGGCATCAAACCTCTTATGCCAAGTATGGGAAGAGGAATTAAGAAGCCACCTCTGGTTCAAAGATCTGATCATAGGAAAATGGGGTGAAAGCCACCTGTAACCAAGCCACGACTTGTAGCTCCTAAGAGAAGTGTCTGGAAACCATTTCTAGTCTTTCCACCAAGGTTTGTGCCCACAAATGCCAACTTTGTGAAGCATTTCCATCGGAATGGCACTCACCAACCCGTTGAAAGTAGAACGGTCCTAGTTTGAATACTGTACTGGGCTTTAAAAACATCCCACTACAAGAGATGCATAGTGGGCTAGTGAAAGAGTTGGTGCAGTGTTTGAATACCCTTCCTGTGAAATCTAAGGGCCTTGAGCCAAGATGACTTGGCCAAGGGTTGACCATTCTAAGCCAGAAGGGGAGACCACCATTAGTTATGCTCATTGATGGAAATTCCATCACGAAATCCAGCCCCAGCACAATGGAGCCATGGCTTAACAGTTTCCCAAGAGTGCCAGATGCTCTTGGCCACAAAGGAGCCAATAATTTGCATCGGCTCCCACATAACCAGGAGGGTTTGGAGACCAATTCATTTCTAGGCGGGTCTATGAACAGGAAAACTAGACTGAATATAATGCCTAAGGAGAATTTTCTAGGCTTCATCTCTGGTGAAAGCCCAAATAATCCATTTGACACAGAGAGCAGTCCCTTGTCGTTGAGTGGAGAGCAACCTAAGCCTTCCAAAGTCCTTAGGGAGACAACAGTATTCCCAAGCAACCCGATGAAAACCCTTGTGGGTAGCTGAGGAGGCCCATAAAAAATCCCAAAGCAATTTTTCAAGCCTACAATAGGCAACTTTAGAAGGAGCCCAACAGGAGGAATAGTAGACATGAGTGGCTGCCAAAAATTTTAGAGCAAACTTAGAATTTTCCAGCCAACGAAAGAGGCTTAGTAATCCAATAGGCCAACTTTTGCTCAACCCTGGAGAGCACGGTTTTCCAAAGCTCCTGAGGGGAAGCCTAAAAGGCGAAGGGGATGGCCAAAAATCAAAATATTTCTCCCTACCCAATCCACTTCCAGTTGTAAAATTGGAGCCACGCTGGAGTGGGGAGTACTGATTGTTTGTAGCATAAGGTCTTGTGCCATTGAATGATAGAACCGGAGGCAAGGAATAAGGTATTAAGACAATCAAGGGTAGCAGTGATGGAAGCTTCATCCTCTAAGAGAGTGATAAAAGAATCATCTGCAAAGTGGCCATTGACAAGCAACTCTTGGGAGTCTGGGAGAGAGATCCCTCTAACACGTTGTTGAGAGACAACATGGGCCAAAAGATATCCAAACCCTTCAGCAGCCAGAACATACAAAGTAGGGGAAAGAGGGCACCCCTGGCAAATGCAATGAAAAAGACCAAAAGCAGAAGACTAGCGGCCATTGATGGTAATGCAAGCTAAGGCATAAAAAAAAAGCATACGAACAGACTGTAAAAAGTTAGGTCCAAATCCCAAGGCTTGCAACATCGCAAGAATGAAAGGCCATTCAATGCAGTCATATGCTTTGGAAAAATCAATTTTAATTAACATTGCTTTCTGGTTCGAACGTCGGGCCCACTCCATGCCTTTCCAAACAACAATAATGTTATCAAGAATAAACTTGGATTTGATGAAATCAGTTTGCTTAGGATGCACAACTTGAGGCAAGAGGTGGCGAATTTTCATAGCCAGGGCTTTGGCAATGATTTTGTAGGAAACATTGAGAAGCGTGATAGGCCTCCAATTGCAAATATCCTTCGGATCCCCAGGCTTAGGTATGAATTTAATATTTCCTTTATTTATTAAATTTCCTAGAGAGTTGGTTTGAAAGGCTTCAATATAAACATGATGCAAATCACTCCCAACACAGTCCCAAAGAGCTTTGTAAAATTCACAAGGAAAGCCATAAATCCCAAGAGCCTTATCATCGGCCATAGAGGAAATGACTTCCTTGAGATCATCAATTATTAACAATTGATCAAAAAAATTAATTTGGGTTGAAGAAAGCCTATGTGGCACCACAAAAAGGTAGTCTTGAAGGGCTTGCTGGTGTGTAGGTGTGGGGTCCTGAGCAGTGAAAACCTTTTCATAGTGACACACAAAGGCTTGGAGAATGTTTGGTAGCTCAGAGAGCACTTGGTTACTATATTTGATTGCTTTGATGCCTGGGGATGAGTGTTTGGCACGAAGGGCGAAAAAAACTCTTTGGAGGCACGATCACCGATTTTGAGCCAGTGAAGTCGCGCTTTGATTTGAGCGCCTTTGGCAGAATAATTATCAGCCACTTGCTTTTGTTGTCTTAAATCCACCACCCTGACTTGATGTGACGGGGAGAAAGGACTGACTGCCAAAGCCTCCATAATAGTACGCAAGTTGGTAGTGGTAGCCTCATAAGATTGCTAATGAAAGATATCCAACTAGCACCCATAAATGTGCAAGAAATGCTCAGTACGAGTGATGGCATCATTCCACCAAGTAATCCAGCCTATATGGCCAGGTGGCCTACACTCCAAATTCCATAGCTGGTGAATGTGGGCCAGGCTGGGCTTGTGACAAAGCAAAGACATGTTCAAAAAGAATTGGGTCTTACATGTGTGAGGCTGACGAGACGCCCATTCAATGCGAAAATGAATTGGGAAGTGATAAAAAAGAGTCACATCCACTAATGACTTAACTGGCAAGACAAAACTAGTAAAGGAAAAAAAAGATTGACCCAAGATCATGGCATGATAAAAGTGTTTAAAGACTCTGTCAGAACTAGCCCTGTAGTTGCACCAAGTGTGCCAAAGAGAATGAGAATGGTGGAAGCCCATATTGGGATCAAAAAGCCCCAATTTATTGCGAATGTAAAACCACACCTCCCTTTCACCCACAACCCAACAGAAAGGCAAGGTTCCATTCTTGTCATACACCATCTCCACCATGTTAAAATCTCTACAGAGCAACCAAGTGGCAATTGGCAAAGAGTCAACAATCCAACGCCAAAGCAAGCTACGCTCCATGGCATCATTAGAGCCATAAACATTAATAATCTTGAAGGAATGATTCTCAATATTGAGAAGAACCTAGACTACCCATTGGGAGGGGTCAACCCCATGGTCCACCATGCAAGAAGGCAATCGTGGGGCCAAAAGAGTGGCAGCTCCACCATGACCAACCTCATGTGAAGTGCAAAACATAGTACTAGCTGGCCAAATAGAGCGACAAGCTGAAGTGAGCAAAAAACCTGAAATTTTAACTTCTTGGAGACAAAGCACTTCAATCCCTGGGTATTTCTACAAAAGTATTCCTAACAGAATACTTCTTGAAGAGGTCAGTTAGACTTCAGACATTCCATGAAATAAAATTCATGGATGAAAATCTTCCATACTTGTAGAATCTAGGTCCTCTTCACATAGGGAAGAGAAGCTATTCTTCAAAAGCTCTTATGGAACATAACCAATCTGTATAGGAGGAGAAAACCTTCATTTTTCAGGCACATATTCTCCTTCTTCCGATGGAGGAGATGGGCTGCAAGACTGCCGTTGAGTTCCAGTTGCAGAAGAAAAATCTGGTTGAACACACAAAATAGCTGCAGGCTGAGGTGTGTCCTCTGACCTGGGCTATAAAACAATAGAAGTGGCTCTTGAGGGAGCTCTTGTCCCCTTCTCTGAAGGATTTGAAACTATTTTGGTTAGTTTAGGGGCCTTGCGAGCCGACCCAGAACCAGACGACATATTTTCTCAGTTTAAAACCGTAGTCCATTTTATTTCAACCTTAGCAAAAGGCTCTGCTAGATGAGGCTTTTCAACATCCCGTGACTATGAAGATGTACGAGGAACTGTCAAAGGGCAGTCCTTGATCTTGTGGTCAGCTAACTAGCACCAATAGCCCATGTTGGGCAGATTGAAATATGTGACTTTCTGGGTGTGTCTAATAGCACCAATTTGAATGTCTACAGACTCTTTCAAATCCTTGGATAAATCAACTTCCACACAAACCCTCTTCTAAGGACGGGCTTGGAAGAACCTACCAAATTCAATACAAACAACCCCCCCCAAAGAGGAAGCAATATGGCTCAAGAAGGGTATGCATGGCAGAAGTAACCTAGGAAACTCAATCTAGACTGAAACACACATTTTGGTGTCTTCTGAGATAACAAAATCCCAGGTCCAAGCCTGGAAAACCAACAAGGAGGATCGGACATACCAAGGTCCATGACCCAAAATAGCTTGGACATGACTAATTTATGCAAAGTGAAACAAAAAAAAGCCTTTGGTCAGATTTTGGACCATATCAAGGCGGACCCCATGAGGCACCCAGGCCTTGCTGACCCAATCTTTCAGCACACTTTCAGGGGGAGTCCTCCCAACAAAATAAACCACAAGGGTATGTTGTTCGAGCCATTGGCATGCGAAATCAAAATCAGGTAAAGGTAAGACTACATCAGTAGGGGCGTCAGAATGCTTACCTCATGAAAGACTTTCAGAACAAATTTTTGAGGGCGTTTGTTCGGTGGGGGAGCCATTAAACTGCACCAACGAACCGCTAACACTAGCATAAATTTTTGGGTTAGTACTAGTTGAAGGCATAATAAACCCCTAAAACCGTAGTAAATGCGGCCATACTCAATGAAGGAAACAATTTTCTATGCAGGAAGCGTAGTATGCTGTAGGAGGGGCCATAGATGACCTCAAAAAACACCAAACCCTAGCAGAGCACATTTGCTACCAGATGGTCAAATTTCTCCATTGGGATATTAAATATAACTTGAAAATGAGAATTAATATTCATTCTATCAATTTGGATTCCTATAGAAGTTTCATAAGGCAAGTGACCTTTCACATTCCATTCTTATCTTATTTGGTGCTTAAAATGGAGGGAAAGGTAGTGAATTCTTGTAAAAATAATGAATGACTCTTCAATTACGAAAGGAGCATGACTTGGTTTTGTATTTTCTTCATTTTCCAAAGGAATATACATTAGCAAGATGTTTTCAAAAGGTGGAAAATTGTTGGTTTCTATGCTTGGGAGATATAATAACAATCTTCACACTCTCTCATTCAAGGAAAACTATAAAGATCTCAATTCAACGGAGACAGGGGAAAGAGATCTAGCAATAGGGCTATCCTAGGGGCTGATTATAAACTAATGAGGGGCTCACCACCAAGCTAAGACTTGGAAAGACAAATTCAATGCAAGATGTAATGCTTAACCTTAATATGATGCAATCTTCCACTAAATGACCTAGCAAGTCATGTAAAAAAAATAGGAAGTTGTAGGATGGAATGTGTGCACCTAGAAACTTGAAGGAGATTAAATGATGCTTTAAAATGCTATAAATTATAACTTTAATGTTGACTAGGACTTATACACCTAGTTGGGAAAATTAGTCCTAGATCTGGGTTTCTGTGTAGGAATAGGAATTTGGCAAATGGGTATCCAAATCTGTAAAAACATGAAAATTTACTTAAAATGGGACTCATACACTAGAACTCGTATATTAGTCCAGTTAGGGATTTTTGAAGCTTCAAGGTCTGAATTTGGTCTTCAATATCTGCTTTGCACTTCCTAATTGATTTCCAGATCCGAAACCCTGATTTGTAGCCTATAGAAGTCTTCCAGGTATCTCCAATGCAAGGTGACAACTTTCAAAACTTTGAACATTTTGACAAATTTCTCCAAACTTGTAACCTAATCTTCAATGATCCTTCATGCTCCAAGACACCTAGGTTTGCAATCACACATGTAAAGAGGAGAAAAACTTGTTGATTATTAGTGAATAGGGGTTTGCCTTGGTCAAACACTATTTAGGTAATTAAACCAAATGATGAAACATGAATAATGGTACCTTGAATGAAGCCTTGTATACGATTTATTTTACTAAATCTACATCTCAACATGAAATGACCATGAAGGATGTAGATCTTGATCTTGACAATAGGTGTAGAAAAATGCTTAATCTTAGATCTTCAATCACAACATTATTTCAATGACATGCTTGATGCTTGATATCCTTAACATGATGATGGATCTTGGATTGCTGCAATAATTGATAAAGAATTCTACCCTTGAATGCCTTAGAAATGATCTTAAATGCTCTCTAGATGATCTTGTGAAGTCTTGGAATTATTAAATCTTGTGTGCTTGACTTAGTATCATGAATGCTTATTATTGCTTAGGTGAAATAATGATTTTAAAGCTTGTTTATATAGGCAATCCATTTAATATGTCATTAATTGGATCCCACAAGTTGACATTCATGAAATTTGAACTTAAAACCCAATTTTCCCACTCAAAACCTTAAAAATAGGCCAAATGGGACTCATACAACACTTGTGGTGTATAGGTCCCACCTAGATGAGACTCATACTCCCAAGGTGGCATATGGGTCCCACATGGCCTATTTTGAGGAGAGAGAATGTCAAAGAGTGAAGAAATTAAGTTTATATGTTGATCTTGTTAGGATTTTTAATTAAATATGCCTTGGGATGTACAATATAGGATCTTAGGGGCCTATATTAAGGTCATAAATGCAAGAGGGCCCAAAATCCAATGTGAAAGTGTAAATAAATACACTTTACAACACTAAATTGAGGAAAAATTGGGTTTATTTAGCTTAGAAGGGCCCAAAATCCCATGTGAATGTGTACAACACATTAAGAAACTAGATTAGGTCCATTTAGTTTACCAACCTCCTAAATTTAATGTGAAGGTGTAAATAAATACACTTTAAAACACTAAATTAAGGAAAAGTTGGGTTTATTTAGCTTAAAAAGGGCCTAAGACCTAATGTAGATGTGTTAAACACTTCACAACACTAGATCAAGGTGACCTTAGGTTCATTAACATTAATCATCCTCAAATTAAGTGTGAAAATTTACACGATGACATTTTTTGATTGTACATTTAGCCCCCACTTTAGTGAGAGGATGAATTTGCTTCAAACTCACACTAAAGTAGTCATTCAAGAGGGGTCCAATTGTACCAATGCAGATGGTCTATGATAACAAAGATTGAGGAGGCGACCAAACCCCCAAGATGACAAGATCCTACATCGAGCTGACATAAGCAAAAAAAGGACATGAACAAAGGTGTATAATATGGAACAAGACAAGATACACAAACATGCAATGTCAAAGATGAAAGAAAAAGAAAGAAACGATGGATCAAGCTTCGACATAAATGTGCTCACTTTGAGGCCACATATCTTCAAGTTGTATGTGGGGTGAGTAATCCAAGAGGGTGAGACACATACACACACAGTCGATATGCGTTCACATACACATGTGAGTGGCTAAGGGAAATTCATGCCTTAGATCATCTTCCCGTGAAACCATACCAAAGTTATGCCTCCTGATAACTTTGATAAGGTGCTACACAAAATGAATTTTGAGCTTCATGAGGCAAGTAAAGCTTCATATGCTTGAAACTCATGAACAAACAAGATGGCACCATAGGTATCCAAAATTTATTATGCAAGGTGACCATATAACCGATGTTGTAAATGTGAAATAGTGTAAGGTATGTTCAAAGAGATTTTGTTTAGTTCATGTAAGGTCTCTCCTTAGGGAAAATTGTGCCTAATGTATCCAAGAGAGGACAAGTCAAAGAAATATAATGATCTCAGAGGAAATCAAACACAATGAAACCACCAAGAAAAGGATGCATCACAAGAAGAAATAAAATCACACAATGAAACATGAGTGTCAATGTATGCCCCCACTTTAAAGCAGTTGCTAACATCATTACTGTGAGAAACTACTTTAAAGTAGAGGAAGAAATGAGAGCTTATTCAGAAAGACCTATGCCAACTCATATGTTTCCAAATCGAACTACATCATGAATAAGTACGTCACATGCGAGTCAAATTAAGGCATGTCATCCACATCCCAAGCTTGCTATTATATGTACATGAAAGGTGATCAACTTGTCAAAAGAGACAATGACAAGTGACATACGAGGACAAGGATACCTAACCCCTTTCCCCCACTTAGTGCAGGACAAGGATGAGTTGAATAAAATGAAAATAATTTTCAATTAGAGGAATCAGGTGCTTCAACACAAGGAAGAGCACCACAGTCCCTAAGATTTTGAATTTTGTTACTCAAAGCCTTACACCCATTAGTAGAATGGGGTCATGAACTTGGTGGTATGCACAAAATAAATTCTTGTAGTAAAATTTATTTCATGTTCTTGGAGGGAGAGATATCAAATGATCTTGGAGGATTCTCTTCAATATACTCTCTTGATAAAGAGTAGAGGATGTTTTATTATTTTGTGACAAAGATATCTCTTGCTTAGTACACGATTTGATACTTACACAATATTTTGTTCTCTTCTTGAAAGGAGGATGTAAAATCTAATGAACTCGAATCATAATTTTTTTTTGTGATGACATTGATAGTAAGCAAAGACTTCTCTGCATCTTTCATTTGTTTCAAATGATAACAATCAAGATCACTAGTGTCTATTAGTTCAGGATGCACTAATGTTAAAGTTGGCTTGAAAGGATGCTTTGTAATAGTGTTAATATTAAGTGAAGGATTTTTTATTTCTTTCGAGGGACAATAACCAAGACCACTAGTCTTTTCTTGCATGTGAGGCTCTATAGGGACACAAATACCTTGTTCTCTAGCACCACATCATTTTCCACTATATCTCAGTTGTTTCATAAGTTCATAACCTCTTCTGTAAATTTTTTTATTTCTTTAGGATTTGGAGGTTGTTGATAGTCAGTTTTGTCAAAGTTTGTTGTATATGTTCTCTTTTCTTCTAAAGTGGTTGAGGTGGATGCTTTTGAAGGGTCTTTCAAATTTTGTGTTGACATTATTACTTTTTCTTTTCCCTTTCCTGAATTTTGTTAAGATATTGTATTCTCCCACGAATGTTGGTTTGAAGTCTAAGGAACCCCAATCATCTTCTAATAGCTTTGTGACTTCCTCAATATGTTTTTCTTTGTCATTTTATTGCATGGGTTGCAATTGTGTAGTTGGTGTTAATGTTGCCAAAGGATTTTCCTTATCTTTTTCAATGTTCAAGCAACTGTTTGGTTCAAGGTCAGTTTTGATTGTATATACTTTTTTGTTATAGACATATTTCATGATACAATGAAGGGTAGAGGGAACTGTGTGCATCTCATGAATCCATGGTCTTCCTAAAATGAGGTTGTATGAAAGATCATGAGGCATATCATGAATCAGGGTTTGTAATGTGGCCTTTCCAACTATACAATAGGTAATGTAATCATTCCAAGTTTTTTTTTTCCTACATTGTCAAACCCCCAAATAAATAAAGAATCGGGTTTAAATTTTTAATTTATCCACACCAAGTTTATCCAAAAGGGTTACACTACACATGTTAAGGGAGAATCCATTATCAACAAGGGTTATTTTTATTCCCAACCTATTATGGATAGCTAGTATCATGAATGCATCATTTTTATTTCTCACTTCCAAAGGAGGAAGCTCATGGTGATGAAAAATAATGTCTACATTGTTCGAAGTTATAGCTTGAATTTGGGCTGCTACTTCATTTGCATTTGTACTAGAGGGAACCACTACTTTTTGCAAGGTAGTTTGAAGCATAGTGTGATAATTAGGTGAATTTTGAATTAGGTACCATAGGGATATCTTTGCAGTAGTATTCTTAAGTTGTTCAAAAATATCATACTCCTTCATGCTATGTAAAGTTAAATGAGGAGCACTAGGCAAGATGGGATTAGGAAAAGTTAAATTAGTTGAAGGTGTTTGTCTTGGTTGTGAATTGCTTCTAGTGTTATATGTATGAGCAACAATATTATGACTCGACTACTGCAAAACATTATTCTTAGGTGGGTAAAGGATAAGTTCGGGTTTTTTTTGAGTTTGAAGTTTTTGTGAAGATGGGTAAAGTATGAGTTGATATTGAATAATATTAATAGGGTATGTGCAGGATCATCATGGAAAAAATAGGCCCTTAAGTGGTGATGAAAATTCAAAAAATTAGAGTTAGGAAACTTGACTAAAAAATTTGAATAAGTCATCTATATTATTTCAAAAATATGTAAGAATAAAATCTGTAGCAAATTGAATGTAATTTCTAAACTACTAGGTTTAATTTAAAAAAAAAAAACTATTTCATGAAAATTCGATGCAGTAGTACTTAAATTTCAGGGAAAAAATAAGAAGTAGGTATATGTATGACCACAGTAACCACAATAAAATGATAATAGTTTTTAATAATATTTTAGACATAAGTAGAGGACTCATGTCTTGATGTGATGCATATTTTTTTGTAATTTTTTTCCAAGTAAATAATTAATTATGAATTTTTATTACAACTTTAAAAAAATATAAAAACTCGTATGTCTGACCACCTTAACTTGGTGAAAACTTCATGAAATTAATCTTTTTTTAATCCTATAGTATACAAAGCATAAAATGTGATGCATATTTTAGATTCAAAAAATATGATACCATTTGAAAGCTATAGATGTTTTTCAATCAATCTATCAATCAGGACTTTAGTCATAATTCAAATAGAAAATGAATAATAATTATTTATTAAATTCAAAGTAAAGCATAATTTATATTGGTGGAAAGCTGAGAATCTTCTTTAAAAACCCTTTTCGTTTCATCAATTTTGGGTAAAAAAAACATCGTTAGCCACATGGGCCATCATATCACTTACATATCGCCACTTTTTGGCCCATCATGATCTTGCACATACCCATTAACATCCCTCCCTTACTTAAGGAGAGTCTAACGTTACTTCATAATCTTCATCTAAGGGAACTATATCATTATTTTCAATGTTACCATCTTCTTGCACCGTGATATCTTCCTTAGGAGAGTTTTTAGGAGAACTACAAACTAGATGTTCATGAAATTCATAGGTTGGTTCTTCTTTAAATTAATTCATCACAAGTAAGGGAGTTATCAATGATTGGATTTTCTTGTTTATCAATAGTGGGGATATTAGGAGAAGGCTCTATTTGATTGTCCTTTTTCTCCAAGATCTTATTCTCTTGTGCCATATAATCTACCCTAGTAGGAGATCTTGTAATATTTTCATCGCATTCCATGGTTAGATTTTGTAAAGTACCTTCATCAGAAGTTGGGGAGGCATCAAGAGAAGAAAAATTATTATTTTAATGCTTACCAAATAGATCTTTCCAAATGGAAGGAGCATTAGGAAAAGGAGGAACAAGATTATCAATAGGTGGATCTTCTAAAACCAAGCTATCCTCTTCACATCAAGGAAGGATATTAGAAGGACATATATCATCCTCTTTCACTAAAATATTCTCACAAAGAAGGGATGAGTGTAGACTAGGTAAGGTTATGTTTATAAATGTGTCTATGATCTCATCTTCTTGTGTCATAATATCTTCCCAAGAGAAAGGAAGAGAGAGACAATCAAGACTTTCACGATTCTCAATAATTTTATCTTCTTTCACCAAGATACCTTCGTCAGTAGTAGGAGAGGTATCGGGAGAATAAAAATTATGGTTTATATGATTGTATATGATTGTATCTTCTTGTATCATATCATCTTCTCAAATGGGAGAGATAGGAGGGTGTGAAATAGGCAATATAATATTAAGGATTGTGTCAATGGTTTGATCCGCTTGCTCTAGGATTTTCTCATAATAATGAAAAATAGTAGAAGGATGAATAAAATGTTTCTTAATGACCTCATTGTTGTACTCTGAATTAAACTCATAAGAGGGGATGTTGTACTTAATAAATCCATGTTTAACCATATCAAATCCACATCTCTTAAAATAAAATATGTTATCATGGGAAAGTAAAGAAAGTGCAATGCAATGACCTAAAGTGAAATGCAATTTTCAGATTTGAAACAAGGTAATTTGCTGATTACACTATACAACAATCTGAAATGAGATGTTGTAAATGTAAATTTAAAATTAAGAAATACATGAAATGAACCAATTTAAGCTAGATTTAGTGGAATGCATGTAACATAAACTCAGCCAACTAAAATAGATAACCAATGGCAGAAAGCAAAAATGCAAAAATAAGGTTTTAAATGTTGTTAAATGTAGTTCCAGGTGTGCATTGAGACTAATTCACTTAGAGGGGCCTATGAGTCCTAGTGAGGTTTTTTTTCAAAAAATTTAGAAATTTTCACTTAATTTTTATGCCTTTTTATGTTGTATGATTTGTAACCTAAGTGCAAATGTAGATTTTGTATGATTTTCAATGATTTGAGATGCAAAAATGCGAGCTATATGCACTTTCACTAATTCAAAATTATAAACCCTAAAATTACAATTAAAAAATGAAAACTCTAATGCAATGTTATTGCAAGAAAGATATAGGATGATGATGCACTCCAAATTATAATTATGATGTTCTAAATGTAGGTTCACCAAAATGAAAGGTGGAAAATTGTTGGTTTCTATGCTTGGGAGATAGAATATCAGTCTTCACAATCTCTCATTCAAGGAAAACCCTAGAGATCTCAATCCAGTGAAGATAGGGGAAAGAGATCTAGTAATAGGGTTGTCTTAGGGGCTAATTATAAAATAATTAGGGGTTCAAAACCAATTTAAAACTTGGAAAGACAAATTCAATGCAATATGTAATGCTTAACCTTAATATGATGCAATCTTTCACTAAATGACCTAGAAAATCATGTAAAACAAAATAGAAATTTGTAGGATGGAATTTGTGCACCTGGAAACCTGAAGGAAATTAAATGAGGCTCTAAAATGTTGGAAATTCTAATTTTAATGTTGATTGGGACTCATACGCCAAGCTGGGAAAATCAGTCCCAGATCTGGGTTTCTGTGCAGGAATAAGAATCTGGCAAATGGGTATCCAAATCTCTAAAAACCTAAAAACTAACCTGAAATGAGACTCATATTCCAAAACTAGTGTATCAATTCAATTAGGGTTTTGTGAAGCTTCAAGTTTTGAATATGGTCATCAAGATCTACTCTATTCTTCCTAATTGATTTTCGGATTCGAAACCCTGATTTGCAGCCTATAGAAGCCTTCCAAGTATCTCCAATGCAAGGTGACAACTTTCAACACTTCGAACACTTTTAAAAATTTCTCCAAACTTGTAACCTAATCTTCAATGATCCTTCATGCTCCAAGACACCTAGATCTGCAACCACACATGTAAAGAGGAGAAAAAATAATTGATTGTTAGTGAATAGGGGTTTACCTTAGTCACACCCTGTTTAGGTAATTAAACCAAATGATGAAACAATGAAACAAGGACATGAAACATGAAAAATGGTACCTTGAATTATGCCTTGTAAATGATGTCTTGTAAATCTGCATCTCAACATGAAATGACCATGAAGGATGTAGATCTTGATCTTGACAATAGGTGTAGAACAATGCTTGATCTTGGATCTTCAATCATAAATCTATCTCAATAACATTCTTGATGCTTGATATCCTTGACATGATGATGGATCTTGGATGTCTGCAATAATTGATCAAGAATGTTTCCCTTGAATGCCTTATAAATGATCTTGAATGCTCTCTAGATGATCTTGTGAAGTCTTGGAATTCTTAAATCTTGTGTGCTTGACATAGTATCATGAATTCTTATTGTTTATTAGGTGAAATAATGATTTTAAAGCTTGTTTATGTATGCAATCCATCTAATATCTTATTAATCGGTTCCCACAAGGCGACATTCATGAAATTTAAACTTCAGACCCAATTTTCCTGCTCAAAACCTTAAAAATATGCCAAATGAGACTCATACACCACCTATGGCATATGGGTCCCACTTGGATGGGAATCATACACCCAAGGTGGCATATGGGTCCCACATGGGCTATTTAAAGAGAGAGAATGTCGGGGAGTGAAGAAATTAAGTTTATATGTTGATCTTGTCGGGATTTGGATTGAAATATGCCTTGGGATGCAAAATATAGGGTCTTAGGGGCCTATTTTAAGTCATAAATGAAAGAGGGCCCAAAATCGAATGTGAAAGTGTAAATAAATACACTTTACAACACTAAATTAAGTAAAAATTGCCTAGGTCTATTTAGCTTAGAAGGGCCCAAAATCCCATGTGAATTTGTACAACACATTATAACACTAGATTAGGTCCATTTAGTTTACTAGCCTCCTAAATTTAATGTGAAGGTGTAAGTAAATACACTTTGCAACACTAAATTAAGGAAAATTTAGGTTTATCTAGCTTTAAAAGGGCCCAAGACCTAATGTGGATGTGTAAAATACCTCACAACACTAGATCAAGGTGACCTTAAGTTCATTTTAACATTAATCATCCTCAAATAAGTGTGAAAGTGTATACGATGACATTTTTTGACACTAGAGTTTTATATTTTAAAGTAACATAACAACACATTTTTGAAGCAAAATTATGTCTTTTTTTATCCTTTGTGAAGGAATTTACAAGGTCAAGTTGAGTGAAATGAATGAGCATATTTGGGTGGCACTTTTTGGTTATTTGTAAGGGTGTATTCAAACATATAAAATAAAAACTTCAGTGGTGTAAAAATTCAACAATCAAGAGAAGCAAGGTTGGAGATAGAACTTGCAGCTTGCTCATGAGAGGTGCATAAGAGAGAGTAAAAAAAATAGCTTATGAAGAGAAGAGGAAAAGAAGAAAATAATGGATTTTGTAGGTGTGTTGTAGGTGTTCAAGGAAGTCAGGAGAGCTACATAATTAAGATAAAATTCAGATTTCATAAGATGAGGGAAGACAAGAAGGTTTGAAGATGTGAGGATTTGAATATTTGTAGACAAGATGTGTCTAGAGAATCTTGTAATTTTTTTTGAATTTAATTAATATTGAATCTTACATATGTGTAATTTTCATGTATGAATTTGTATGAACATTGAAATAAAGCTATGTTTCAAATTATTTTTCTATTTATATGTTAATGTGGAATGGATGACATGTTAAGGCTGCAAGATTGGGTAGTTTAATAAGAGCCCCTAGTCTTGACTATATTATTTTTAAAGTGACTTGTGTCAAAACACATCACTAAATGTGTCTTTGTGTAATTTACATGATAATTAGGAGCATGGAAACATACATCCAAGAAAAACAAAGAAAAATAATTGAATATGGTGAGAAATAACAAGATAACAAGATATACTTCAACAAAATTGAATCCAAAAGAAATACTTAAACAAACAATTTATGGATTGTGGAAACTTGATATCATTAATAACAAGATATATAAATAATGATCGTATCTCTCATATTTGACAGTTTCTATTTCATGTCATGTGTAATCTCAATATATGGCATATTATTATGATTTAAGTAGATTTTGTGTATGTGTAGGTCTATGGGAATGTTGAGAACAAGGATTAAAATATATATCATTTTAGATCATTACTAAATCAATATTATCATCATATGATTTAGGCCTACATAATTATGAAATACAAGTATTGGCTAAACTAATAAAGGAGGTGTAGAGTAAACAAAATTACTCAAACAATTCTCAAGATCTACCATCTAGATACAATCTAGAATTTCTAATCAATAGGATGTCACCATCTAGATGCATATATATATAATTAGTAAGTAATATAAATTTTACATATAAATATGCATCACTAGACCCATCATGAACATGTAAAAGTTTCTCGCTAAGGCTCATAATGAAATCATGTATTGTCTAATAAGATTTAATGGAGTATCAATGTGAGAAGCTAATAAACTAGATCATCAACACATAATCTATGATAATGTAAATATATGTGAGATAATTATATATAGATTCAATATGAGATGTAGAAGATTGATCATGTATGAGAAGAAATATGTTATATAGAAGGATGACTCTATACATGTATGATCATCATGACTTGTGGAAGAAAGATCGCCATGAGGTGCACATGATGTTAGCAATAGATGAAGGAATAAAACTATATAATCTATGCCCATCTTACAAGGTAGGTATTTACTAGGCTTGTACTCATCACTATCACCTCCAAATTATCATTCTTTGGTTCATGAAAAAAATATCATCATGTTTGTTGTATGATTGAGTTACAAGGAATCTTCACATTAAGAAACCCTTTGAGAGTATAAATATTTTAGGGAAATACTCTGCAATCATGAAAATTCTCCTAGAATAATTGTGCACTATTAGATTATTTTTGAGAACCAATTGAAGTGTGTATATGCAAATGATTTCTCCTTATTGTTGGGGATACAGAGTTCAGTTCTGTCATCAAGATATTCATCTAAGATAGCAGTGCCTTAGTGATTTCAATCCAAAATCACAACAAAGACACAACCAACAATGCCATAAAGTGGAAACAGGCACAGTTGATCCCCCATTGATCCTCTTAGAGAAATGGATGCAAACAAATAACAGATTCAACACAAACAGATAACCATGAAAGACTAAACTATGAACACATAGATATACATGGGGAAAACCTTTTCAGGTAAAAAAACCCCACCTCCAAAACATTCAGCTCACTTGTATTATTCAGTAACAAAAGGGGTTACAATACAACCATAGAGCTATGCTCTTCAAGATATTACATCTTGTCCATCTAGAGAAAAATTACAGGCTACACAAAATAGAATCATAACACAGTTACAATGTCCTCATGACATACTATGTAGATTCCCTCCAGCTCCTCTCAAAAGATTGTGACAACTAGCCTCATGGCCAGCCCAGCCTCTTGGCCTCACAGGGTCACATCTTATCAGATCCAAGAGTCAAAGTGTTCACTATTGAACAACTCGAACACTCTCAGCCTCTCTCTGATATCGTTCATCATCTTTATCAACCTGCACACCAGAATACATATATTGTGCACCAACCTGTTCAGCTAGTCAAGCCATTAATGGTCATCAGGATAATAAATTATCCACCTGCAAGCTTCGACCATTCCCTGATAATGTGCACCACTTAATCCGCAAGCATCGAGCCACGCAACATTAAAACTGTTCACAGACATGTCCATCAACCTCCATTCAATAATGCAGCCCAATCGCACTTAGGAAATAACCATATGGCCAAACAGATCATAAAGATCTTCCATGTGTTTCCATCTCATTTGAAGTCGCACCTCTAACAGCCAATCAAACTAGTCCAACTTAGTCAACCGAGTTCTGAGCTCATCCGAGCTCCTACCACGTTACCGCTGAGCTCATAAATACTTGTCGTGGTATGGTGGTGAGCCATCCAAGCTCCTTTGAGCTCTGGCCCAAGTCTTCACCATGCTCTGTCTTTTCCTTTTTCTTCAGTCAACTAGATGCTGCCAACCTGCCACGTGTCACCCTGCCATTTGCTTGTCACTTTGACACCGAGCCCAACTTGGTCAAACTCTGCCCCAAGCTATCTTGGCTAACTGTAAGTGGTCTTACCACGGCCACTGCAGTCAGTCATTTGATTGTCTGCGGTATGGCAGTAACTGCCAGCCAGGCCACTAGTGGTCTTACCGCGGCCACCATGGTCAGTCACTTGACTAGCCACGATATGGTGGTAACCGCCAACTAGGCTATTGGTGGTCTTACCACAGCCACTGCAGTCAGTCACTTGATTGGCTGTGGTATGGCAGTAATTGCCACCCAGGCCACTGGCAATCTTACCGCGAACACCAAGGTCAGTCACTTGACTAGCCGCAGTATGGCGGTAACCGCCAGACCCAACCACAGGTAGTCCCACCATGCTACCATGGTGAGTGGACCCACCACCTGCGGTATGGTGGTAACCGCCAAAGCCACCATGGTAAAGGCACAAAACATGAAGGAAAATGCCAAGTTTGAAGGGGAAACAAGCTAGAACATTGAGGCATAAATTCCCAACAATCTCCCACTTGCCGAAGACTTTCAGGCTTCCTCCAAACATCTGAACAAGGACCAAAACCAGGCTTCCATGCTCCAACCAAGACCTTTTCCATGACATCAAAAAAGTTCACCATCTGAGCCACCAACTCCAAACATAGGAACACGCCAAGGTGTATATGCACCAATCTCAAGAATGAAAACAATTGATCCTCTAGGCAACAAAGGAAACAAAGTAGAAAACAACAAGGCATCACATGAACACATAAAACCATTCTCAAGAATAAGAAACCATCAGCTAGAACAACAACCACAACACTGACTTCCCTCATCCAACTGATCAAAACCACATGATTGAAAACCAGCACTCACAGCTCATGTCGAATCATCCAACCACCCATACCTAAAAGGTATGATAACCAATAGTAGACTCATGTCATCATAAAACCACCCATCTCAGTAGCAAACAAGCACCTTGTGCCAACCAGTCGTAGACCAAACACATCCAGGTACTCCCACTCCAGGGGCACTGTCCAGATGAGTGCAAATAAAGCACCATCACAAATGATCCAAGCATACCAAGTCCACCAATCCTCTGCACATAGAAATGAGAAACCATGTAATTCCAAGGAACTGCGACACAAATCTGCACCACTTGCAACCACCTACTGCAAGAAAATTTTCTCTCAACTGTCTTCCAAAATTTTTCCAAGATCCATATCAAACTGAAGAAGGAAACACAAAAACCATCATGTCATCACCCAAGTGACACCACATGATAAAAAAAAAGTGACCAACATGGCTCCACATAGACATTCCACATCTAAAGTCAAGAACATACAAGAAGAACAAGACCAGATTAGAGAGAAACAACAAATCAAAACATGTCCTTCTACAAACACTTCTAAATGCTAGATGTGTCAACAATGATCTTCTTCACATCCCAAAAGAATATCCTTAACAACACCCCATAAAACCATGGATGTAAGCACCTCAAAGAAGACCAGACTTACCCATATAACCATCTCCTATCAGTCCTCAAAAGCATAAGGAGATAAACAATGTTATCCATCTTCCATTATGAATCCTCCAGAATCTCAAAACAACTCAAGATTCATATCGTGAAAGTAAAGCATAGCACAAAACTGAAAGATATAATGGGAAAATACCTTTCAAAGTGACACCACTGCCGAGCAGACCAAGAAGAAAAAATAAACATGCTCATCCAAGATATACAAGCCAAAGTGACTTACCCAAGAGCATTCTCCTTCAAGGTCTTTGTTGAATTCACATTCAACCAAGGTGCAGGCTTCTCGGACTTTCAGCTGTAACAACAACATTCTCATAAGAATTCCAGCCTCACCTTATTCTCCATGCATCCATGAGTACCAACAACTTGTCATTTCATGCTGACTCCAATCTACAATACTGCAGCAACCATGAAGTTCACCAGCATATGAACAATGCACTCAAAACATAGAGAAACCCTAGATTGTTGTCAAAGCTTCAAAAAAATTATCATGAAACCATGATCTACACATCCCCATAGGAGATACCATGCTTCAAGTGAACTACCCATGGTCTCAAGAGCAAAGCAACATGCCAAAAATATAATGCACAAGAAAGAGTATACCATGACATAAATCAAACAAAATCTAAACCAACATCACTTGTCAAGCACCACCAACATCTTAGCCAAAGACTACCAGAGTCCTCCATGGCTCCAAGATGTTGTACATCTTCAAATAGTGACCATGCAGATGCAAATTCTGCAACACCAAAGAAGATCATTCACCACCAAGTGATGAATCTACAGTCACTGCTAAAGCTCCCATAGAACTGTTACACTGAGCTCTCCAAGAACCATGATTGACCACCCCATCACTATCAAAAGCTTACACTAGCCAATGTATCCAGCTCTTCATGACATCATGACCCGCATGCTATAGGTTCCCATAACTAACTATTCAGGTACTCAGAATGCCATTCACCTTCTCATCTTAAAACAACCACACCAATGCATAAATGACCATAAACAAGGTCAACTAATAGATTTGAAACAACACAAAAGCAATCACATGGATATAGATAGCCCACTCCTGAGTTGTCTCACTACAGTCAATGGGTAGCTAATCCACTAGCCACACAACTCAGAGAACCACTTCAACAATTGCAAAACTATCATCACACTGGAAAACTGCAAAACTGAGATCTCAAAGAGAACAACCATGACTCAAACACCAGATCAAAAACTAGATATGATTTGCCAAAAATACATTCACAACACTAGCACCATAGTCCAAGCAACCATTAAGCACACACCACATGAATGCTGAATGAGAAAAATGCATACCAATACTCCCATGTAGAGAAGACATCACACCTCCTCAAAGACATGTCGAGTTGCAAATATCTCATCCACTCACACCCCAAAAACTAGGATCCAAAAAATAGCAGACAACAACTCCACACAACGCAAGTTTTCCTTGACCGTGTAAAACTTTCAAAACTAGAGTGTTTCCAAAACACCCACGCACCTCCATATTCACTGCTCATCTAGATGACTCAAGAGTCTGCACACAACCATCATAGTTAACCAGAACAATGAAAAGAAACATGAATATGCATCATAGAATTTTTAGGAAAATCTACACAAAACCTTAAGAGCCAAAGACATGAATCTGAACCATGCAAGTGCAAGAAACAGGCACATAGGAACAACTAGTTTATTTCAGACCAGTTCTAACACCACAGTCATGCACAAGCACAAGGGAGAGCCAGGCTATCCAAAAGTTGCAGACCACCAAGGTCACTTCATAGCCTCCATGCAATCAGAGCACTAGAGAAACTACCTTCAATGCTAAGTCAAAAAACACCCAACACAAGCACAACTCTCCATAGCTAATAAAAAACACAAGCAAGTCCATACCGCTAGGGAGCCTCTCACATAGACACCCAATATGAACACCATGCTTTGCTACCACTTAGCCATGAACACATCTCACACCCTTTGCATCAGGAACTTTGCTGCAAGCTAGGAGCTTTAGACCATGTTGCCACAACATGACCAACTCCAGTCATCTCCAACGTCTTTCAAACCTATGTGTTGAATCAATGAAGCACACACTTCCACTCATCGAAGGATTAATCACCAACTGATTTCTCTAGACTTCCTCAAGCTTGCCGGGCTAAGAAATCTTCACAGGAGAAATACCCAGAACTTCAACAACTAGGAGAAGACTTTGATACCACTAGTTGGTATCATCAAGTCTCAGCCTCCTACAAACATGCTCTGATACCACTTGTTGGTATCATGAGCAGCAAGCTACTATCTCTGATACCACTTGTTGGGGATATGGAGTTCAATTTTGTCATCAAGATATGCATCTAAGACATCAGTGCCTTAGTGATTTTAATCCAAAATCACAACAAAGACACAACCAACAATGCCATAAAGTGGAAACATGCATAGTTGATCCCCCATTGATCCTCTGAGAGAAATGGATGCAAACAAATAACAGATTCAACACAAATAGATAACCATGAAAGACCAAACTATGAACACACAAATATACGTGGGGAAAACTTTTTCAGGTAAAAAACCCCACCTCCAAAACATTTAGCTCACTTGTATTATTCAGTAACAAAAAGGGTTACTATACAAACATAGAGTTATGCTCTTCGGGATATTACATCTTGTCCATCTAGAGAAAGAATACAGGCTACACAAAATAGAACCATCACACAGTTACAATTTCCTCATGACATACTATGTAGATTCCCTTCAGCTCCTCTCAAAAGACTGGCATAGCCAGCCTAGCCTCTTGGCCTCACAGGTTCACATCTTATCAGATCTAAGAGTCAAAGTGTTCACTATTGAACAACTCAAACACTCTCAGCCTCTCTCTGATATCGCTCATCATCTTTATCAACCTGCACACCAGAATACATATATTGCATGCCAACCTATTCAACTAGTCAAGCCATCAATGGTCATCAGGATAAAAAATTATTCAACTGCAAGCTTCGACCATTCCCTGATAACATGCACCGCTTAATCCACAAGCATCGAGCCACGCAACATTAAAACTAGTCATAGACATGTCCGTCAACCTCGATTCAATAATGCAACCCAATCTCACTCAGGAAATAACCATACGACCAAATAGATCATAAAGATCTTCCACATGTTGCCATCTCATTTGCAATCACACCTCTGATAGTCAATCAAACCAGTCCAACTCGGTCAACCAAGTTCCAAGCTCATTCGAGCTCATACCGCATTACTGCTGAGCTCACAAATACATGTCACACTATGGCAGTGAGCCATCTGAGCTCCTTCGAGCTCTAGCCCAAGTCTTCACTGTGCTCTATCTTTTCCTTTTTCTTCGGCCAACCAGATGCTACCAACCTGCCACGTGTCGCCCTGCCATTCACCTGCTACTCTGACACCGAGTCCCATTTGGTTAAACTCTGCCTTGAGCTCATACGAGCTCCTACCATGCTACTGCAACCCTAACCAACATGCCTCATAGTATGGAGGTAAGCCATCTTGGCTAAGCATAGGTGGTCTTACCATGACCACCGTGGTCAGTCATTTGACTGTTCGTGGTATGGCAATAAGCGCCAGCCAGGCCGTTGGCGGTCTTACCGCAACCACTGTGCTTAGTCACTTGACTGGTCATGGTATGGTGGTAACTGCCAGCCAGGCCACTAGCAATCTTACCGCGGCCATCGCGGTCAATCACTTGACTGGCCATGGTATGGCGGTAATCGCCAGTCAAGCTGCTGGCAGTCTTATCGTGGCCACTGTGGTCAGTCACTTGACTGGCCGCGGTATGGCGATAACTGCTAGACCCAACCGCAAGCAATCCCACCGCGCTACCATGATGAGTGGACCCACCGCCTACAGTATGGAGGTAACCGTCAAAGCCACCGTGGTAAAGGCACGAAACATGAAGGAAAATGCCAAGTCCAAAGGGTAAACAAACCAAAACATTGAGGCATAAATTCCAAACACTTATAATTCAATACTTGTAAGATGCTTAGAATGAATATATTGAAAGCCTATAAATGCAACGACTTCAAAACTTTGTGTAAACTTATATTTAGTGAACCCCAAGTGGGAAGGGTGAATGATAGGGTAGGGTTGGATGGAACATTCACTATTCCATGCTCTAGATCTTTGTTTGCAAGATCTCCTTGGTGTCTCCTCCACCTTAACCTTTAGGACCTACCTCGTGTTTAGGTGCCCCTAGTTCTATTGGCCAACCCTACTATCATCTCACTTCCAACCTACCAAGTCTCCCTTGGTGCAATGCTCCTATTCGTCCCTTAGCCCTTAATATTTTCTAAAGGCTAATTACTCCCAAATCTCAATTTTTTCATTGTAGGGGTATGGGGATGGTTTCTATAGGTTCACACCATCCTAAATTAGCTCTAAAAACTCCACCTTGCTTCCTTTGTCCATCGTTTTCACCAAACCCTCATCTAGGGTTTTAGTTCCCTAATTCTAGGCTTCCTAATTAGGACTTTTTCTCCGAGGGAACAGGTTAACTCTCCTAAATTCTCAAAAGAGCATAGAATTTTGTCTTTGGTTTCTTGGTCCTTATGCCCATCCCTCAAAGATTCTGGAGGTCTTCATCTTCACCTAATCGTACACTGTCATAACCCTCCTTTTTGCAATTTAGGCATCTTTTAGGCCATTTCCTGACCACATAATGGACTGTTAGCTTGTTCTCCATTCAGATGGACTAATGAAGTCTCCTCCTTCATACCAAGCCTTTGTAAGGCTCCTATCTGCCTTTCCACCATGTGACTTGACAGGAAAAGGTCACCCCTGCAAACCAAGTGCTTTTCACTTCCTATCTTTCCTAGTCGGGCACTGTCAAGCTCACCTAGGAGAAGAATTTCTCCATGATCCTTGGATTCCTAACCATCCTAACCCTAATATATATATATTCATGGAGCCTAATTATAGTTCCCAAGGCTCATACATAAGGTATAGTGGGATTGTAACTAGAACTCCATCCTTTATAGTCTGATTGTTAGGTCAACAACCTAAAGAAATAGTTTAACTAAACAATCAACGCCTACAAATTGAATACACAAACTAAAATACTACCACACAAAGCTTAGAACATAGCTACATGACACACTACAACAAATTATAGAGCCATGATCGCTCCTGATCACACAAAATCAAAGTAAACATAGAAAATTAGACAATTTTTCTCACTGTCCACACTAGAATTGATGCACTTTCACATTACAAAGCTTCCAACCTTTGTCATAGGTTGAAGCACACCATAAATAGACTCTCCAATTCAGTTAAGCTTGGTCCTAACTATTCCATGGCCACTTGTGGCTTTCCATTGGCCTTATTTTCAAAATTCTTAAGAAAACTATCACCTAGGAAGGTTTACAAGGTCCTAGATCATCCTTCTAGCCAAACCCCAATCTAAAAAATGGTCAACATGACATTCACTAACTTAATGCAAGCTCTCAAATGCCTCTAAGGCACAATTACAAGAATTAGAAGGAGTTTGCTACCTATGACATAAAACAAATTGCTAAATCTTAACCTTCTAGGTAACCCTCCTAGATGCACTTTAGGGTGCTCTTGCAGCATTCTCCCCCTCTGCATAGACTTTAAGGAATGTGACGAGAGATTAGAGTTGGGTCAATACCTTGCTTCTTGAACTGAGCTTCATCCACCCATGTAGCCTCAGATTCATGTTTGTTCTTCCACTTGACAAGATGCTCCATGTACACTTTGTGCCTTGTAGATTTCTTCACCCTTGACTCCAAGATCCTTTCTGCCTAAAGCTTGTCTTGAATAGGTAAGGGTATGTTGCTTACATCCTTGAAGATCTCTTTACTGGTCTGATCTATCTCATTGACTGACCCCTTGTATCTAATCAAATCAGCTACATTGAAGACTGGTGAAATTCCCAAATCTGTAGGTAACTCCACCTTGTATGCATTCTTCCCATCCTTGGCTAATACCTTGCATGGTCCCACCCTCTTCATCTGCAACTTGGATTTGTTTAGGTGAACCATGACATAGTATCCTACTACAAACTACAAATCCTCTCTTGACATATCTACCTTGTCTTTCAACTTTTTTGTAGCCTCGATGACTGTCCTCTTTACCCGCTCTTGAATCTCTTTCATTGTTTGAGTGAAGTCTTTTGCATGTCCACTTCTATTCTCCATAGCTCCTAGATCCTTGAGCTCACATATACCTCTTGGGTGCATTCCATACACAATCTCAAAAGGAATATTCCCTATGGTTCGGTTCACACTGTCATTATAAGCATACTCAGCCTATGAGATAACCATGTCCCATGTCTGTCCATACTCTTTGGTTAGGAAATTTAGTAGATTACCTAGCACCCTATTAACCACCTCTATTTTACCATCGGTCTGAGGATGGTAAGTTGATCCAAAAGATAGGTTGGTACCTAATCTGCTCCATAGAGTCTTTCAAAAGTGACTCATGAACTTCACATCCTTGTCTGAAATAATGCTTAAAGGCAATCCATGGATCCTTACAATTTCCTTGAAGAAAAGGTGAGCTATATAGCTAGCATCATGAGTGGTTTTGCAAGGAATAAAGTGACTCATCTTGTTGAATCTGTCTACCACCACATAGACACTATCAAATCCAGTCTTGGTCTTAGGGAGTCCTACCATAAAATCCATGCTAACACACTCCCATGGTCTATTAGGAATGGGTAGGGGTTGATATAGACCAGCATTACTAGCTCCTCCCTTAGCTTTCATACACATAACACATTGCTCCACATATCTCCTGACATCTCTTGACAACTTAGGCCAATAGTAGAACCTTTGCACTAGTTCTAATGTCTTGTTGATGCCAAAATGTCCACTAAGAATACTATTATGCTTTTCCTAAATGAGGTTTTCTCTCATTGACCCTCTTGGAACACACAATTGATTCCCTTTAAACAAAAATCCACTTTGCAAAGTATACTCTGAGTATTGTCTATGAAATTTATTCTCAAACTCAGAACATAGCTTGTAGGCCTCTGAGAAATATTCATCCTCCCCATAGAGATCCTTGAAACTCTCTATGCCAATGCTCTTGATCTGTATCTCTTGCACTGTCAGCAATCTTCTACTCAATGCATCTGCTACCTTGTTCAATTGTCCCTTCTTGTTCTTGATGGTGAAAGTGAAAGCTTGGATGTACTCCATCCATTTCAAGTGTCTATTGCTCAACTTCTCTTGGCTGTTGATATAGCTAAGTGCTTGATTGTCAGTAAAGACCACAAACTCCTTGGGTAGAAGGTAATGCCTCCACTTCCTAAGTGACTGAACCAAAGCATAAAGTTCTAGATCATAGGTATAATACTTCTTCTTAGCTTCATTAAGCTTTTCACTGAAGAAATCTATGGGCCTGCCTTCTTAACTAAGCACTGCTCCTACTGCAACTCCACTAGCATCACACTCCACAGTAAACAATTTGTCAAAGTTTGGTAACAAGAGAATAGGTTGAGTTTCCACTTCTTGTTTTAGTTTCTCAAAACCTTTCTCAGCTTCTTGAGTCCACACAAACTTAGTTTTCAAACCACCCTTGATTGTCTCTAGGACTGGTGCACATATGCCACTAAAGTTTCTTATGAATTTCCCATAAAATTGAGTGAATCCATGGAAAATTCTTACCTTAGTCCCCATGGTTGGTGTAGGCTAGTTTAGGATAGCTTCCACCTTACTTGGATCCATTTTCAATGATCCTTGGGACACTACAAAACCCAAATATACAAGCTCTTGTTTGAAAAACTCACACTTCTCTAGGTTGATGGCTAACTTCTCCTCTTGCAATCTTCTAAGGACCAACTCCACATGCTTTAGCTATTCTTCTATTGTCTTGCTAAAGATGAGGATATCATTAAGATATACCACCACAAATAACCCTATCAAGTCCTTGAGCACTTCATTCATGAGCCTCATGAATGTGATAGGGGCATTAGAGAGGCCAAATGGCATAACTCTCCACTCATACAACCCATCTGTTGTCTTAAATGCTATCTTCCACTCATCTCCATCCTTGATTCTGATCTGATGGTATCCAATCTTGAGATCCAACTTGGTGAAGTAGTGAGATCCTCCAAGACAATCCATCAAGTCTTCAATCCTAGGAATAGGGAACCTATACCTGATTGTGATCCTATTTATTGCTCTAGAGTCAGTTCATAATCTCCACTTTCCTCCTTTCTTGGTTGCTAAGAACATTGGTACTACACATGGTTTGCTACTCTTCCTAATCAATCCTTGATCCAATAACTCCTACACTTGTCTAGCTACCTCTAAATTCTAATCTAGTGTAAGCTTATAAGATGCTTTATTAGGCAATGATGCTCCAGGTATGAAGTCAATCTGATGACTAATGGCCCTTTTAGGAGGTAAAGTTGTAGGTGCACCATCACTCACTATGTCCTTATACTTCTCAAGCAACTTCTGGACTGCTCTGGGTATGATTGTTTTTTCAGTTTTGTCTTCTTCTTTGGACTGCAACATGATCACATAACAAGACACTTGGTGTCCTTCTTCTTCTAACAGTGACTGCAACTTAAAAGTCTTCCCATCCTTTTAAAAAGAAATAGTGTTCTCTTTCCCATCATACATGGCACTTCTGTCATACTGCCATGGTCTACCCAATAGTAGATGGCATGCATCCATGGGTAACACATCACAAATTAACTTATCCTTGTACCCTCCAATGGAAAATTCCACTGTTACTTGCTCATTAACAAGAACACTCTGCCCTTTGTTTAACCATGTCACTTTGTAGGGGTTAGTGTGGGGTACCTTCTCCAATTTTAGCTTCTTTACTGCCTCTTCTGAGATGATGTTGTCTATTGAACCGAAATCTACAATGACCTTACACACTTTTCCAAGTATCTTGCATCTCACTCTAAATAGAGCTCTTCTTTGTTTTGGTTCTTCCTTGACCAGTTGTCTAATCAAAACTCTCCCAAACATGATTCTCACCCATTTTAGATTCAATATGACCGACTCTGGTGATTTAGTACTCATGGTGTCTTCTTGAGCATATGCCACCCTCTTCTCAACATTTGATGAAGATGCTTTATTCGGGCACCTATAAGTTGGATGTCCTACTTGACCACAATGGTAACATTTGATTGTAGCAAAATATGAATTTCTCCTACCCACTCCTCTTCCTCTAATTGATCCTCCTTGAGAACCTCTACCTCTCCCATAACCTCCTCTATAAGATGTTTCACCTCCATGCTATGTGAGTTTAGATTCACCTTGGTTTCTTTGTTCATTTCCTCTACCTTGGTAGCCACCTCTATGTCCTCTTTGATCCCTTTGATCTATGCCTTTGCCTCTACTCTTAGAAGCCTAATCATGCTTCCTCTTGCTTCTTTCCTCAATCTTAATAGATAATTGATAGCATTGGTGTACTATCTTTGGACTTAGAAGAGTCATCTCCTCTTGGATGTTCCACTTCAAGTCGTTAAGATACCTAGCCACCTTGAGACTTTCATCTTCTGAAACATTGGACCTCATACAAAGTTTTTGAAACTCCTCAATGTAAGTGTTCACATCTTGGTCTCTTTGCCTCAAGCTTTGTCTCTTCTTGTGTAACTGAATCTCATAATCATCTGGTATATATGCTTCTCTCACTTTTGCCACCATACCTTTCCAAGTTGAAATAGGCCTCTTGCCTTCCTTTTCCCTCTCTATCTGAATGAATTTCCACCATGTCAAGGAAAATCCTCTCAATCTATACTTGGCCACCTTCACCTTCTATGCTTTAGTGACTCCATCGAATTCAAAATGGTTCTGCATGCCTTCTATCCAATCCAATACTAGGTCATCCTCCAATTTTCCACTGAATAGTGGTATACCTTCAAGTGCTTTTCCACTCAAAGATTTCAATTCCTTCAAGAAAGGCTCCTCTTGTAGAATAGGGTCAGGTTCAGGGGTCTTGTCTTCCTCTACAACCTCTTCACTCTTTGGTACCCTACCCTCCAATCTATCACTCACCTCATCGGCCTTGATTTGCACATTGCTCAATGCTTCCTCAAGTTGTGCCAATCTTTCTCTCAACCTCCTATTATCTTCCTCCTAATCCTCAACCTTCTTTTCCAACTCAATTTTTGTCACCATGGTTGTGGAACCAATGGATTCAAGGTCTGACATACAAGTTTCTCTCCCAAATCTTTAACTTTCTCTGATACCAATCTGATAGGGTAGGGTTGGATGGAACATTCACTATTCCATGCTCTAGATCTTTGTTTGCAAGATCTCCTTGGTGTCTCCTCCACCTTAACCTTTAGGAACTACCTCATGTTTAGGTGCCCTTGGTTCTACTAGCCAGCCCTACTATCATCTCACTTCTGACCTACTAGGTCTCCCTTGGTGCAATGCTCCTATTCTTCCCTTAGCCCTTAATCTTTCCTAAAGGCTAATTACTCCCAACTCTCAATTTTTTCTTTGTAGTGGTATGGGGATGGTTTATATAGGTTCACACCATCCTAACTTAGCTCTAAAAACTCCACCTTGCTTCCTTTGTCCATCGTTTTCACCAAACCCTCATCTAGGGTTTTAGTTCCCTAATTCTAGGCTTCCCAATTAGGATTTTTTCTCTGAGGGGACATGTTAACTCTCCTAAATTCTCCAAAGAGCAAAAAAATTTGTCTTTGGTTTCTTGGTCCTTATTCCCATCCCTCAAAGATTCTAGAGGTCTTCATCTTCACCTAACCATACACTGTCATAACCCTCCTTTCTGCAATTTAGGCCTCTTTTAGGCCATTTCCTGACCACATAATGGACTAATGAAGTCTCCTCCTTCATACCAAGCCTTTTTAAGGCTCCTATCTACCTTTCCACCATGTGACTTGACAGGGAAAGGTCACCCCTACAAACCAAGTGCTTTGCACTTCCTATCTTTCCTAGTCGGGCACTATCAAGCTCACCTAGGAGAAGACTCTCTCCATGATCCTTGGATTCCTAACCATCCTAACCCTAATATATATACAATGATGGAGCCTAATTACAGTTCCCAAGGCCCGTACACAAGGTACAGTGGGATTGTAACTAGAACTCCATCCTTTATAGTCTGACAGTCAAGTCAACAACCTAAAGAAATAGTTTAACTAAACAATCAATGCCTGCAAATTGAATACACAAACTAAAATAATACCACACAAAGCTTAGAACATAGATACAATACACACTAAAACAAATTATAGAGCCATGATCGCTCCCGATCATACAAAATCAAAGTAAACACAAAAAATTAGACAATTTTTCTCACTATCCACACTAGAATTCATGCAGTTTCACATTACAAAGCTTCCAACCTTTCTCACAAGTCGAAGCACACCATAAATAGAATCTCCAATTCATTTAAGCTCGAGCCTAACTTTTCCATGGCCACTTGCGGCTTTCGATAGGCCTTATTTTCAAAATTGTTAAGAAAACTATCACCTAGGAAGGTTTACAAGGTCCTAAGTCATCCTTCTAGCCAAACCCCAATCTAACAAATGGTCAACATGACCTTCACTAACTTAATGTAAGCTGTCAAATGCCTCTAAGGCACAATTACAAGAATTAGAAGGACTTTGCTACCTGTGACATAAAACAAAGTGCTAAATCTTGACCTTCTAGGTAACCCTCCTAGATGCACTTTGGGGTGCTCCTGCACCAGTAAAGGTGGGAACCCAATCAAATTTTAGTTTAAAATTTTAGCATAAGGTAGAGTGAGTCTGCATTTGTGAGGATGGTACCACATTCACAAACTAATCATAGGATAGAATAAGGGCTAGATCATAGTTAATAGTGTGTGCATGAAAATAGTTGTGAGCACATAACTAATCAATGGGCGAATATGGTGTATATATAAGGTTGTGAGAACAAGAGAAAGTGATAAGTAGTACATATCTGGAAAGATGTGTAAATGGTAAGTGGATAATATAAATCAAGGAACCTAACTTTATACAAATAATCATGTTATTGATCAATATGTTTATGCATCAAAATATTCCCATTAAATAAGAGGTCACAAAAAATTCACCACTACAACATGATATGAAGATCCCATTCTCCATATTTCAATCAAACTCTCTAAAGAGGCTTAAATAGCTGTATAAAATAATGTGTATTCACTTCAAATATCTTTGAAGCTCATTGCAATAAATCTAAGGTTCTCTATTTAAACTCCTTTACGATGTAGTTTCATGCAAGGGGCTTCAAGATCTATATTTTATGAAATGGGAGGTCCCATGAAATGAAGAAAGAAATGCTACATGATAAATTGGAATCTTCTTCTTGAAAATAGGAACCCCTACTTTTTAGTTCTCAATTTACAATAGATGCCTTTAGGATGGGATTGAAAGTTTCTCTACCTAAAAGAGTATTTTACCACATATTATTCATCTACAATTTTAAACATTAACTAATACTAAAAAATCAACCAATTTATTTTTAACTAATTATAACTGAAAAATAAAGATCGCCATAATTTCAATTTCTTTTAACTTAGTTGCTTTAAATCTTTAGAACTAATTATAAATACTCCTACAAACCCTTTAAACACCCACTAAAATATTTTTAAAACCCCCTCCTTGGATCATAGCCTTAGTTAATGCTTATTTCAATATAGTTGTAAGCCCATGAGATAATTCCAATCACTGTACCATATTTGTATAAACAAACTAGGGTACGGAATGCACACAAATAGGTATCCCCACTTTGTCATTTCTAGCTGCCCTAAAATCATTAAACAATTAATAAAAAATTATTAGTATAAACTATTTTAAAATTATAATTTCTTGCATGCTAGGAAATGATTTAAAGCATGTCCACATGTTCTTGGAGTGGAAGTGTCATATTTTTGTATTTATTTTGAATGTATTAGTTGTTTATAAGTATGAATCTATTGTTTTTGATATATTTAATGTATTATGTCTACTTTTTTTGGACTAGGTCATATCCATGGGACAAGATCATGTTTTTATCTATATTTTTTCAATCTACATTAAAATATTTTATTTTTTAAATTACTTTTTATGCATATGATTGTTATGGTATTGTGTATGTAGGATTTGTGTTTAAAATTATCTCTAAGATCATTTTTATCATCAATTATTATTATCTTGCATCCACACACAATCTCATCACTTGTAATCTGAATATTCATTTGTTTAGTCTCATTTGTATAGTTTTTTTTTTTTTATATACCTAAGAGTTATATTGATATTATTAAAATAAAGTTTACACGCATCTGCTAATGCAAGAAATCACCAAAAGCCATGTTTTCCATTCAGGTTTAACTGCTACTACCACCTAGCAAAACACCCTTCCAAAGCCTCTGAGAGAAAAACAGAGAGAAGCCTTGGCCCATAGACCCCTTGAATACTTGACCATTGCAACCCACCTATACTGATAACCTCCACCCATTCGCCACTACCTATCATACACGAATATAGAAAATAATTCCATCCTTTACAAAATTTACAAAAACTAGTCTTCTAATATTAACTGCACTACCCATACCCAAGCTTTACCAAGACAAAGATAGATCATATTAACCAAACCATAAACATTTCCATACTCACAAAAATCCATTGGCCTTGGCAAAGGACTCGAAGTCTACAATCCAGTCAATGTCCTACACACCCATGAGCTCGAAAAACTTTTTCATAAACTCCACTTGCCACAACAATGATCATTTGATGCCTCATGGGAGTCGGGCCCTTCATATCTAGCAGAAATGGAAAAAACTTCACCACCTCATCCATGTTCCTCAATAGCTCCAAGTCACCAGGAGGGGGAATACCGGTCCCCACAATAGCAAGCTTCAATTCCTTATCCACACCGAACTACATGTCCTTTTTGAAGACCTTCTCCAACAACACCTTAGCCTCCACCTTCGACACATAGTTGTCTAAGAAAGGCACCAGGAATTGGGAAGTGACATATGTGTTGTCCCTACCAAACTCACTTCTATTTAAGTGCTCGGAGCCCAACACCATTTTCACCACCAGAACCAGCAGGTGGTTGATATTGAGTATAATCCTTTTAAGGTGCTAGTCCGTTAACTCCTTAAATGTCATTTGGAAATTTTTGGCACCTAGAGAGATTAGTGTGTCTACACAAAACCACACCAAACCCTCCTTCGAGACTTCAATTATGAAACACGAGTTCCCTTACATCACAACACTCTTCCACACACATGATAATGCCAGTGCTATATGAAATACATACCAAACCACTAGAGCCAAACTTAGAGCAATGACCACCATAGTCACCTCAACTACATTTAAACCCCAAAGAAGTCACTAGACTTCCCACATTAATCGATACTTAGCTGGGAATGGTATTAATGCATTGATGCTACAAATGAGAGAGATCATCCTCGTCCTTGAATTCCATACAAATTGCTTAGTATTCTCACATCGACATATGAACATATACCCATAATCTTCCATTCTATCAGAAAACCATTCCTTGTTTTAAGTGCCCATTATGGGCTCCAACTTGTCAATCTTCACATGAACTACTTGCCAGTGTGTTCATCCAGGGTGGACAACCATAATTGTCACCCCTGGGAATGAGCTCTCAGTTTTCTAGGCCTGACAATAACCTGCCACTCCTCATGCACTTCACCCTCCACTTGCCCTCCACCTCTCATGGAGGGCCGCCCTCCCTACCACCTATAGACACTAATCGCCATTTAGATAATCTCATGAAAATCTTCGCCATCCACCCCCATATTTGAAAGGTGATCCACCTTCGTGTTTCCTTCCCTTAGCACATGATTGATCATAACTTGATTAAAAGAATTGATTAGACTCAGACCAACTTCCAAATACACTCCTAACTTCCAATCATGCATCTATTTGGATCTAAGTGCATTTATCACCAACAAAGAATCACCTTCAATAACCACATTCTCCATATTCCTATCCTTACAAAGAGTCAATCCCAAAAGCTTGAAACTCAACAACATTATTCATACCCACTGCTAAGGGGGTGGCCAACCTTACAAAAACTGTACCTGAATGATCCCACACAACACAACCCACCCTTGAGGGTCCCAAATTTCCCCTAGATGCCCCATCAAAATTTAACTTGACCCAATCGAGATCCAGAGGGGCCCACTTCACTCTACTTCATTCCTCCATCATTATTGCCCCACCTTTACCTATCAAAGTGGGCACCAACAGTCTGAACCAATTTTTCCTAACTTTAGCATCCCACACATAAAAATTCCACCCCTTTACCACGTGCTGGTTAATCCGTGCATTGAACAATTCTATGATGCTTGCCTCAATCTTAGATTGCAGCCTAGGAATAGATAACTCATGCTCCTGGAAGATACGTCTATTCCTTTCCTACCAAATCTCCCAAATGACAATGGACGAGGCCATTATCCATAAATCACTAAAAATAGATTTATTAACAAGAGAGGGCCAAGACTTCAACATTTCAAGTAAGGAATGGGGAAAGGCCAATTTCTACTCCAATTTCACACATAACCATTGCCAACAAGCTTGGGAGAATTGCCAATTTAAGAACAAATGATCACCGATTTCATCTACAATTTTACATAGAGGACATCTAGAGGGACCATGATAACCCAATTTCAGAAATCTATCCCTCGTGATTACTCTTCCTTGGATAGCTTCCCAAGTGAAGATGCTTGCCTTTGGCAAGAAAGCCTTGTTTCAACATAGATTAATCGGCAATTTCGGCTCCTCAACTCCATTAGAGGCCAAAATGTCATACCCCACTTTAACCGAGTACACACCATTTGAAGTTGCTGACCACCTTAAACTATCCCTACCCTTTCTATAACACACCTTTTTATCCCCCAAGACCTGCTCAAAAAATTCCACATCCTCTGCATCCAGACCCAAGCCTCTCAAACTTTTCCATCTATAC
This sequence comes from Sequoiadendron giganteum, assembly GCA_007115665.2. NCBI lineage: Eukaryota > Viridiplantae > Streptophyta > Pinopsida > Cupressales > Cupressaceae > Sequoiadendron > Sequoiadendron giganteum. Next base: position 244,494,782 of record CM021104.1, on the reverse strand, counting down.
CAACCTGTTCCCTCCTGCAAGGGATGCTCAAAATAATCATAGACCTTCTCCCCCCATAATTGTTTAGTTATTTCCTTGACCCAAGCCAATGCCTCGACCTTTGCTAGAACATGATGAACATCCCAAGAATCCTCCCAGAATAAGGCTTCCTTGCCATCGACTATTTCCTAGGTGAGAAAATCAATAATCAAATCCCTAGAGCTATAAATAAAGCTCCAAATTCTAGAGCCACTAGGAAGAGAAGAAGCCTTGAGAATATTGCAGCAATCATTGTCTAAATACTTTTCCTTTAAAATATTTACCCATTTGAGCTCTAGTCTAGAATAAATTTCCTAGACCAATTCAGCTCCCAACACCTTATTTTGTATAAGCAAATTCTTTAGCCCAGCCCCATCCTCAACCCTCTTTTCACACACTTTTTTCCATTTGATAAGCGGATTTTTTTTTAATCTGATTTCCCATTCCAAAAGAAATACTTCATCGACCTATTTAAAACTTTACTCGATTCCATCGAAATAGGAAGGCAAGACATCATGAAAGTTGGAAGGGAAACAATAACAGACTTCAACATAGTTAACCTTCCCACCCAAGATAACCATCTTCCTTTCCAAGAAGATTACCTTTCTTTCACCATCTCAATAAGGCCATTCCAAATCATTCCATGCTGAACAAATTTTGCTAAAGGAAGACCCAAGTATTTGCAAGGCAATTGTCCCTTCTTAAAACCCATAATTCTTAAAATCCAAGCCTCTTGAATGCTACACGTATTAAATAAAAATACCTCAGACTTTTCCAAATTAATCTCTTGACCCGATGCCCTCATATAGTTGTCCAATATCCTTTTGAATCTCTGAGCTTCCCTCACTGATGCCACAACAAACAACATTGTATCATCTGCAAATTGCTGATGTGTTATTGATGCAAGACTATTGGTTACTTGCAACCCTTCAATCCAATCATCACTTCTCACTCTCTCCAAAGACCTACCAAGAGCCTCAACCATGATTATAAAAAGAAAGAGGGATAAGGGATCCCCCTATCTTAAACTCTGTGATGCTCCAAAAAACTTTTTGTAGAGCCATTAACTAAAATTGAATACCTTGGACTTTCAATCCACCCAAAGACCCAATCTAGCCAATCCTTTTGAAAGCCAAAGGCTCCCATAACCTTAAATAAGAACCTCCAATTTACCTTGTCATAAGATTTTTAATATCTAGTTTTAGGAACATAGCTGGTTTCTTGGTCTTTTGAATAGAGTGGATAACTTCCTGTGCTATGATTACTCCATCCAAAATAGACCTTCTAGGCACAAACCTCATTTGTTCGTTTGAGATGATAGAGGGTAAGATGAGTTCCAAACAATTTCCATCACCTTAGCCACAATATTATACATATTACATAGAGAAATAGGTCAAAAGTCATTCCACAACTCAGGTTTCTCTTTTTTGGGTATCAGCACTATGAGCGCATTATTCACCTCTTTAAGAATTTTCCCCGAACACCTTGAATCCTTAATAGCCTCCGAAATCTCCTGCCCCACAAAATCCCAACATTTTTGGAAGAAAGCAGCCAAGAAACCATTTGGACCAGGCACCTTCTCTGGGTACAATTGAAAAACAACTACTTTGATTTCCTCTATGGAAATTTTTTAATTTAAACCTGCATTTGTGCATTCGAAACCAACCTGGGAATACCACTAATAATCTCTTTCTAAGCCATCCAATTAGAACCCTCCCAATAATTTAGAAAATTTTGAAAATAATCCACTCCTGATAACTTTATCTCCTGTGGATCTTCCAATAAGACCCCATTAACCAATTTGATATTGGAAATATGATTAACAACCTGGAATTATGAATTTTTTTGTATTTCTATCCCCTGCCTTGAGCCAAGTTTCCCTTGATTTTTGTTTCCAGAAGATTTCTTCCTTTGAAAGAAGATCATTCAATTCCTCAAATAACTCTTTCTCCTTTTGAAAATAACAATCATCCATTCCCACCCTCGATATCTCCTCGTGAATTTCATCCAATGCAGATTCAATTTTCAATCTCTCCTGAAAGATGTTTTGGAAACATTCCTTATTCCACATTTTAGTTGCTGCTTAATATATTTCAACTTTGTGACAACATTAAACATTTTCAATCTCCTTGGGAAGCATTCTGACCACCATTTGTTAATTAAGGATAATACATTTTGTTCCTTGAACCACATCATTTCAAATTTAAAAGGGCACCGCTTCGGGCCCCTTTCCCCAATAATCAGCATTTGGACTAGAAAATGATTAGACCCCAGACCAACTAAAATTTTACTATCTGAAGTGAAGGGAAAAAGGCCCAAATCACCTTTGAAGAACAATCTATCAAGTTTTTCCACAATATTACAAAAGAATTTTCTACGATTCATCCAAGTGACATGGCCATTGCTGGTTTGAACTTCAATTAACATATTTATCTCCACAAAGTTGCAGAAGTCAACCTGAGATTGAAGTACACTACGCGCCCCACCTTGTTTATCTTCTGATCTAAGAATGGCATTGAAGTCTCCCCCAATAATGAAGAAATCCGTCTGTGAGGAATTGAGAACCTAATACAATTCTTGCACTATATTCCTGTTTTGAACATAAGAAGCCAACCCATAGACATTAATGAGAAGAAACTATAGATTTGAAATTAAGCTTCTTACCTTGCAAATAATCCAAAATTTGTTTTGAGAGATTTCTTCCACCAACACCGATTGTGGTTTCCATAGAATAAGGAGACCACCAAATGAACCATTTGTACTAGCCCCAAAAGCCTTCCAATGTTTAACCCTACATTGAATTTGACCAACTCCTGAGAACCTAATTTGGTTTCTTGCAACAAACTCACATCCACTAGGTTTTTCTCCATAAGGTGCCTCACTAGACACCATTTTTTAGGAGTGTTTACACCTCTAACATTCCACGTTAAGATTTTCATTGTTGTTCGAGAAGATCATCACTCTTCCCTACTTTCATCATTGAGTCAATCTTCTTCTGACCACAAGCCTCTCCTACCTATTTTAACTTTTCTTGATTTGGAATCCTTCCCCTCCTTTTGCTATCACCATAATTTGGAGTGATTTTAACAATCTCTTTCTGGCATATCCCTAACTTCAGCATAGCTGCCTCCAGCTCTTGAGCCATTTTTCTCTTTTTACCTAGTTGTGACTCCAATAAATCCACATGCAATTCCCCTTCTTCCTAAACTTCCACATTTTCCCAATCTTCAACTAAACCACTTTTTTCCTGTTCTAAAGAATATAATTTGGCTACCTTAGCTATTTCTACCAACTCACTACCGACAAAAATCAAAGCATTGAGCTCCACATTCCTGTAATCCTCACCCAAGATCTCCAAAACCTCAGAAATTTTCCCTTTTAGAGTTGCTTCCTAATCCGGTACATCCATTGCCTTTACCTCTTCTACTAGAGAAGCATGTTGAAATTCCCTTCTTCTCTCCACCAATGGGGAGGAAATCTCCATTTCAATGACTTCATGATTGGCTGACACCGTAGGAACAACCGAGACCATAACTGACTCTTTTATGGGTTTTGACACCGAGGCCTCCTTCTTCGAAACCACCATCTATTTTGAACCATCACCCTGTGATGCCTTCCTGGATTTGTTTCTTGATGCTCTACATTCTAAAGGTTTCACCAACCCAGATCTCAGTTGAGAGTTTTCCACCAAGTTTTGAACCCAACTTCCATAATCAGAGATAAGTTCTATTTCGTCCCAAATACATCAATCAGGGTTGTTTTCTACATAGATCCTTACATATGTGACCACTTCCTTAGGGTCTTTCCTTTCTTTAGCACATATGTAAGTCCCCAACCTATTCCCAATCTCTTAAAGAATACCAGGATCCCAATACTCTAATGGAAGATTGGGGAGTTTGTACCAGTCTTGGATGACTTCTACTTCATGTTTTAGAGGCTCAAAGACTACCTTCCAGCACCTTAAGTAAAAGTTGCATCCATCCAAAACCCAGTTCCCATCAACAAAATCATCCCTAATGATTCTCGATGGATATATGACCAGAAAAAAACCATTCTGTGAGATTTTAAAGTGTATCTCAGTTCCCCATTTCTCCCTCCACCAATTTGTTAGATATTCCCAATCCAAATTATCCCCATACCATTTAACCATTAACCCAAGATTCTCTAGCCGTAAGATTTCAAAATGCAATTTATTAGGGCTTATGGCTAAGGAAATCCTACGTCCTTTTGATCTTCTGACATTTTACTAATGGTTTGAGCCAAGAGACTCTACAAAGTTATCTTCCCTCGCATCCTCTCATTCCTCTTTAGAACGCTTGTGCTGCCATACTGTCTTGAAGCTGTCATTTCCATGACTAGGGTTTTTCCCTCTTACCCTATTCAACTACATTTTATTAAAGCCACATTTATCCATTCACCCATAATCATTTGGACATGGTCTTTGGAATACCATGTTTCTATAGTCGTTTATCCTAGACCTACCCTGAAACTCCCTCAAACCTCTAGATTGATTTTGAAAACCCTAAAACCCGCCATCATGCCTATGCTCATACTAACCTTCCTTTCAGGTCCTATCCCACATTTTTGACTTCCAAATACCTTCAACGTCAGCCTTTTGGTTGTGATGTAAACCCTTATGTTCTATAGCAGGATTACATGCTACAATCCAACCACCAGTTTGTTGCCTTATCCCACCTATTGTCGCCATTAAACTGTCATGTATTATAAACATTTATATTTTATACTTGATGTGTTTTAAAATTTATACATCAGCCCTAGAATTTAACTACTGTTAATGAAGTCAATAGTCTTCCCTAAGTCTATAATAGGCCCCCAAGATACTTTTAATAATTATAAATTTATGAGATAGAAGATATCAATGTATAAAAAAGTAGATTTAGAATTCAACATGAGTGAAGGAACAATATGTGACAATAAGACTTGATTGCATGTGCGGCCTAGTTCTAAGACTAGACCACAAGCGCAATATATCATTAGCATTAGAAATCCAAAACATCTTTTTTTCCAACATCTTGATCATTGTTCCATTATCAAATTTTAGTTTCCAATTTCAATTATAATTTTGCAATCAATCAAAGAGTTTGAAATCAACATTAGACCATAAAACAAATAATCTTATATTTCCTTCGCAAGTATTTTCTAGTAGCACAATAGTGTGTCTCGCTTCTTGCCCTAAGTGTGACACTCAAAATCAATATTTTTTAATTTGTTCTAATTATACCAAACAACAATCAAGAATTTAAGGATGAAGTAAACTAATGAATTGTGAAATTTTCTATGTAGATTCAAGTTGTAAATTTTTTTTATCATTTTTAGTTTTATTATGTGACATTTTTTCATCACATTACCTTCACTACAAATAAAAAATTTCCATGATTCATTGGATTTATATCATTAACTACAATTTCTAAAGAATGGGTCCTTTTATAATTTTTGTTGAAAAAATTATCTATTATTAATTGTTGAGTTAGTACTAACAAAAATCTCAAACATATATTATTTCATAGCACATTTCTCTTATCATATGTACAAAAAATATTTTTTCATTGAAAAAAGAACATCCATGAGGAGGACAATGCATTTTTTTGATATTTTTGAAACATTTCTTATTTTCCCTAATGTCTTGAATAGAGGTCATTTATTTGTAATGAACCTACATTCATTATTAAATTTTATTAAAATATAGTACATAATATACTTTTTAAAGCTAACATTAAAGACTACATACTTGTAAAATAACATTTTGAAATGCTTCATTTAATCCCCTAAAAAAAGAAGTGAAATTATTTTTTGTTAGCATTTTATAGAGGCAAAGGAGAATCCAATGGGAGTTTGATTTAAGCTTGGTGGTTCTATCCAAGGAGGTTGAAACTAATTCCATTAAAATAAATAGTCCCCTTAGGTAAAAACCCTCTAACCCTCTAGGCCTAAATTAAACATTTTTGTTAAAAATACATGATTACAAGAAAAAATTAGGATGTCCCACAAGTGGGGCAAAGCCTTATGCTTCAACATACTAAGCTAACACTTCCTTTATCATATTTATTCAAATCCTAGTCTAATTTAAGTCTTATATCCTTTTGTTATAGGTTTGTTTTACTTAGGATGGACCTATATCACAATTTTTTAAGGATAAAAAAATATTTTTCTTACACTTTGCAAACCCATCGTTTTTGTAATTGTCATTTAGGGTGAGACAATTTTATTTTTCATTTTCAATTATGTGCATTTATAATTTTCCAATCTATTATGATATTTTTCATGTCTAATAAGCTCTTCAGACACTTGGGTCTCCTTCAACAAAGTGCTAAGTTAAATCCTCACCTCCCACCATGAATACCAAATCCAATCATAATTTTGCACAACTCATACTCTTGTGAATCCACTCAATATCAAAATATTCCCTTGCATGCAAAATTTATGCCAAGATGTATTGAAATTGCATACTTTACCAAAAGGTCTTCACACACATCTATGAAAATATCAATCAATTAAAAACATACAAATTAACACAAAATAGTCACACATGCACACATTCACACACACAAACACACACACACACACTTTAATCATTCCATGCAACTTCATGGGCACATGTCATTTCAAAAGTATGCACATTATCTTGAATAATAAATTTACTAAATCCCCAGTCATATCCATTTAGTATGCATGGCTTATGCATGAGAACATACACATCTACATAAATATGATTAGTTTGTATCCATACACATTCCATACCTAGTTGCCTCTACTCCACATAATCATGCCAACTAACTAGCACCAAATGGAATTGACATCTAGCATAGCCCTAATCACATGGGAAGCATACCTTAAATACATGACACTTGTCAACATATTATGGATGGATTAGCTAATAATATAATTATACAACTACAAATCATTGTATACTATCTACACAAATCTTCCTACTATTACACACCAAGTTTTATTTGGTGAATCAAAAGGATGTATATCATTTTTCTAATTATAACAGCATGATCTATTTCTTTATTATAACATACACCTTTCATGAATAAATGATAATATTAACCATGCATTTAAAATATATTTGGTTCACCTTAGCCATAGAAATAAGAATAATTTTCATCTTAAGCTTCCTATTGGAAGTATGCCTACCTTCATTAGATTAGCTCCATAGATTTTCCTTCATGCAAAGTTGTCCTCTAATTTTAAAACCAATATTTGATCATAAATATTAAATTTTAGAGGCTAGATATCATTCCTATCATTTAACACATATGTATAATTTATTAACATTTTAGTGCTCTCATCCTTCTTTTAATATAACATGAAGAAAGAATATTTAGACCCAATCATCCCTTAGGGAAGGGACCCTTGACTATCATACCTAGAAGAGAATAAGTATTCACATTTTTACAACCAACTTGTTTGACTTATAATTTAGAAGTTGCAAGACACATGTTTTACTTACGGACCTAAAATTCACCTACCTTGTCCACAATGGCTAGAATATAGCCCTAGGTAGAACATTTTTCACATGTAAAATTTTAATCAAGCTTTCTATGTCATTTAGTGTTTTCATATGCTTACTTCTACAACTGTGAACAAATCTAGGGGTGAAAGTTTCAAATATCCCCCCCCCTAGCTTCACTATTGTAAAATGAGAAAGCTAGTAGATCTAAAGCTTCACTTAAATCATCTATATCATAAAGTTTACCTTGATAGGATCATATTCATCCCTTCTACAACCAACATAGAAGAAGTCAAACTAGATATTTAGACTATGAAAAATATTATTTTCATAATATAAGAATTACTACTATCTAGTTGGAGTAAATATACATCATCTACCACATGCATTTTGATTGTACATCATTTATCATTGGTTTTAGAATGGATCTTTTAACATTTACGCACCATAATAATGGGAAACTAGTATCTCAATTTGTATACTAAAAAGAACTAGAGTTTCCATAACAACCTACACAAGAACATTTAATTATTACCAAGGATAACATCATCCTTTGTTAATAGCATGTTATATTTTTATATTTTATGTGCCAATGTGTAGCATCAGAATGATAAGAATATCCTATACATGTTATATTTTTATATTTTATGTGCCAATGTGTACCATCAGAATGATAAGAATATCCTGTACAAATGTGCACCCATAAAAATAACTATCTACATCCACATTGGAATTGTACAACCCTCATCAAGAATACAATCACATGAAGCCTCCACAAATTCACTTTGGTTTCCAAATCCTTATGTGTTCTTGTGAAATTCTACATCCTCCTTAAGCTTTTCAAAATAGAAGTAATAAAGAGAATAAATCCTCTTTATGAGTGCTTATGAGGATTAGGGAAACCTACAGGAGTTTTCCTAGATCTAATGGTGAGAATGAATCTCATTTAATGGATGAGATTTGATTATCAACCCTTAAAAAAAACTAATCCTTTAAATTAAATTTTATTTTTAACTAATTAAATGTAATTTAAAGTTATTGTATGGTGGAGGCCATGTTGCCTAGGATCCCATCACTTAAAATGTGAGTTAAGATAAAAATATATAATATAAGGAATGTAGCTTATAATTTCATAGATAATTTTCTAGTAAGGTAATTCCGTAAGTTTCTTTTGAAATGAGACTTATAAAGAAAGTTGGATTAGGATTTGTATTTGAAATTAGAATTTTTATTCTAAATTTAATATTCACATAAGAAAATCAATTATGGTTTGCATCCACATTTAAATATATAGCATAATATATGAACAACAGAACTTAATTCCTATTGATGCTCAATTTGACACATGCAACACAAGTGAAATGAGTATCACTACACTTCTCCTAAAATACAACTAATCCATAAATCAGTTAGTTACAAGGTCTTGGTTGCTAGGTTATTGTAGTTTGGAGAAACTAAGTGGATAATATTGATAAAGGAATCCATGCATCAAAAATTAAAAATTCATGTACCAAACATTACCGGTAAAGGGATTCATGCATCAAAACTTGATAATTCATGCACCAAATATAATATTGATAAAAGAATATATAATATATTCATAAATAGAATAAAACGTTGCTCAATGTAGGGAAACATTGTATAATAATAATAATGAAATAATAAACTTAATGATATATCTCCATCTTAAAATACTAAACAATATTTCTAAACCCCACAACACATAACACATAACTAATGTCTTGAGTGGTCTTTCATCTTCTTCCAGATGTGATCCGATTACTCACCAACAATTTGTTGACGATACTATTATGATGGGTGTTTCTTCTATGAAGGAATTTAGAGTTGTTAAGTAGTTGTTGGCTGACTACAAGAATGCTTCTGGTCAGAGGACCAAATTACCTAAGAATCAGATTTTCTTTCTCAATACTCTAGAAGCTTTGCAACTTAAGCTTGCTAGAGTTTTGTCTTGCAATAGAGGTGATTTCCTGTCTTCTTATCTGGGGCTCCCTTTGTGTATCTCTAATATTCTAGATTCCTTTTGGTTGGGTTTTCTAGATAAATTTAGTAGGAAGTTAGCTAGTTGGAAAGGTGCACTTCTCAGTTTAAAGGCTGGAAAAATTTAGCTTATCTCTTCCACTCTTCAAAATTTGGCCCTGTACGCTATGAGTCTTTTTAGGATTCCCGCTAAGTTTGAAGATAAAATGGAGAATATTATGAAAAGGTTCCTTTGGTAAGGGGTTTATACTAAAACCATAATTCCTCTTGTGGCCTAGGAGTTGGTGTGTAGACCGAAGAAGTGGGGGGGGGTCTTGGTATTAGAAATATTTTAATAAGGCTCTGCTGTCCAAAAATATTTGGAGGCTCCTGAATGGGGATGTTGGGTGGGCCCCTCTGATGGGTAATAAGTATCTATATGGTTTTGAAAGACCTTGGAACATGTTAACCTCAAATGAGATTCCATCTAGTTCATATTTTTGGAAGAATATTATGTTGTGCAGGGATTTTTTTTGCCAGAGGTGTTAAGTGGTTGTTGGGTGATGGTACTAGTATTATGTTCTGGGAAGATTCTTGGTGTGGGGCTTGCCCCCTTATTTTTCTTCCTTGGGCTCCCCATATTTCCTCTTGTGTAAACTCCTTTTCAAGCATAAGGTGGCTGATTATTTTGAGGATTGGGATCCTTCTTTAAAGGTTCTGAAGGACTTCCTATGTAGGGTCTGGATCCCCTCTTTTCCTAGACCAGATAAAGTCATTTGGGCTCCTTATGCTACTGGTAATTTTTTAGTGGATTCTGCCCTCTTGATTTATTTGGATGCACCTACCTCTCTCCCTTTCCTGGGGAGGTTATGGAATAAGAATCGGATTCCCAAGGTGATTTCTTCTTTTGTTTGCTTATGTAAGGTAAAGTCTTGACACAAGACAACCTTTGTAAAAGGGGGTTTCTAAACCGTAATAGATGTATTCTCTATGAAGCTGATGGTGAGAGTGCTTTCCATATTCTCCTTGAGTGTGATTATTCTTTTTCTCTATGGAGTAAAATTCTCAAGCTCTGGGATATTGGTTGGGTCTTTTCGAAGTCTCTTGCTAAGTTTTATGAACAATGGTCTTGCCCTTCTTCTTCCCCTATTTTTTGGTGGTTGTGGGACCTTATGGTCCCACATATAGCTTGGAGATTATGGGAAGAAAGAAATAACATAATTTTTTGGGAGTCTAAACTCAAAGATAGTCTTTTCATCAAGATTAGGCAGGCCATTCTGGATAATTTTTCTCTGATTCATTCTAATTCTGCTCAGTGTGCCCCTTATGCTTGCTTTGCTAGTGACTTCTAACTAGAATATTTTCTCAATTCCTATTTTAAATCCTAAGTCAAGCTTAGCTAAGAGGTTGAATACTAGATGACAACCTCCTCCCTTTGGTTGGGTTAAAGTTAACTTTGACGAGGCATCGAAGGGGAATCTCGGGCCTGCAGGTTGTGGGGGGGTGTTAAGAAATGATGTAGGTAGACTCCTTGGTGTGGTGGAATTATCATTGGGAACTTAGACCAATCATCATGTGGAGGTGGAGGTCGCATTCATAAGTGTTAAGTATGATATCAACAAAGGGTACTCCAAATTATGGGTGGAAGGAGACTCTATGAACATTATTAACTATCTACATGGCACTAATACTTTGATTTGGAATGTCAACCAACTCATTAAGGATATGATAATTATGTTACAGTGTTGTGATGAGACTCACGTCTCTCAAGTTTATCAAGAAGGAAACTCGTTACTGTATTTTTTTTCCAATGAGGCTATCGGTTTAAATGAATTTTGTTCATGGGAGGAGGGCTCAATCCTTCTCGAGGAAGCTAGGACTTTATTGAGGAATGATGGCATGGGCTGAGGTGTTGCAACATTTATGGTCTAGTACCTTCCTCCATTTTGCATGCTTTGTGGGTGTCTTGTTTCTTTCTGGCCTTCAGTTGTGTGATTTTTGCAAGGGTTCTGTGAGTCATGTGTTGGTAGCCATGGGTGGTGATAGGAGTAAAATCAAGCCACATTCTTGTGGGGACATTTGGCGAAAGAAGAAACTCTGAAATATTCTACGCCTTGGTAATTTTACTCCATTTTTGGAGAGATTGCATGGGCATGACCCTAATGCCTCAATGCAATTTTTTTCTTTTTGGCATAATCAGAAGCTTAGGGTTAAAGGTCTGGAAGTGGAGGTGAATGGGGATTTGGTTGCCATGGTTACTGTGATGCCGACAATTGGTCAAAATTTCTTCAACGATAAAAAGAGCAATGAAGAGGCAATGACTTGGTTTTTAAAAGATGATGAGAGGAAGTGATTAATTAAATTGGAGAGCTGGGGATATGAGAGAGCTTCCCTCAAGAAAATTTGGGTGAGCGTTGCTGAGGTGTTGATGCACTATGAATTTGGAAGGGAGGTTTAGGGCTATTCTTGGTCACCATTTTACTCTCCTCAATCATTTCAGACATTGTCTCTTCATTTATTTTCCTTTCTTTCTATTATCATCTTTGTAGGTTTCGGTGTATGCACACCTAAATAATAGGAAGGCCCCAGGTCCTCCATGAAGGGCTTATTTTACTAATCATGGAACATGTCAAGACTCTCCTCCTTGCTTCTTCCATCAAGGGTAAGGAGAAGAATTTAAGTGATGATTTTGGGTCATTAGGGTCAGAGTCCTTTTTGGATGAGGAGGAGGAATGGAATGAAGAGGAGGAGGATATTTCTCCTACCACTATGGCTAGGTCTTCAAAGAAAAGGAAGGTGGTTAGTGCTAAGAGTAATAGGCCAGCTAAAATGCTTTCCTTTTTTCGGAGTGAAGACACAGTGATGGGGTGGGATGATCCCTCTCCCAAGTCTACGGAGGTCATTTTTGGTGGAGATGTTGGTGGTGGTGGTGAGGTCTAGGGACACAAGACAAAGATGTGGGTGCAATCAACAAACCATGGAGGTTGTCGACGCGTATTGCTAACCTGAAGAACAAGGCCTTAGAGTTTCTGACCAAGGACCGCAATGTGGCTAGTGAGGACAAGAATGTTGGTGATAAGATGGTGACCATTGTAGATTCTCCTCCACAAGACTTTCCCAAGGAGGAGGAGGAGAAAGAGAATATGAGTTGGGAGGAGGAGGATGTGGAAAATAAGGAAGCCAAACAAGAGCGTTTAAAGGTATATCCTCTATCCGAGGAATTTTCTTATCTTGATGATGATGCTACCTCCATGTATAATTTGTTGGATATGGCTAGAGATGGGGCAACGGGTACCTTTAAACTAGCTAAGTGGACTTTGCAAGAGTTCAATAATATTAACATTAAAATTAGAGGTTTAAAGGAAAATATGAATAATTTTTGAAAAGGTTTGATGTCAGACATTCTTATTGATAGAATGGTGGACCTTGAAGGTTCTTATCATGAATTTAAATCTCTTTCCGATGAAATATTGTCTTCTCTAGAAGCCAATGTTTTAGGTATAAATGTGGATATCAAAAAAATTCTGCAGGCATGCCATATCTCTGTAAAGAACAGGGTAGACTCTTTGGAAGTCCTTTTCAGAAAAATTAGTGAGATCAGAGTGGATCAGGTTTATTTCTCTGAGCTTATGGAGAAAGAGTGCACGGCTAAGGGAAAAGGTAAGAAAGTTGCTAAGGATGATGAAAAAGGACCTGTTGTTAGAGGGTTAGCTGATTGGAAGAAATCATTTGATGTTGAGAAGGAGCTGCTAGATATGGTTGAAAAGCATAGGAACTAGCAGATGGAGGTGGCCAATACTTTGAGTGGCCTAAACTAGTATTTTTCTTTGTTTCTTTTTGTTTCCTGTTGGGTGTTGGTTTCTTTTAGGCTATGTTTTGTGGCTGTTGGGTGCTAATGGTAGTTTCTTGTCTTATTTTTAGACCAGCATCCACTCTATTGTGTTTTTTGGTTGATGGGTTGTTGCTGATGGTTTTTTAGAATATCCTTTCATGCAACATTTTGTGTCTAATGTTGTAAAGGGTTTTGGGGCCCCTTCAAAACCCATTTTTCCCTTTTAATCAAAACACTTAACTAATTACAACTACTACTTCCCAATACATTTAGGATAAATATTTTAATTCTAAAATTCTCAAATATAACTAGCTAAAGGGATGTGTAACATGTTGGTATCTCCATCAATCAATACATATTATAAATGCATTCCTATATGCATGACATATTTATCTGATTAAATTATAAAATATTACTTATAATTATGTTTAATGGTTTGACTTTAGTAAATATAATTATTAAAATTTTAAGGGATGTGTGTCACATATTTACCTATATCCATTAACCAATACATATTATATAATGGCATTCCTATATGCATGACATATTCATATGACTAAATTGTAAAATACTATTTATAATTATGTTTAATGGTTTGATTTTAAAAACACAATGTTAGGGAGAACAAAACTACTTTTGTATAAATTTAAGATAAATAATTAAATATAATAAGAATATGTAACCTACCTTGTATTAGAGAATTGGGAATGATAGATTATAAGATTTGGTTGTGTAACTACTCAAGAATGCAAATGAGTGAAATGTCATTAACAAAAAATAGAGTAAATTGTATTCTACTCAATAAGAATATAAAATATACAAGCATTAATGGTTACAATATATAAAGTATATAAGATGTACCACCAAGAGACTAAAAAAAAAACTAATTTGGGATCAAATAAAAATTTATTTTTATGAATTCAATTAAGTGTGAAAGAGACATAAGTGGAGAACTAAATAAAAAATATACCTCATTCATACTAGCACCCCCCATTAAGTACAACTTAGGGTGGATTAAAAGGTGCAAGAGATGGGTCTTGGTTAGGCCCTAATGAGGTACCGATGTACAAAAAAATCCCCTTAAAGAGAAGAGAAAGAGAAAACCTAGTTGGAAAAACTCTCTCATGAGAGAATGAAGAAAGAAGGGCTAAATAATAAGAATTCATGCACTAAATTTGGGGATTTAGATTTGATCTTTTAAATTTTATTTAACATTCCATCAAAATGGAAATAAAATTAAATGGGAATTGGCATGGGAGTACAAATTTAACCACACTACTATATTTGACTACAAATTTTGATGAATTTTTGGTGACATATCGACAAAATATTGTTGACTTACCAACGCAACACTGATTTAAATTTAGTCGCTAGATTTTCGTCGCTTTAACGACCAATTTTTATACGTCGAAATCATGACCCAACATCGTTGGTCTATGCCATGGAAAATAATGGCGTTGTTTGTCCCAAAATCAACATAACTTCATCCATTTATTGATGCAAAAAATCACAAAACGTTGCAGAACACCCATTTGAAATTGTCGAAAAAACACCAAAAGTTTGTCCATTTTCCAACAAGGTGGAGCAAACTGTCATTTCCATTACAATGAAAAATATGTCATGTGTACAACAACCTCATCACAAATTTGTGTGGTTCATCAGGCTATGTTCGTCGAAATTGCGACGAAACCCTGCAGTTTTAAAAAAAATATATTGAAAAGCGAATTACCTTATTGAGCTTCTCTTTGTTTCAAGAATAGTTTAATATTCTCTACTTAACAGGGCCAACCATGTGATGGTGGAAGCTCATTTGGCCCCTCCACCTCCCTCACATCACTCTCAATTCCCCATACTCGATCATATAACATTAATCATTCATTCATCCATTAATAACATATAACATTCATTCTTTCAGTTTTTACATATTATCAAAAATATGGTTGTCAAAAATATGAGTTTTAAACATTCATTAACATATTATCAAAAATATGGTGGGCTTTGTATTGTTAATCTCATGTAATGGGCTATATAAATGTAATGGGAGTGGGAGATTCTCTTATGTAATAAATCAGTCAGATGTAGTCCTCTATTTTTGGGTAGTTTGTATAGGGCAGGAAACAAGATCATATTAGTTTACTATAATAGTCAATCTGGTTGTGTTGGCTCAATTGTTGAATTGTAAAAGTTAGTCGAATTGTAAAATTTACTTACTCGGACTATAACTGGGGGTTTTCTTCCTGGTTCTTTCTCGCCAGTATGTCTGCCTAGACCAGGTTTTGTATAAAATATATATTTAATATTAATAAAATTATAGTGGACCTCCACTTTTTCCTTAAAAAAAAAACATATTATCAAAAATATGGTTGTCATAATATGATTACAATCACTTTTGTTTTGTTTCTTTTTTGAAGCTAAAAAAAGAAGTGGAGTATCATTTTCTAAATCATTTGTCCCCCCTTCAGTTGTTCTACCCTCTTCTCATGATCTTAATGTATGCCTAGTCATGTAATCATGACGTGGAGGCCACTGCAAGGGGGGGTCCGCTACAATAGCAAAGAAATGTTAAATTGATATGTTTTATTATTATTGTTACAAGTATTTCATTAATTAAAGAACATTAGAGTCATGCTCTTTACCTAATGGAGCCACATCATGTTCTTGATCTTGTCTTATAGCCTCATGCTCAACATCCTGAACACCCTCTAAATCATCTGGAGTTGAAACACGAAAGGTTACATTAATTAATACACCAATTGCAATTAAATATGTTTAAAAGAACATTAGAGTGGTCCTCTTTACCTAATGGGTCCACATCATATTCCTGATCTTGTCTAGCCTAATCATGCTCAACATGTTGATCACGCTCTACATGCTCTAAAGTTGAAACACAAAAGGTTACATTAATTAATACACCAATTGCAATTAAATATGTTTAATTGTATTAATCCATACTACGTTTTGTATAGCATATGAATACATTCAGTACCGAGATGCACATCATGAACTTCATCTGTAGGTTATGCTCCACCCTCACCAGGTTGCATTCCAATTTCATGTGCAGTATTATCATTGCTTGTCTGTTTAAAAGAAATAGGCACATAATTACTTTATGGTCGAAATTAATATTGAATAGATTGTACAAGTATTCTATTTTAAATAAACTTCATTGATTTTATTTACCTACGTGTTGGATGTAGTGGAAGCTTGTGTTTGCCTAGTCAAGAGTCTTAGGAATTTAGCCATGGCTCGATAGCCTTGGTGGAAGGCAATCTTTAGGTCCTCTTCTGTGGGCACTCTGTTGAATTCAGAGCCCTAGATCATGAATTTTGCTTCTATGGTGTGATAAAACCAAAATTGTTTGAAATTTATTATTTGGATGCAATATTTCATTTATTGATACTTACAATTCATGCGGCTAATTTCATATAACCACTAGAGACAAGTTTGTGTTGCCCATGTTTTTCTAGTCTTGCCTTTGTTGCCTTCGATGTCTCGGGCAGCCTATGAAAATTTTGAAATAAGTTGGATTATGTAAAAAGAAAGAGTAATCATTATATACTTACAATGTTGATAGTATCACATACCTTCCTTGGCCTGGTGGTGTCTTTCATTTTTTCTTTTCAGCCTTCTCCTTTCCATCCGAAACCAGGTCCTTCCACTCCCTCTTCGGAATCATGGGGGGATGCTCGTCATTTTTTTTCTTCTCTAAATGTGACCTATATTGGTCCCTCACATAATTTAGATAGGTACCAAATTTCTTAAGGACCTTGGTTCGGTTGAATGTGTTATTATCGAACAACACAACTAAACAGTTAATGAGCTCATCTTTTAAATCTTGATTTTGGGCATTCCACCATGTACGTATGGTGGGCCTAAAGATCTCCAATGTAATATCACTTAGATGTTTATAGAAAAAATCATTTCCTACAAAATGATCATGGGATCATTAGTCTAAAAAGAGTGATCAATAAGTAAATTTCAATTGGATTATATATAATAATAATTAAAACATTTTAAAGTACCTAGGACCTCCTCTATCTTTATGGGAACGAAATCCTCGGTCACCATAAATGTGACCGGTAATATTATTGTACTAGTAATACGGGAAGATCCAGGAAATGCTGCTAAAACATCACCAGTACTAGTGGCCTATGCATCCCTAGGTACATGTCTTGATGCATGTTCTGGCATGTGTTCACTACCAAAGGGTGCACTACTCGATTCCTGCATGCTATGTGTTGTCAAAATTTCAGTCGACAATATAGGAATAGATGATGGGGTCAGATGATGTAATGTATGCGCAGGAAGATCAAGATCAACACTTGTACCAACCCCTACTCCTTGGGCAACACCTGCAGTACCCTGATCATGGCCAACATCATCATGAGGATGCAAAAATCTTATAAAAACAACACATATTTTAGTTCATGACATAAAAGAGTACAAAATATAAAACCATGAATGAATTTATGTTATAATTAAAGATCTCATGACAACTTACTTGCAATTTTTGTGCTCTCTTAGTTAATATTTTAACCCTTTCTCTTATCTCATTTATTTGGGGCACTATGAATAACAACTGAAGGATTTCTTCATTGCATTTTTTTGGGTCTTCCTTATCATATCTAGAGGGTTTGCGGAATATGCAATGTCATCATCACATAATAGTGACTGCACCTCCCTATGAATGATCTCCTCTACTACTGGTGCCTTTCCCCGATCATCTGACTGCGACAAGAATATCAAAAACATTATCGAAATTAACCCAATAAACTTATGAAAAAAACATAATAATAAAACGTTTTGCTGGTATCTAATTTGTACAATTACAATAAGGTAAACCTATCGGGTAGAAGCACCTAAAGATGCATCGCGATCTATTCTCTGGGTCAATGCCTTCCCCATATGATCAATGTCTCATTGTGACAAAAAATAAATATAAAAAACATTACCGAAATGAAACCAATAGACTTACAAAAAAAACATAATAATAAAATGGTATATTGGAGTCATTAATTGGAGATTGGGTAAAATGGTATTACTACATACCACCCCCATAGTAACTATTTTTGTATCTATGCAATTTAAATTGTAATCGATTAGAAGATCTTCCCTTATAGTTATTGATTTTATCGCACATACGAATACACTATTTCCCTTGCACGCCTCAAATATGAAATTGGGTTGCTTATTTGTTGACCCAGGTCATGTACTATTTATAAATCTTGCAATATTCCCTGATTATTTTGGTCTTCTATCAATGTACATAGCCACTCCTTTATTTTGATCCTTATCTTTTAGCTATATATAATTTTCTGATAGTGCATACCTACACATACTTCGTGTATATTGAACCAGTTGCATCCAATCTTTGTAACTATAATAGGGTCCAACATACTCCATCAATTTAGTAACTTTTTTGTAACAAACCTTTATGCTGTCCATGCAAAATAGGCCCAAACCATGTAATGACGATGGTGCTATGTGATATATCCTCTCGTTGACACAAAAATCAGTGTTTATTGGAGGAAGTTCCTTGGGTACCCATTGTTTCCATAGATGTTTGTACCTCAAGGGCACCTCGATGTCACCTATTCTCTCATCATCATAAGAACATGACCCCCCTTCAACAACAAAAAATTCCATGTGTTTACATAATTTTCTTCTAATCTTTTGACCTCTAGTTGATCTCCCTCTTTTAGACCTACTACATGTCTCGCTTTCCTATTCTCTTCCTGAATTTCCCTCGCTCGAGGAAGACATATTTGAAAAATACCTATTTGGTGGTACCTGCACTCATAAGGATGTTTGATGAAGTTCTTTCATGGTGATGTGATCCCAAGGTATGGGGTTGGAGGATTCAAAACCAAGGTTGTCACTACTAGTCAAATGCATGTGGAGGTAACAATAGTTGTGAATGTATCAATAAACCTTGTAAGGTTCTGATGATCAAAGATCACTTGGTAAGCATGGGAATGGTTTTGTAGGGTCACCAAACTTATGTTTTGAAGCCTTGGGTTTTGGGAACATCTAGAGGAGTCATTGTCTTGTTTCTTGGAGGTTGATTGGATTAGTTGGTGGAAGGTTGCTATTACTTTTTGTACCTATCTATGAAATTTTTAAGACCACCTTCCTTGAAGACAATAGTCCCTTTGAGGTAGTACTGGTGTCTAGTTAGTTAGTCTATGAAATTTTTTGGACCACCTTTGATGTGAAATAGCCCCTCATGCAACCATCCTATGCAACCATCCTTTCAATCTATTTCTAAATGGACAGACCCCTTTCCTTTAATGATTAAACTCCATAGGTTTCTACCCCTATGGTTTTTTGGGTCCCCCAAATAAAATAATAAAAGATGGGCCCTACTTAGAAGAACCCCAAAATGTATCGAAGTTTGTTTCTTTCTTAATAATCCAGTTAAAGAGGCTAATTGGGTCCCTCCCTATCCAACATTCCTTCACCATTTTCTAAACACCCACATCATCTTCGAACCATTTATACCCTTTCGGAACTTGAAATTTTTTTTTCACTTTCATTAGTGTTCTCTTTCGGGCTTTCCCTAGTGCTAGCATGTGTACTATTCTTTTGGAGGTTTGGTTGAGTCAGTGAAATATTCAGAAGTTTTTAATGGCTCCTTGTCTTTTTTCATCTCGTGTATTGGTGCAAGAGCACCTTGGCATAATTAGACCTCTATGAAGCAGTGTTTTGAAATTTGATTCAATGTTATTGTTCCTACTCTGTAAATCATGTTATTAGAGTCATGTTTCATATATTTGAGGTCATGTTGAGGTCATTTGGTGTTTATTAAGTCCAAAAGTGCAAAAATGAAAACAATGTAAAAATTTGTTTACTTAATAAAAAAGGAAATATTAAGAGATGAAGAGTCATTAGGGTCGGTTAGAGGCAGTTAGAAGGCTAAAATTCAGTTTTTTTTCCTTTAAAAATACTCTTGTATCTTTTAGAACTTCGAGGGTGGTTAATTAAAGAATAAGTTCAAGGAAAATCTTTGATTTTTAATCATTTTTCTTCAGAAATCTTGCATTTTGAGGCATTATACGAAATTGTACGGCCTTGAAGGCATGGTAGAATGTTTGGATATGGTAACAATCTCAACCACCTTCCTGTTACATCAAAGTTCATGAATATGTTTTAGATCTGTAAGGAGGGCATTGAAAAGTTTAGATAGACTTGTGTAATAGTTCTTAGATTGTGAATGAAGCCCTGACAAATAGGTTGGCAGACCTACAAGCATTGCAAATAGGGTATGAAGGAACTAGTGACAGTAAGAACTTTAAGGGATTTTGATGATTAAGTGTGATTTCTTGGTTGTTTTGGTTAAGATATTACCAAGGTATAATTTGATCTTATTTGATATAAGATTTGGTGTAAGCATGAAGTTAAAAAGTCCATTGCTTTGACTGATCTGTCTAATAATATCCCTGTTTTAGAGACTAAAATAAAAGTATAGTATATGATTTTGTTAAATTTTCAATAATAAAGGATGGGAGATGGTTTACATTTGTTTGAAGTGAAATGGAATGGAAATTGTGTGGTCTATATTAGCCTAAATACTATTTTGGGTCAGATTACTTTATGTTGAGTTGAAATTATGAATTTTAGGACAGTCATAAAGAGAGTTAATGGTAAAATGAAAGGGAAGACTAGGTAATTGTTTGTTTTGATAAAGTTTAAGTTGACTAAGGTTTTTGAAGGTCTGGTAATGGTTTGGAACTCTGAAGCAAAATTTTTGTGATTGTGTTGAGTTTTGTGAAGGTAAATATAGTTGAATAAGTGTGTCAAAAGAAGGAAAGTTCAAGATTGTTTGTGACTTGTCAAATGATATTGTGTGAGTTTGTTTCCTTCCTCTGACTCTGCATCATGTACTTCTATACATTCTCTTATGGACAGGCACTAGGCATTTTTCATTGCACTCATAGACCATGTATTGTTTTTAGTCCCTTTGATCATTTGTGGACCTCAATATGTAAATTTATTTCATCAAAGTTTAGAAATTTTAACCCTAGTGAACTTCGTGTGCTGTTATGTGATGAGAATTCCTATCAATCTTATAGTAGAAAAAATATCCTAAGACAGATACAAAAACTGCAGTTCACAGGCCAAAAATGGCCACCCAACTGATTGAACATCTCAAAGCTTGGTTGTTCAAACTAACTAGACACCAGTACTAGGTAGTACTTGGGTTTGTCAATGGGACATTGGCTCAAATTGACTAGAATATAGCATGCAACACCTCGATGGGAACAAAAAGAGTCTAAATCACTGTACTTGCAACAAGATTTCTAAATGTGGGGGAAAAATCATTTACAGTCATTGTCCCTTGGTCGATTTTCCCTTTTTGAGTGCCCTCACCTCTTGTTTTGGATTTCCTCCTACCAAATGGTTCCTAGTCTTCCCCCTCAACTCAATGGACTTGCAACACTCATCCAATGAAGTCTCACAACTCTCCACTCAGGGGCTGGATGTAGTGGTTCTCGGTGCAACTCTCCAATTAGGGTCTCGATGCAGTGTGCTATGTCGTGCTCCTACACGTGCGGGGAAAAAATTCAAAATATATAGTTTATATATATGCTATGTAAACATATAGTTTATATAAAAAATATATATGCTATGTCAACATATATTTTATTTTACTTTCTACAAAATATAACTTTTGTATGGTGGCTTGTTGAGCTTATATAGTTGTTTTTCTCTTTCTTTATAATTTTTGATGGTTTATTTCCTCTGACATGATTGAATATTATCTACAGTCCTAGTGATTGTTAAAAAGGCTTATGATATGTGATGTTTAATCATTATGGATGTCTAAGAATTAGTGATTGAAATACTACTTGACTAAAGATTGAGCTATCTAATATTTTTTCATTTAAACATCATGGAAGAACTTCTTGCAATCAGTGTCTTATTAATGTAGCATGCAAGGTTTCTTTTCCTAGTTTTTTTTGGTCCTATTCTTGTTATGACTTATTTTTTCACATTGGTCTATTACAGTAATGGGGAGCATATCTAGTGAATGTATTCTTTTAGTCTCTTTGATTCTTATCCTTGTGCACGTAATGAGTTTTCTTCTATCGTATGATTCATTGATTGTTAGTTTAAAACACTCATTACAACTAACATGGATATGAATTATGATGTGGGTGTGAGAATGGATTGTTGAATATGAAGGAATGGTTTAGGAAAGTAATCTTTTTAATCCAAATGAGTCATTTTCTTGTTATGGAATGTGTTAAGAGACTTTAAAATTAATATATTCAATCTATTTAATATTGACACATCTAAAGCATGCCAAAGGCACTTAAGAGATATGCTATGACATAAAGAAGATTGTTAAGGTGATGTCAAGTCTTGATCCATTAGGGTTGGAAAAAATAGATGCATTTGTAATGAAAATGCACAAAATGATGTGTAATAGATCCAAGGTGAGGCTCAAAGAGCCTCATCTTTTGAAACCATTAACCAAAGAAATGCTAAGAACAATATATGAAAGAGATGAAGAATAAGGCAACTTGTATTATTAGGAAGGACGAGATTCCTTTATATAGCATGACCTCATGCTTGAGTCTCAAAACCCTCCCATATCATCAATGCATGTGTCTAGGCTAACCATGTCAAGTTTCACTCCATACAAGCACAAATTGAAAAAATTTAAATGTTGGCCCCATTCACATGTCACTATGCGGGGTCAACATGAGGAAACGCTAATTTTTTGGGAATGAAATAACCAAAGATATGATCAAATAATATCTAATCATAAATAGTCATAGAGTAATTAGGATTTGATCATATGGAAATTTTTAGGAGAGCTACAATAGTTGTAACATCATGAATTAACAACATTAAAAAGTACATCATGAATTAATTATGTAATGGCATAAAAATTAAAAACATCATGAATTAATTATGTAACCATATAAGTCAAATATAATTCTATCAAGCAATCAATATCAAATAGATAATATAATCACATAACTCATACATTTCAATGTCATTGATCTTCTTCTTCATCCAACTCTTTGTTTGTATCATCCAATCTAGATTCAACATTGTAAGGATTGGTCATATCATCATCATCGTCATTGATATCAGTTTCGATAATGTCATCATCCACACAGATATCATCTTCATGAAAATTAACTCCTACATCATCATGATCTAGCTCCTCTTCTTTGACATCTTCATCAAGCACATCATCAACTAACTGTTGATCCTGATCATAATCTACATCATCTTCTAGTTCTTCAGTATCTTCTTCTTCCACCACATTATACTTTACCAACCTTCCTCTTGGATCATGTCTAAAAAAAAATGACCAACTTGGTTTACGTGGAACCTCTGAGTTAAATACCTGCTCATCACATTGGCTTCGAAGAACATAGGGCTCATTTCCATCTTGCTTGATCGACCTTGTATTAACCATGGTAAATCCATTATCAGGTTCAATAACAGTTCTCTCAGGATCATTTTCATTCAATCGTATCCTATACCATTAGACGACGAACATAACTAATTTGAAGGACTTAAAGTCACACTCAAATATATCATCCAAAATCCCATAGTATTAATTTTTTGAAACTTTTGGATGTATGCCGCTTCTAGATGGAACATTAGTCACCTGGAAGACTACAATTATCCCAGAATCATAAGTTTTCTTCATGTCATCCAAATTTTTTATTCAAAATTTACAACCATTGCACCACATAGCCTTGTGGTGTTTCAATTGCAATATGCCAAACATGTAAAAATTATTGCATCGTCAGTTGATAAACATATTTATTCTTCGCCGAATGTATGCAAAGAAAAAAAACTCAACATATGTATACATCAATATAATTGAAAATAATTAAATAATATGGGTGATCAATATATTTATACGTACTTGTTTATCTCTTAAATCATATGCTAAATCAATTTCCCTTGGTGTAACATTGGAATCTCCATTAAGATGAGCTTCTTTAACCAATGAAGCCACATCTTCCCATGTTAATGCACGACTGGATTGTTGACATCGTTCAATCCATATTGTCATCCAATCAAGATTGTTTCTGACGTACAAATGTAGTGCATCCCACTCTCGACCAACTGTATCAAAAAAAAATGAAATTCACAAACAACGTATAATTAGTTAATTACCACGGTATATGACCTTAATTTATAATTGATGTACCTAAAAAACTAACATCCCACTACCAATGATCTTATTATCTTTCATTGTTGGATCAATTCAAATTAAAGGAGTATGCACAAAGAATGAATTATGACCTTGAAGGGTACATACACTCTTGTAAGAAAAATAAAAACCTTAGTGGATACACCCATGTCCCTATACCAGGGGAAGATGTGTTTAAGAACAAAGAAGACAAAAAAGCAAAGGAAGTTATAGAGAATTATGTTGATTTTGTCATGTAAAATCAAGGGTCTCTCTTAGTATTCTCATAAAATTAATGTTTATCCCATCCACAAAGTCAAATTAGCCTTTTACTGCCATACCACTAGCATACTTGAGTATACCATATATGCATTGCCTTTTACCTCCTTATTGCAGCCTCCAACAAACTAACTCACGGTAGCACGGTAAGAGGATGGTGGTATATCGTATTACCGTTGTACTGCGAAAGGTTGATACCTAGCCCATGGTAGAGCGGGGTCATTGTCAATACTAGCAGAAGGAATCACTATACTGCGGGGGGTCAGAGTAAGGCCCGCGGTAGAGTGGTAAAGTAAGAATACACATAAGGGAGAACCGCTATACTATGGGGGGTCAGAATAAAGCCCACGGTCAAGTGGTTTATAAGATAAAATACTAAATAAACACTGTGGTACCACTAAGGAAGACAAGGAAGTGTGTAGTAGTGTGGTATAATAAGAACACGTAAATATTATGTACTGTGGTACCGCAGAGGAGTGAGGAGTGATGTGTGGTAGCACGATAATCAGCCATTGGAGCTTTAAATGAAGTCCAGTCACATGAATCAACATCAAAATATGAAATTTAGCTTGGTTTGAAGGATTTGAATGATGTAAAAATTATATTGAATTAATGCAATATGATATGAGAATTAAACCAAGTAGATTGTGAATTCGTTCGCTCGTGGTCATGGAAGCTAAGTATAGGTGAGATCAAGGTGTGAGAGTTAGGATAATTCTTTAGGATAAGCAATATTTTGAGTAAGTTCTATTTGCCACACATTGAATTTTAAGCAATGGCACTTAAGAAAAAAAAAGTAAGGACTAAAAAAGAAGAAATATCCAATAAAGCTTCATTACAGTCGCCATTACTTGCACTGCTACCTACTTTAGTCGATAAAGGTTATAAGGGGGTCTTTAAGGATTTAGCTTAGGGGTACAGAGACCCAATAATTCCATGGTCTGGGTGGAATCTATATTGGTATTTTTATAAGAATAGGAATGAAGGGGTCCCGATATCGAACCCATGGACTCTTGACATGGGAAAATTGATAACTCCTAGTGTGTTTGTTGATATTGAGCTAATTAGAGCTCTATCCATTAGATAGCATGACTCATTGAAGATTGTTAAGATCCCAGATGGACAATGTCTGGTAGATATCTCCAGGGAGGCTATAATTAGGTGTTTTGACCTAAATAAGCAGGTTGTCACATAGATAGATTTGGGGAAGCTAAAGCAGGAGTACAAGAGATTAAAGAGGACTTATAGAATTGATGAACTTCCCCTGCACATGAAAAGGGGTGACAAGAATAGAGTCCTTCCTATTCCATCTTCAAAAGTTGAACCCTTTCTAGTGTTTGATTTTTAGACTTATTTCAATAACACCTATTATGCATTATGCCAAATGCTTGGATTTGATGGTGAAGACAACATGTTAGTTGGATTGATGAGGATGGCAATGAATATCCAACACCCTGATTCTAATGTGGAGTTTGATTTTGCTTCTATCATTGAGGACGAAATTCATGAAGTTCTATTATAGGTTAGGGAAGCTAAGGCCCCTATCACTTTCAGAAAGTATTCTCTACTGTGTTAGCTAATTCTATTTCAAAATGAAACAAAGTGGACTAAAAGGATGAAGTTGAGCACACATGAAAATGGAGTTATGCTTCCAGTGCAAAATTGGTGCTATGTTTGGGATAGTAAGTGCCCTGAAGGTGAATTTATTGTGTTTAGAGATAACTTTGACCTCAGACTAATTGACGCCCTTGGTTTTCCTACACCAAGGTTACCACAATCTTTAATGGAAGTTATGAGACCTTTGCAATACAAACTAGACCAAGGTTTCATACACAACTATGCTGACTGGTTTTTAATGCCACAATATACCATCATTAGGGTGTATGGTTGTGATCAAGCCCCACATGTTTTACCAAAATTTGTGCCTAGTAGAGTATTGTTTTTAGATTTTATTTGGAAAATGCTCTGGATGGATCGTAGTCTTATGAAGAATCAAAGAAAGGGGACTTTCCTACCTGACTTAATAGTTTTTGAGGAATTATCAGTTGGGTCAGATATGTTGGAAGAAGTATAGAGATTCATAAGAGCCAATTTTTCTCTTAGATCAGGAAAGGTAAGAGTATGTGATCCAGAGGGTCACATCAATAATATTAGAAGGACCCTACTTACAAAGAGAGCGATAACACGTGTATTTGATCTAGAGGAGGATGTGATAGGAAACATGGTATACAAATCAGATGTGTTTGAAACAAGGAAAAAAAGGTTAATGATGATGAGATGGGAGGACCAGAAGAAATAAAAAGATAAGAAGTTCAAGGGGTTCTTTGATGAAGAGCCAGATTTTTTGAAAAGGATGCACTTGATTCTAGGTAATTTTGATGAGATGTATAAAAAGGCTCAAGAAGAGAAGTCAACTCCACCATCTGCACCCCAACCACCCTTATCCATAGCCTCCACATCACATACACCACCTCCTTCACCAGTTCATCCATCTCCTCCATCCCCAATTGGTGAGCCACCTGCTAAGAAAAAGAAAGTTGAATCACTAGTTGATTATGGGTCGACTGATGAAGAGCAAGAAGTAGTCCTGACATTGACTAATATGAAAGAAGCAGTAGAGCAACAAAAAGTGTTAGAGTCTCATGACCCAAAAATAAGAATATCAGAGGAAGCTATTGATGAGATACAAGATGATGAGAGAATAATTAATTCTCTATAGTTCATGGACAATGATGATTTCATCCATACAAGGGAATTCAAATATTTTTGGATACAAATTAAAATGAGACAATTTGATGATAGGATGAAAATTAACCTCATTGGGATTGATGATTCAAAGCATGCATAGGTGCAGGCTCACACAATGGCAAAGTTGGATATTGATAACATCAATATTACTCCCAAAGAAGAAAGGGAGTTGGTGCTAAGTAGTAAAATTTTAATCATACTTAGAATGGAACTCTCTAAGGTATTTTTGTTAGATCAAATCAAAGCTCAGGATGATCCAAACTTGGTTGTGGAATTTGATTAAGAAGAAGGAGTCTCAGGCACAGGATACAATCCTACCACCAAGTCCCTTTCCCTATGGACAAAACAAAAGAACACAAGGAAGCCAAGGCTTCTGGATGTAGTACAGGAAATCAGAGGGTCTTCAATGGTTAGGAAACTGAAGGACACTACTCCAACAAAAGAAGCAACCATAACTATGCACTCTGCCATGTTTACAAAGGATGTAGTAGAAAACATGGAGAAGAAGATAGTTCAAAGTATGAGAGAGACTCTAGTTATCAAATGATGAAATAAATAAGTTACTCATTGAAGGTGTCATATTAAAACAACAATTACAACAAGCCATAGATGTAAAAGGGGGTCAAATGGTTGTCTATAATCCACTTGCTCCAATTGAAGATCCACAAATCCAACAGTTGAAAGATGAGATTGAAAATTTGAAGAAACATAATATGGATGATGTTAGGCAACACATCTTGGATACCTTAAAATAAATATTGAAGCATAGAGTTGGAGTTTTAAAAGAGAAGATAAGTGGATTCCATAAGGGTTTTAGTCATTTGGTGAAAGCCATGGAACAAATAAATACTAGTTCCCCAATCCTAGAGGAATTATATAAAAGATGGCAGCCCACTTACACATTTTAAACACTTTTTGCAAAGCAACACAGAGGGATCCTGATGCACCTCCAAAATTAAAGCCTACTCAAGAGATGGTGACGGCAGTTATTGATGAGCATAAGTATTTTATTGACATGAAGAAGAGGTCGAGAACAAAATCAGTTCATTTGATTCAATAAATCATAGTTTCAGTCCTTTGATCATCAAAGATGATGGACAATTCAAGGATGTGGATGAATGGAAGAATGAGTTTGATCAAATGGTTCCTCAATGCTTGACATGTATTCAGGGTGATGGTGATATCAATCTAGAAAAGTTTCACACTCTGCTTGATGGAATTATAACATTGGATAATGGTTAGACAAAGTTTGTTGTAGATTCTAGAAACCTGCTTGATAGCAGATGGATGAGTCACCTTACAAATTTCACTACTGCACAGGAATTTAAGTGGCCGAATGATTTAACAATAATAAAATGGTAGGAAAAATATTTGGACTTGAATGAATATTGATCAACATCATCAAAAGGAAAACATATAATATCATAAAGTAAGAGCCTTGCACAGGTCTTAGATGACCACGAGCTTCTTACTCAAAGATTAAAAGATTTGTATATGTTAGTTATCTCTAAATACATTTTATCTTTTCAGTTATGTTTTGTTATCAAAAGCCACGTCCTTTGGTCTGAAGCTTGTTGCCTCTCATATAAATAAGAGAGAAAAAACCATAAGGTGGGGATTAAATTAGAAGATAGTAGATAGAAGAAGTAGAAAAATATAGATTGATACAATGTTTACAAAAAAAAGGACAAAGATGCACATGTAAATTTTGGAGTTAATGAAAAATCTTTGATTTAGTGGCTCTATGTTGGTATCAATTGTTTGTTAAGTTAATTGAATATATTATTAGTTTATCTCCATATTTGATATTTCTCTGTTGTTTAAATTGATATATCAAGCATATTTTCAATTTATCAGTGCACATTTGTTGTATCTGTGTGGCATATTTAATTGGGTCTTTCAAGTGAAGATTAAAATCCTCTTGATTATTCACAGCAACTTGGAATTATTAAAGAAGAATCCGATAATTACACCCTTGCCTGTTTATACAAGTTATAAACATAAAAGTGCCAAACAATTTTAATTATTTCTAGTTATAAGTCACGTAACTCTGATTTCTATTTTGACTCCATATACCTAATAGAGCACTGGTCCCTTACATTCCATCATTTTAGTTTCATTCATTTTATCTTTT
The DNA here is from genome assembly GCA_007115665.2 of Sequoiadendron giganteum. NCBI lineage: Eukaryota > Viridiplantae > Streptophyta > Pinopsida > Cupressales > Cupressaceae > Sequoiadendron > Sequoiadendron giganteum. Next base: position 244,465,153 of record CM021104.1, on the reverse strand, counting down.
ACATCTGTTAACTGAATATATTAGACTTTACATATGTTAACTGAACATATTAAGATTAGTCTTGATATTGCTTATACAATCTATACCAAAATAAGAATTCATTTATCCACTCCCACTTGCCATTGTGGATAAATTGTTTTACAGAATAAACACAAATCAAGTCTGCTTCATTCATATAGGTCTAACCACCTAGGTCTAGCTGCACCTAAAGAGAAGAAGCTCTAAACCATTTGGCCTTGTATGTTACCCTAAAACATACCAAGAGTTTGACAACCTCGTAAAGTATTTAACCTACATTTTTGAGAGCTAACAAGATGGATGAATGCAATAGGATACTTCAAGAAGCATTAAATACAATCAAAGCATAAGGGCTATTGTTGGATGGAGCATGCAAACATATAGGAATGATGATAAAACTCGAATATGAAGCCCGAAATGCAGTGCATGATGCAGATACCCATACCTTGGAGGAGTATTAAAAACATCTCTCAACGGCTAAGTCAATACTAGGAGAAGATTAAATTTTTTTATAAGTTTAATTAAGATTAGTAGTTTAATTATTTACCAAAAGACAATCCAAAGAGACACCATTTTTGGGTCTTCTTCTTATATATATGAAATTCAAATTGTAATAGTTGATCATTGATGCTTTTTAAGATTTTAATCTTTTCAGTAGTGAAAGACTTATTTTCTAGAGTAATACAATACTAGTACTTTTCTATTTGTGTGTGGAAGATTCTTTCATTTGGACTAGTTCTCTATTGTTTCTTTTCAAGAAATTGAAGGCAATGTAAACTGTATTCTAATTAATCTTCATGACCATCTTATAATTACCTCTCACTTTCCTCAATCTACCTTTCCCCATCAGGTACTCCCCTTTGAATTTGTTAATGGAGTTGGGATCCCAAATGCGATCTACATGGATCTTTGTTGTGAACTTAGGAAGATATTCAGTAATGTACACCATGGCTTGGTATACCATATATCCCTCCACCATAGAACCCTTAGGATGTTCTCTTTGTCTAACCAAATCCTTCAAAAATCTCAAGTGCCTCTCAACCATCCACATTGACCTTGTGTGTACAGGTCCACACAATTCAATCTCCTCAACTTGGTGTATGAGGTAGTGTTCTTGTGCATTGAAAAATGTCGAAGGTAGAAACTTTTTCATTTCACACATTAGACTAGGAATTTTTCTCCTCCAATAATTTATATCTTCTTTATGGATTGCTTTAGATGGAAGCCATCTACAAGTGATTCAAGACGCAAATATATTAACGAGATTTAACAAAAATATACAATATAATACATAACAAGTAAAAAAAATGGCAAATATAAGATCTATACAACGAATTGAACAAATATCGCTACTTACCTCATGTATTTTCTAAGATCATAGATAACGTATTTGAGATTGTTGTCGAAGTTGTCTAGGAGAGATAGAGGTAGAATGCACTACAACAATTATAAAATGATCTTTTTCATTATTTTTCCAAAACTAGTAAACATAATACATTGAAAAGTACATGCAATATACAAATATATATAAAATATACCAAAATAATTTCCTTAATGAAGGTATGAAAATCATGCATTTTCATCCTTGACCCAAATTCACCTTTCTTTATTATGATATTGTTTATGTTTGCAACAAATCCTGTGGAAAATCAATTTTTTTGTATGACTTCTTTTATAGCATTGTTTTGCTGCTCCATTAATAACCAAGGAAGGGCGCTTATATTAATTTGGTCTCCATCACTATTTAATTGAATTACATTTTTCATTGCATGATTGGCTTCTTGAATGTCACTACAAATTTTGACAATTTTTCTTTGTCATGCCCTCCATCCAATATTTTCCATAATTGTTTTGTTATATTCTTTCCGATATGCATTGTATCAAACAAATGCACAATTTTTAGCTGCTCATAGTAGGGAAACCTACTAAATTGTCTGGGATAACTTTTCAGTACTTGTGGAAACTGGCCATTAATGCCTTGACGACCTTCATGAAGCATATAAGTTAAACAAATTAACAACAAAAATCATTGTCAATTATAGCATGGTAAACAAAACACAATATAAGAATATAAATTATAAACATATCATATATGATAGATAAACAATTTGATCTGATGTATAACCTTGACAGTTAATTCTATTATATTCCAACTTCCATAGGTGAGGTGTCATTCTTCGTGGTTTTGATGTAGTCTCTTCTTTCCCATTGAAAAGATGTTTTTCAGTAGTTCGATACTTATGATTTATGTGGAGGAAGTGCCTATACTCATCAAACACCTGCTTTCCTAAACTTGTTGAATGATGAGATTTCATCTTTGGACCACAAACTGGACATGCAAATTTTCCCTTTGTTTGAAGACCTGCAAGGTCATATATAATTGGATTAAATTTGTCAATTTTTATAATTATATATAATGAATAGATTATTTAAAAAACATGCATGATATCTACTTCATAAAATTAAATATCATTAAAGTGCAATCAAATGTTATAACAAACCACAAAAATGTGTTAGCCTTGGGACATCATGAATTGCATGGAATTGAAATTGTCTTTGGCCTATTGGTCTAGAGACGTCATACATAGTGACACCATTTCACAACTTTATTAACTCATCGATAAGAGGCTCGATATATACTTTCATACAGATAAGACAAATGAGGTGCTACTACATTAAAGAAAATTGATGTAAACAAATACCTGGAACAATCATTGCCAATATTATGTGCTCCCTCTTTATTGAGATCCATGGAGGAATGTTATTGTTGATAACAATAACAGGCCACACTGAGTAAATAGATCTCAACTCTCCAAATGGATTGACACTGTCCACTACCAATGAAAGCATGAGATTACGAGGTTCTTCTTTAAAGTGTGGCCAATTTTCCTCCATGTCCCTAAATGTAGAACCATCTGCAAGCATTTGAAGAATGTCATCTCCACTTCTATTCCATGCATGGTAATCCATAAATTGCGCTAAGATTTTGCACCTAAATAATCGTTGCATACGTGGAATAATGGGAATATAACAAAGAACCTTGCGAGACACCTTTTTTGTTAGTTGATCTATTCGATATCGACTAATATGACATTCTAAGCATTCTGTTGCAAATTCGTGTTGTTTATGATATATAATTTGATCATTGGGACATGCATCTATTGCTTAATACTCCATTCCAATATCTTTCATAATGGCAGATAAATCTCGGTATGAGCGAGGTAAAATATTTGATGGTGGTAACAAAAATTCACCTATCAATCTAAAACAAAAAAATAATTTGTTTATATAAAGAATATTAATGGTACATATTTCATCCTTTATTTACTAGTGATGAACTAACAACAAAAATAGATGAAAAAAGATGACATATATGACCTGCCTTAACATCCATGAGATTGCTATGTTGGATAAACCATTCATAACCTTCAAGTTCACTAGCAACAATACAATAGAGGTAAGAGTTGTTTGGGACCCTGCATAAAGAGGCTCATATGCCTTCTCAAGTATAGGTAAATCATGAACATCATCAAATTCATCTCAATCATCATGATCATCTACACCACTAAATGTGTCATGGATCAATGTATTTGTACCATCATCTTCAACTATGTTTTCTGGCACATAATCATCTTCTTCCATAGGATTATTAACTTCATCTTCGATAATCACAGCTTCATGTTCCTCCACTTGCAAAATGACATTCTCCAAGCCGTGATAATCCATATCATGTGCCCTAGGGTGCCCCACCTTTATAATAATGATCGACACAAATAAACCATGATCATGATGAAGTGATTTTTTTTATATATAAAAAATGTTAAAACGATATAAACATTTACAAATTCAATCAATATAAAGACATATAATGAACAACTTACCAATGGACGATAATCATGCCCCCCTTCAATGTGACCATGCGGCCTACAATGTTTCTCAGCTATTGTGATTAAAAGTCTTCTTATCTTTAAGCCCTTGCAATTATTGCAAGAACAATAACATTTTCCATCACCCTTTCTTTTCAATCTAGCCCACAATCTAGCAAGTGTCTCTTCATTTTGTTTTGCACTAATATTATTTGACATGATTTTTCTTTACCAAGCTTGAATATTTAGATCTTCAAAAAATATCAAACTCACACTCCAATAATTTTTAATCATAGATAGGTAACAAAATCTATTAATTCTAATATTTTGCACTAAAAAAATTCGACCTATAACCTCCACAAACTGTCACAAGTATAGCAAATTCGCAAGTATAGCAAAACATTGTCGCAAGTATAGATAAATTGTCGAACCCAAAAACATTCGTCGGAACCTCAACAAACGCTAACCATATATCCATCGGCCTACAAATTAAGGAGGCTAACCATATTTCGACCCACAAATTGATAGAAGGGGATGGTTGACTTTAAGTGTATGTCGAAATAGCAACGAAAATCACGGAGCGCCGCAATTTCGACGAACGTCGGGCATAAATTTATTTATTTTTAAAAATTTTCACATTAAATACACAGGTACTCGACAATACATCTAATTATACATCTTTCGTCGGAAAGTTTTGTCGTATTTTGCAGTCAAATGAGTTAGTGCCAAGACAATGTTCAACATGTTAGTGAAGAATGTGTATAAGAGCAAGCCAACTTTTTTTAAATGTTGGGCTCACTTAAAAGATTGAGAGTGTTATTTTATTTGGAGATGTCTTTCGAAACAAAAGATTGCTCTTTTGACAATCTAAGTTATTTTCTCGTAGAGCAAGCTTAAACAACACAATCTAAGATTTGACTTGCTTAAGTGGCTCATCTGAAATCACACTAATAAATGGATCTTATTTGAGAAGCTAACATGAATTCGGATTGAGTCACCTAAACAAATCAAAACATAAAATATGATGTTTAAACCAAAATTTCATTATACATCTAATATCCTCCTCTCCTTGATCAATGATGTTTGAAATCCACATGGAAACACAATATGGGCTCGTGTGGGAGGAAACATTATTATTTTTGCACCTATCGTCATGCTGCTTAGAATAGCAGAGGTGGCTGAACAGGAGACGAATTATAATGTTCTACATACTGGTACTCGTTGCTTGAAACAATCTCTTTCACGATCTATTCCATGATAATGGACTGGAGGGCTTACTAGGTATAACATAGAAATGACTGATAAGAAGACATGAAAATGTTGGGGAAGGAAAAAGTGAACTTGTAGGAGAGTGCCGACAAGTATAATGGAACTCTTTACTATATGGGGACTCTATGACAGAACAATAATGGCAATAATGAGGAGAAACCAGGAACAAAGGGACAAAGGTGCTGCATGAATATTGAAATGTTTGCACAGACAAGAGAGCATGGGAGGCACGTTAGAAAATGACGCCCGGTCCCACTTTAGAACAGGAAAGACGTGCTACATGCAACTTTGTTAATCATATTACTTTTTGCATTCTTTCTCCATTATCCATATCTCCATCCAGCTTTCCATGGCAATCCAACAAGCCATATAATTGTTTGTTCAATTCTTTTGGGGTTCCCTAAACAAAGGGCTTGGAGCATGCCTCGGCATCTGGTGTGTCGAGGCATATGGCCCCACGACCAATAAACCTAGTCTATTCCGGCGTATGATTTGAGGTATTCCTGAAGAGGACATCTCAAAGTGATCAAATCTTCTGCTGTTTGGGTTGGATATTTCTCTTCCCACTTGCGATACACCTCACCCAGGTTTTTCTTGCCAGATTCTGTCAAAAAAATCACTTGACCCAAGGAGTTTGGCATTGGAAGTTGCTTCATATAAAGTTTGATATTGATAGGCAATGTTGATGTGTATGGAGGTTGTGAGTCAAATCAATGCCAAAACATTAGAGCAACCAAGATGGTATCAGTCATGGCGGGGTTTTCTATTTCCTCTAAAGATTAGATATATTATCTCTGAACTTAGTACACAGTGTAGAACGCGCCTAGTTCATAGAGTATTATTCTCATTTGTCCTTTGAAGTGGGACCCTTTTGCACTCTATTTAGAGCATCTCAGACAAAATCTCATGTCTAGTGTTAACTTCGGGGTTCCAAGGCCTTTTTGATCTTATCATTCGAGGAAGATATTTTAGGGGTTTTTTTATTAATGTGCCATTAATCTCATCTTTAAAGCATTTAAGGGTTTTTTTATTACTTTTGTCATCAGTTTCATTTAAAAAGTGAATTAAGGTTTTAAATATAGTTTGTGTTTGGTTTTGTTAAATTTGATTGTGATTGATTGAGAGTATGATATTCAAGAGAATGAATGATTGAGAGTAGGGTATTCAAGAGAGGGAATGTGTTTCTAACATTTATGATGAATTAATGATCATGACAATTGTGTTTATAATATAGATGCTTGGTTTTGTTAAATTTGATTGTGAATGATTGAGTGCATGGTATTCAAGAGAGGGAATGTGTTTCTAACATTTATGATGAGTTAACGATCATGAAAATTGTGTTTATAATATAGATGTCATATAAAGTATAGTTTAATTGTTTATTATGTTGGTTATATTCTCTTTGAGCAATCCCTTATTGTCTAGATGAAACATGCTTGTGTGCCACTTGTTATCAAGCTTGCAAGTGTTTAAAACCTTACTAAGGGTGTATTTTCCTTTTCATTCAAGGATTTGTAATAATTTAATGAGCTCTTGAATCACTCTAATCGCTGATTTATACACAACATTGTTTTAGTGATATCCCACTCAACTTGCAAGTTTTAGGTTCCAAAGTCCCATATAGGTTGAGCTCCCACATTTTCCTTTCACTTTGGAATTTCCATGACCAAATCATCCAAGTGGTATAGGGCATTTTTTATATCATGAATCAAACAAAAAAATTGCTGTTCATCCCCACAAGTGAATATATATCAAAGTGGACCTTGCAAAAATGATGAAATTCAAGTGGGATCCCTTCATTTTATGTAGAACATGGCTTATATTAACTTGCCTACAAACTATTTCAAACTTTAGTATTTAGACCATAGGATAACATATTGCCCTCTTATACCACAACCAACCCTTAATCCAACCTCTAAAATACTTGCATTAATCACTAAGGTTGAGGTTGGACCACTATTAAAGATTTAAAAAAAAAAAAAAAATAGTTTCAAAACCCATCAAACTAAGAAACCTTAAACCTATTGTCAAAACGCCAACAATATGTCCACAAAATAAGTCAATTTTCATGTCCTCAACGACTCTTCAAAGCCAAGCCATTCATTTTTATCATCTTAAAGGTGATCAAGTTGAATGTTGCGACTTCCTTGATGGTTTCTAAACCCTCTAAGAAGTCATGGAATATACCTCACAACAACAACGATTCACTAAGGGGAGATAGTGAGGAAAATGATACTTAATCTCACTACATGATTTTATCATGTCAAACCAACATCCTTTTTTGGACCATAAATTCTTTGTAATAACAAATGATGGTAGCTAGCTTGAGTTCTACATGGAGGATACTACCACATGAAAATTTTGCATGACCTTACAAATTCCTCTTGTAAGCCCTCTATTGGGTCTTATTTTAAGAGGTTTGGTCATTTTGATGTGATATGCCTTCAGGGGGTTAAAACCTCTAGTTTTATTTACATATGATTTAAATACATTATAGCCTCAAGAATCACAACTCACCATCATGCATGAGGATAGTCATCACAGCATGAGTTCATTAGTTTCTTCAATTGTATCCTTGAGGGAAGATCTAATGCACTATGTCTAATGGATTATAATTGACATTAATTGTTACTTTGTGGTTCTCATCAATGTTTATGCACCTAATGACAGCCTAGAAAGAAGAAAGAGATGGTTAGTTGAAAAGCTTCCCTTTTTAATATGTTGATTTGTAGCAACTTTAATATGATTGAATCACCTAATGACAAAGGATCTTTTCTAATGAAATGGTGTGTTGGTGAGACTGAAGATTAGTTTTATTTTTAAAGAATTGAGGATTATCAAACCTCAATTTCTAGATATGACTTCGCACATTAAATCTTTGTTTTATGTGATCTAACTTTTACATGTAAATTTTGACCAAGTCCTTAAGCAATCTTTTCACATCATGATATCAAAGTAGTATTCACTCAACCTCCACCCGTTTGATTGGTTTTCACTCACTATTTGATCATAAACTATACTTTCACACCATTGTCCCATCACTTTTCTCCTTGTTTAGGAGATACATGCACATAAATTTACTTACATATAAAATAATATAATTCCTATGTTTAGGAAAAGCATGTGCATAGGATTGCTTGCACACGAAAAAATGTGTTCTAAAGATATTTCTAAAAGAACAATAAAAATTGGAGTCTTACATCTATCAAATCATGTCTTCTATCTTATCAAATCACGTCTTCTATGAGCATACAAAAGATAAGATTTGAGATGGATTAATCAATATTTGAACAAGCAAAGGAGACAAGATGAGTTTCAGCTATTCCTTATGTAGTGTAATCAGTTTTGAGATAGATTTATGAATATTTTAACCAAGTTTAGATAAACAAACAGAGGAGGAGACGAGTTTCAGCTACTCCTTATATATTGTAATCAGTTTTGACGTGAATATAAAATTTTCAAACTTTGTATTACTTATATGTTATGTTATTGTAGTTGCACGTATTTGATGATCGGTTGATTTATGCAGTTCCATAACTAAACTCAGTATTAGAGCTCTCAAATTCTATACACACCCTCGATGAGATTACCCTTTCAGAAATTATTGTTGGTCCTCTCAAATTGATAAGTTGATGTACAAATTTCCTATTGCTAACTTTTTTGTTCTACACGTACAAGGATTTACTAGAAAAATCATCACTCTCATTTTGAATGCACAAACTAATAATATACACATGGTTCAATATCACAATAGCATGTTGCACACGTCAGTAAGCACGACAATCCAATAAGCACAAGCGCTCACACTAATTTCATCTCTTGTGAAAAAGCTTGAAGATCCAAAAAAGGAGAGTGCAATCCCACGGTGGAACTCATCCATCATTTCTTTTGAGCACTCTAATATGAAGACATTAGCGATTGATGAAGAAAATTTCTCTTCATCTCGCTTGAATGTGAGAGTTCGGGCAAGCTATCATATATATATATTTAATTGTAATGCATTAAACACTGTTTTGTAGGGAATGAGTGGGCCTAAGAAAGTGTCTAGATGACATATAATTCTGATATGTTTTCTGAAGGCTTTTAAATTGAGCAAGATTTGTAATTATATGTCGGCGCGTGGTGGGTAGAGATGTAGTGCAAACTTTTGAAGTTGTAGGGATCATGTGTTTTGTTATGATAGCGCGTGGGGATTTGCCTTAGCTGTGAAGTAACAGAGATGCGTGAGGAAGGACGCATGAGGATAATATTGCTGTCTATATTAGCAGATCTTGTCTTCTAAGCGTAGAGAATGACAAGACCGACGGCACAACAATATTTCGAGCATGCAGGGAACCCAATGAATTGTGAGACGTGCCAAGAATTGTGGATGATGTACAAGTAGGGTGTAGAAAACTATTTTATTTGGTGGAAAAGAAAATTAATAAATAAAAATTCTTATGTACATTGTACAATGGGAGGTCTGGTTTCAACTGTACATTGTAAGCATTGATTTGTTTAGATCGGTTATCTTAAATCATATTGATAGGTAGTCATAGGTAGCCCTCCAAAAAAGTCAACGTGATTTCAGATGAGCTACCTAAACAAGTTAACACTTATAATGTGTTGTTTCAATCTGATCCGTGATGAAATTGATTTTTACAAAAAAGAAAAAAAAATTAGAAAGAAAAAATGCAAAATGTATGAACAACTAAATACTCTATGTGTGCACATGCATCCCAAGAGAATACACAAAAAATACCCAATTGAACATAAGTAACTTCTAAAAGAAAGAATGAAAAAATAAAATGAACAAATAAGTACGTTTAGTGTGCACATGCATCCCAAGAGAGCACACAAGACAAGGTTAGTTTTCAGATGGATCAAAGACAAGACAATTGATATTTTGTGCACGTTAGAAGAGGAAGAAGATATGCTATTGAAACCGAGACAGATGCATGTTTTTAGTTTATGTGCAACATTTCATTCAGTTGAATGAATGTAGTCCTCTTTCTCCCAAATTTAAAATGTGGCTACGATTCAAGGTTTGTTATGGATAGTTACACATAATTACTTGAAACTCCCATTGCAACATTAGGTTTTGTTGTACGCATGCATTTAGTAAGCACACCAAGTTTTCACGGGTGCGCCTAGAGGTACAAGATTTGCACATGATGGACCAAAGTTGAGTGATAGATGGCATAAGTCACAGATTAGTGCATACAATTCTTAGTTACCAAGCACTTTGAGATAGCCAATGCTATACAAGGTAGTGGAGATGGAAGCTAGACTAAGAGTTGGATGTCCTTGAGGACCTATAGAGGTTATAGGGAGGCATTGTTTGAGCTTGGATGCTATAAGAATCTATAGAGTATAGGGAGGTATTGGTTCAACTAGCTTCATTAGGAGTGTGTTGGATATTGTGGATTATTTTCAAGATGGAATATGTAATTAGGTTAATATTTGAGTTTGTTTCATTAGAAGTCAGTTGTGTGTGATGGTGTCAGAGGGAAATATGGGTATTGGTTAAAAAGTATAATTAAAGCAATTAGATTTAACAAACACTAAAAAATCATGAAAGAAAGATCAATTACATCCATAGTTAGTGAAATTAGAATGTGATGCTTGAAAGATAACAAAACCAAATTAACAATTCAATTGAAAAGACACGAACACTACAAACCTATAATCCCATTGTGGAATTTTGTCAATTTAAGATGTGGATTGCTCAAATAGTGCATAACCCATGTTGCAAAAACTTTGATGATGATCTTGACTCACAATTATGATGCTCAAATGCTCAAGAATGCTCTTAAAAAGGTCATGGATTACTTATGAGAATTGTGAATGATTTTTATAAAGGTGGTGACTTGTTTTATAGGAATGTGGATATTCAATCAATAGTGGAGATTGAAGATGAAGATAAATGGTTCAGATTAGATCAAGGGTGGAGAGTTAATGAAAGATTTAGTTAACTCAAAATATCCCCTTAATTCAAAGTAATTATTTTGAGATATTTTGGAGGGAAGATATTTTGAAAAAGGAATATTCCCTTTTGAAAATATAATATGCTTTGTGCAAGTTGGAGGAAAATAAGTAATTAAATAATTAATGATTTTTTTTAATTGTGAGGTGAGAGGAAATTGGAATTTAATTAAATAATTCAAGATTATTTAATCATGTGAGAAGATAGAAAATTAATATTTAATTTGAAGATTATTTAATCAAAATGGGAAGATAGAAATTTGAATTTAATTAAATAATTCAAGATTATTTAATTAATGTGAAAAGAGGGAAATTTGGAGAATTTTGGTGAATTAATCAAATAATATATCAATTATTTAATTAATGGAAGAAATTAGGGAATTCAATCAAATAATTAGGAATTATTTAATTAAAATTGAGGAATTAGGAGATAATGAGGAAAATGATATTAATTAGGAAAATATGAATATGTGACACATTTAGAAAAAATTAGCTGTCTATATTTTTCTCCTCTTTGAGATAATGTATTTGTTACGTTGTTTCATAGATATGTTGTTGATTGGATTTTTTATTTATTTTTGATATTCAACAGTGATCTAATGAAAGAAGGAAGGATGGTAGGTTGCCCCCTCGAGAGGTTGATCGAAAAAAAATATTTTAGGTTCGGCTCACGTGACAAGATGATGAGATACGTTCAGCAAAGTAGCACAGGAAAAATCAAGTCCTAGTAAGCCAAGAAACTAATTAGGAAAGATGAGGAAGGTGAGAAATAGGATGAAGAGGGATGAAGGGATGAAACCTAGGGTTTTGAGAACCATATAAATGCATTTGAAGTCATTTGCAGCTTGTGAGATTAAAATTCCTAGAGCTCTTAGTGATTTCCTACTGTATACATCTAAAAATGGTCACATTAAATTAGGTTTGATAATTAATTAAATATGAGTTATTTAATTAATATTCTAAAGTCATTTACATATAAATAAATTTAATTATTTATTTATATCGTTCACTTTCTAATTCTTCTAAATTAATTAAATAAATAAGTTTATTTAAATATTACCATTTTCTATCTTCCTCTTAATTAATCAAATAAATTTTATAATTTATTTAAATTAATTATCATGTTACTTTAAGTTTGAATTTTTAAATTCAAATAAGGATATTCTTCTAAATTCATTATTTTTAATTCTTCACTTCACAATTAATTAAATATTCTAAATATTTAATTAAACACATTTTTAACTTCTCACACATAATTAAATATTTTAATTATTTAATTATGGAAGCTTCTAAATTCATGTCACATATAATTAAATAATTAAATAATTTAATTATGGATTTATCCTCAACTACCAACTAACTCCTTATAACTAAAATTTCCAAATGGCTACTTCCCTTCATTTTTGAATGGAAGAGGTTGTGTAGGAGGAAACATTTTCCTTCTTTCTCTCTAGCTTCCATCTTTCTCTCCAACTTCTTGATCTTCCACTGTTCATCTTTCCAAGCTTGATTTCAACCGTCGATCTTTGCCAACTAGGCTTTTGCCTCCAAAAGTCTATAAATATAGCCTCTTTGTAAAAGATCTAGAATCACAATCAAATTTAGCACGAGGATTATAGTTGCATTATTGAGCACTTAGCAATCTTATTTACTAGATTTCTTGAGCATAACATAACATTTTAGTTTATCATTTTGCAATCATGGTAGCTTATCTTTCATAATCCATTTTAAGTTTCATATCTTAGCTTCATCATCTCATATCATTTAGCATAGAAATTTATGCATGTTGCATAATCTCATTCTCTAGGTTGTCATTCTTCCAAGCTACTGCTTACACAATATGAGAGCTAACAACTTACAACAAATCCTTGGAGATAGAGGACAAGGGGATTCCTTTGAAGAATCTGTTGTCTTTAGAGTTTGTTTATCTTTAAATTATATTTATTTGATATAATGTCGCATTGGTGTGTTTGTTTAGCTTTTTAGTTTATTCCACATATTCACACACACATTTTTGGCGCCCACTGTGGGGCCCTTTCCCCATTTTTATTTTTTTTATTGCAATTTTTTTGGTAGGTTATGAACTAGACTCACGATTTAGCGCATAAAAGACCTATTTTAGTGCATCCATTGAACAATTTAGCGCATACAAGGCCTATTTCACCGCATTGACGTTTTGTTTTAGCGCATATTTGTGTTTTTTTAGCGCATCCTTGTGATTTTGTTTAGCGCATATATGCTCTGTTTTAGTGCATGTATGTGTTCTTTTAGCACATCCAGGAGACTATAACTTTTTAATCTTGATTCTGATGCGTCTATGGACAGAGATTAATACTTTATGCATAAGGTTAAAATGAAGCAATCTTAGGGTAGTCATTCAAATTTAAAATAAACCAATCCTACGGTAGTCACCAAACGATTTAAATACCTTGGATAAAATAAATCCCATGTCTTTTGTGAAGCAACATCTTCACTTAGTTTAGTAAATTTGTCATTTGGGATTAAAATTGAACAAAATTGTTTGATGTGGTTGTCAGGTGATAGGCCTATGCTCTCCCCTTAATTGGGTGATCAAAATTTCAAACTCATCTTTTCATTTCATGTATTTTATGCTTTATTAAAACCTGTAGTAGGCCTGCTCTTGTGGGAAAAAGTACTCATCCAAGAGGAAGGACCTAAGTGGGAACCCCTAAAGCCAAGGATTCCAACCCACTATAATCAAAAGCGGGTTGTTGATGAAAATCCTCTCGACAGTACTGCGCAAGATAACTATCCCCAAAGCCTTTGTTCTAAAGGTTGGGAGGTCTCCTAAGGGAGTATATCATTTGTCACACTGAAAAAAAACCCTTACTACAAACCTTAGTGTACAAGCTAATCGAGTCAGTAGCTAAACATTATAATACTCACAATGCAAGGGGAAGGAAGAATCTGCCCCCAAGACACTCACCATATAATTTACAAGGACCATTTGCTCAAGGGATTGAGAAATCTAACTTTGAGTACACACCTGGAAAAGACAAAAACACGGGCACCTACTAGTGGGTGACACGGTTGTTTGAGTCGATGCAATTCTAAGATATGGGTTGTGATGATTATGCTGATATTTTTGACAAATAAGAGTGAGTCTACTTGAAGTGTTTGTTCTATTCAAATACCCGTGGAAATTTTAGAGAATATACACTTTTTGTTTAGATTCTAGGACTTTAAAAATGATTGTTTTCCTACTGCATGTTGTGTTTTTCAAACATTAATTCAAATAAGATCATCCAATTCAGTAAACTATCAAATACATGTATGTTTTAGTGCATTGACTTGATCTTTTAATTCATTCCTACTTTATTTTAGCACATACCTACTCTGTTCTAGCACATCTATGCTCTGTTCTAGCACATCTATTCTATGTTCTAGCGCATATATGCTCTGTTCTAGCGCATCTATGCTCTATTTCAGTGCATCCATGCAACGTTCTAGCACATTGATTTGATCTTTTAGTGCATTCATTGAAAATTTTAGTGCATACCTGGCACAAAATAATGAATCTATTTTCTGAGTCAAAATAATCTTCTAACATAATTTGCCACCAATTCTAGTCTTCTCTATGCTCAGGGTCTAGAAGTCTACAAAATTTATTAAGAAATCCCTTGAGAAAAGGATCAAGAAACCAAAAAGGCCCCTACAAGAAGGTTTTGAAAAGGAGATGCTTTTTATACCAAAGTCAGAAAGTTTTGCTTGTGCATCACACTTTCATCCATCGATATCATGACTTTTCCAGGGGATTTACTAATGTTTTTTCTTTAGAGCCTTTGTATTCCCAAGCTTTCTTTCAACGAAGAGCTCTTTCGCAAAGGCATAATCATAGTCAGCCCATTCATCCCTCTTTCATCTTGCAACTTGCAATTCAGTATTCCAATCGTTCTAATCAAGTGTTGCAATAGAGAACTTGGAAAACATTAGGCTTTTACAAATTCCTTATTTTCTCAAACTAAGATCAAAACATCACAAAGTGAATCATCACATCCATTTTGATTTTTAGTTTAATTCCCATAATAGGATCATCATCCTTTAATCTAAGGAATCACAATCTAAAAATTAGAAAATTCTTTAGTCATATCAATAGAATCCATCATTCTATTCTGACTAAGGCACCCAACAAATTGCACTCTTCCATTTTTTATCAAAGTTGGTAAAAATTCGGTATAAGCATATCCCTATTGTCATGAGATCTCGAAAGCACCAAGAAGAAGACGAAAGGGAAAATCCATTTGGCAACATGGATGATAGAGAAAATCATTTTTATAGGTTTCGTACTGGGAATAATTCAAATGATAATGAAATAACCAAGGAGTTACTTCAAGAAGTTGAACAGGATCCACAATTTCATAGACAAGATTTTAGAATGGAATAAAGAAATCTATTTTCTTTTATTAGTGAACCAAGGACCTAAATTACCCTCTGATTTTGATACGGAGAAAATTAGAGATCTTGAAAGAGTTGAAACCCCCTTAAATGATCTTAGTGCTCTTACCCAACAAATAAGAGCACTACAAGGAAAAATTAAAGAAATATAAGGGGGCACAACCAAGAAATATGTTTTGGAGGATATTTTTCCATATACATTTGATAGAAATCTCAACATGATTCCTTTTCCAAAGCATTGTGAAATCCCGAAATTTGACAAATACAATAGGAAAATGGATCTTATTGATCATGTGAGGGATTTTCGAAATATAAGCCTGGAGTTTTCTCATGAAGATACATACCTGATGCGATTGTTCCCATGAAGTTTAGGTGGACAATCCATGGAGTGTTTTTCCAAAAACACTCCCCCCATCAAAACATTTGAGGATTTAATCAATAAATTCATATCTAAATACTCCTACAATATACAACATCAAATAAACATGCTTGATTTGTGCAAAGCAAAAAAAATACTAGGGAACCCTTCATCACATTTCTGCAAAGATGGAGAAGGTTATTTGCAAGATATTCTCGTTTGGTTCCTGAAAAGGAAAAGATGGAAATCTTTATTGACAGTCTAAATCAAGAAATGAGTTATAGGCTCAATCTTCTTTGTCCTCAATCATTTGAGAAATTGATTGAAAACATGATCGCTATCGAAGGAGCCTTGGTCAAGAGAGGAGTCATAAAGCTTTACAAAGATAGTCCAAATTCGTATAATCACAACAACAACAACAATTATAAATCAAGGTTTTGGACTAGAAATAAGAATGTTGTAAATGATGGGGTGGTAGATGCCAACAATGTGAAAGAAAAGCCAACCATTCTCAATCTATTAGGTATTCAACGCAATAATAATCCTAGAAATTCAACTAACCAAGGCAATAACAATTCCGATCAGGGAAACCATGCCAATCAAGGAAATATGGCAAATAATCATGGTAATTTAAATAATAATCTTGGCAATGTAATCAAAAGTCAAATCCACCCAAATCATAATTCTTCTCAAATCAACAAAGTTTTACTCCCTTGGGCTAGTCTCTTGAATCAATTCTCAAACAGATTTTGAATCAAAACACCATCACATTGCCATTGTAGAGAGATTATGAGCCATAATTCAAACCACCATCATGGAATGATTTGTATTATTGCGATTACCATAGATGCAAAGGTCATAGGACAAATAATTGCCAAGTTTTGAAAAAATTGGTCCATGATTTGATTAACAATCTCACCATAACTATCGAGGGACATCATACCAACGAAGATCATTAGGCATTCAAGGACCCTCTCCCCAATTATCAAAAAGGGGAATCTTCAGGTGGCAAAGGAAAAAATGTAAATCATGTCTATGACACCACAATCAATTATATCTATATGGATGACTAGCAATTGAACATCATCAAGATCAAAGGAAAGTAGGAGTATCGAGAAGTTAATGCAACAATGAGGGGATAGACTAAAATAGTTTTAAAAGGAAGTTCATCCAAATCAACTATCCCTCCTCCAAGGCAATACAATTTAGTTGATCAATTATAGAAAACATCGGCTCAAATTTCTATCTTGGAGCTTCTTAAGATATCTCTAATGCATAAGAAAATTTTGGAGAAAGCTCTCGTTGACACAACCATATCCCCTAATTTGGATATTGACAAATTTCAAGCCATGGTGGGACATTTTTCCTCACCCACATGCCTATCCTTTTATGAGAAAGATGATGCCTCCATGACTCATCCCCATAATTCATCACTTTATCTAGAATTCATGGTCCATAAAACCCGAATCAGACGTGTCTTAATAGATGGGGGAGCCAGTCTAAATATTTGTACTTTAAAATTGGTTCTTGCCTAAGGGTATTCTGAAGAGTCTATTGATCCGAGGAGAAAAGTAACAATCAAGGCATATGATGATGAGGAATGAGCTTCTACGGTCCTCATTATGCCACCTATCAGAGTGGGACCTATTGTAAAGAACACTTTTTGTCAGGTTCTAGATCGAGACTTATCTTATAACATAATTTTGGGGCATCCGTGGATCCATGAGATGCAAGTGGTACCATCAATGTATCATCAATGTCTAAAATTTACATATGACAAACAAGAAATAACCATATCGGTAGATCATAACAACAGTCAGATTTGTTCTAACCTCAGAACAACCCAAGACACTTTTGTCCCACATAATAGAGAGGCTCTTGTTGTTTCTGCTTCAAAACATAGTGATCAAAGAAAGGAATTGATAAAAATATTTGGCACAAAGCTGCAATTAAAGGATAATGGGGTGGGAGAATATTCACTATGTCTCTCTATCTCTCCAAGGTCACATGTCAGCCTATAATATCAACACAACAATTTGCAGTGGCTTCCACATTAGGAACACAAGCTTTAGTCCCCATCACCATGTTTGATGGGAAATTCATCAAGGCTAACACTCAATAAATTGAAGAAGATAGAGCTATTCTCAATTGGCTTTATAAAGATGAAGATGAATCTGTTCAGCATGTCAAATTGCCTATTGAGCAATATGGGAAAGGATACACAATAATGCAAAGAATGGGTTTTGAAGGGACTGGTCCCATAGGAAAAAGAAAAAAAGGAATTGTTGAACCAATTCAACCAAAAAAAACACATCCAAAAGATAAAACCGAATTTGTGTATGGAGAAGATGCAAAAGAAGCAGTCCAAAAGAAATCCCATGAAGAGATAGCTGAAAGTATTATGAGATTGCAGGACAACTCTGACAAAGATTCAAATGAGTATGAATGGGATACCATTTATAATGATGAATTCTAGAGAGACAAACAGGTGGATGTTAGACATAAATATACACCCATGCTCACACAAGGAGAAAGTTCAAGGCCTCCACTTGACTATGTACCTCAAAGTGACCATGAATTGAATGATGACGATATGGTTCAAAGTGAGATGGATAATCAACAGGGGGATACCATCATAGATCTTCCCCATATCAAGAATGATAACCATGTCATGACCTTAATTGCCAGTGACCTCATCCAACCAAATGATTCCTTGCCTTTGGTCCATCCTGAGCTTATTGATTGGGAATAAACTAAACCAATTGATATCCCAATCTTCCCAGATGAAGAAACCATTGTAAATTTTCTTTGTTCTTCCAACCCAGAAACAAGTTCCACCAGTGAATCTCATGATAAAAATCACAATTAGGAGAGTGCCAAGTTTCTTAGCTGCAAAATTAATAATATAAAAGATAGATCTAATGGTGAAAACCTAAAAAAGGCAATATTAGATCATGAAAAAGGAAATATAAAGAGCGTATCTCACAGTGAAAACATTTCAAAGGCACTGAAAGATGAGAAACTTGACACTCTCCCTAAGCACTATCAAGAGAGATCTTCTATTTTGATAGAACCAACATAAGCAATCAATATAGGCATTGCAGAACAACCAAAGATCCTACAACTTGTTGCATCATTGATAGAGGAAGAAATTCCAAAATTCATAGAATTCCTGAAGGATAATCAAATCAACTTTGCATTATCATATGTGGATATGCCTGGATTGGATCCCAATCTTATCATGCACCATTTTTCCATAATGCTAGGGGTAAAAACGATAAAATAGAAGCTCAGAAAGATGCACCCACATATTGCATTGCTAGTCAGAGAAGAATTAAAGAAATTGTTGGATGTAGGATTCATTCGATCTATCAACTATGCAAAATGGATCTCCCACATTGTACCAGTGTCAAAACTAGATGGATGAATCATAATCTATACAGATTTTTCGTGATCTAAATAAAGCGTGTCCAAAAGATGATTTTCCCCTGCTTAACATTGACATGATTGTGGATCTAACAATTGGGCATGCCATGTATTCACTGATGGATGGATTTTTTGGGTATAATCAGATCAAGATCGCACCTGAAGATCAAGATAAGACCGCTTTCACATATCCTTGGGCTACATATTTTTGGAATGTAATGTCGTTCAGACTCAAAAATGCAGGTGTGACCTATCAACGGGCAATGACTACAATTTTTTATGACATGATGCACACCTTCATGGAATATTATGTAGATGATCTCTTAGAAAAATCATACACAAGAGAGGGACATCTAGATATCTTATCTAAAATCTTTGTCAGGATGGAAAAATTTAAGTTCAGACTCAATCCCAAGAAGTGTGTCTTTGGGGTTAAATCTGGAAAACTCTTAGGCTATATTGTGTCAAAAAAAAGGAATAGAGGTAAATCCAGTGGAGGTCAAAGCCATAATGGAGATTCCACCACTAAGGATCACCAGTCAACTTCATTCATTGCAAGGAAGACTACAATCCATCAGGATATTCATTGCACAACTGGTAGACAAGAGTTTTCCTTTCACACATATCTTGCATACAAATGTTCCATTTAAATGGGAAGAAAAATGTGAAGCAGCCTTCGATCAAATCAAGAAATATTTAATGAGCCCACTAGTTTTGATTCCACCAGTACTAGGAGAACCACTCATACTATACATTTCAGCCACAAAAGTATCCCTGGGGCCATTGTTGGCACAATAGGACATAACAGGAAAAGAGCGAGTGATATACTACATCAACAAGACATTGACAAGCCATGAGCTTAATTACACTTTGATTGAAAAGGCTTGTTTAGAAATTGTGGCACTATATGTTAGCTCATAAGAGATATCTTCTATGCTTCCCAAAAGTTGCGGCACTATATGTTAGCTCATATAGTGAAACTTGTAGCTAAAATTGATCCCTTAAAGTATCTTTTGAGAAAAGAAACTTTAACAGGAAGATTAGCTAAATGGGTAATGATCCTAAGTGAGTTTGAAATTCACTATGTAAATCGAAAGGAAATCAAAGGGTAGGTCATAGAAGATCAACTGGCTGAAGCATCTTTACAAATAGACCATCCAATGCACATTGAATTTCCTGACGTCGATGTTTTCATAGCAACAACCAAGCAGTCATGGACACTTTATTTTGATGGGTCCTATACACAACATGGATCGGGGATAGGAATTATTTTTGTCACACCTTAGGGACATACTATTCCAAAGTTTTATTGATTGATGTTTCTTTGCACCAATAACATAGCTGAATATGAAGCACTATTCATTGGAATGAGAATAATATTGGACTGGAAGATCATAGAGCTACAAGTTTATGGTGATTCACAACTTTTCATTAATCAAATAAATGATGACTATCAGACTAAAGATGATAATTTGATGCCTTATAAAAGCATGGTTGAGGATTTCAAGAAGTATTTTGATGAGATCAAGTTCATGCAAATTCTACAGATCGACAACAAAGCTATAGATGCCATGGATACAATTGCATCACTACTGCAATTGTTAGAAAACCAAGCTCGATATGAATTCCTGGTGGAACAACTGGTTTCCCCTACCTATGACAATCCTGAAACCCAAATCATCTATCACCTAGTTGGTTTTGATTCCCCTTTATATGGAAAAATCTATGCCTATTTGAAAGATACTATCTTACCCCCAGATTTGTCCCGGAATCATAAAAGAAACTTTATACGCCAATCTTCTTGCTATATCCTAATTGCTGACACCCTATATTGATGTGGTCTTGATGGTACCCTCCTTAGATGTTTTGAATGCAATGAATCTGAAAAGGATTTATAAGAGGTTCATGGTGGTATTTGTGGGACTCATTCAAGTGGACTAACCTTCGCTAAGAAACTTGTTAGAATGGGTTATTATTGGCCAACCATGGAAAAGGAATCCTTCACTTTTGTCAAGAAATGTCTGAAATGTCAGATTCATGGAAACCTCATTCACGCGCCTGCTCAAGAGCGGCAACCCTTCACTACCACATGGCCTTTTCCTCAGTGGGGACTAGATCTAGTTGGAAAAATCCACCCCTCTTCATCAAATGAGCATCAGTTTATAATCATGGCCACTAAATATTTTACCAAGTGGATTGAATTTGTTCCCTTGACAATAGTAATTGACAAACAAATCTCATCTTTCATCTTGAATTATATCATATGTCGATATGGAATTTCCAGCTCCATTATCACAGATAATGGTAGACCTTTTAAGAATCAGGATGTTGACGAACTTTGTGAAAGATTTCATATCCAACACAGGGAAATGGCCAAGCAGAAGCTTCAAATAAGACAATTTTGAAGATCCTAAAGAAGATGGTAAATGATGTCGGTCGTGATTGGCATGTCGAGTTAAATCCAGCTTTGTGGGCATACATAACCAACATTCGCATGCCAACTGGGGCCACCCCATATACCTTGTTCTATAGAGTAGAAACAATCTTTCCACTGGAGGTTGAGATTCCCTCACTTCGAGTCTCACTGAAGGGACTCATAACTAATGAAGATTATAGAGTTTCCAAACTGCAAGAACTAGAACTACTTGATGAAAGATGACAAATTGCAACCAATCACTTGAAGGGTTATCAACTATTTCAAGTGGGTGACTTGTTCCTGAAAGAAAATCCCTGCAACCAACAAGATCGAGAGAAGAAGGGAAAGTTCAAGCCCAATTGGTTGGGTCCATTCATCATCATTGCAACATATGGTTCAAGAGCATATCAACTATCTAAACTAGAAGGGGACCTGTTTGAAGATCCAATCAACAACATCCATATGAAGAAGTTCTATGTTTAGAAAATAAAAACAACATAAAAAGACTTGGAAAAATATATCATAAAAAGTCATGAAAAAATCATAAAAATCAGAGAATGTCTTGAAAAAAATCATTGCCTTGATGAAAACCTGGCAAACAGGCATCTTGGTAGCAACAAAAAAATCATAAAATCTTAAAAAGTGCAATAAAAATAAATGGTGAAAACCTGGCAAACTGGCGCTATTTTTTATTTAGTTGGCTCTTCCATCTATTAGGTTACATCCTACATCGTTTTTTCATATCCATTTTTATTAGCATCAAATCCATCCCTTGCCATCGTATCCACATCATGCACACAAATTTTCCTAGAGACAACAAGGATTTCATCATGGCTTGATGATCATTGTTTATAAATTCTTAATAGTAGGTTGTGTCTATTCGGGAATCAAAGTAAAAAATCGCTAGGGGCAATCAACTTGTAAGCTTTTAAGCAAACAAATATAAACATGTGCCAACTATCTGAATATTAGATCAACAATCAAATATCCAATCAGGCCTAGTCAAAACAACTATGAGACATAAACTGAACAAACTGGATGATCTTAATCTGAATAAAATGATTGGAACACTTAAAGCATAAGTTGAATTGTTGTTTTGAAATTTGATGACATCATATCTCTGGAGTGGCTCAATGATGTACTGAACTAGAGTCACATGGAAGGAGTATGATTTTTCTTTGTTTGTTGTCTGTAAGTTAATCACTATTATCGTGCAAATTTTTCATGAGACATGGTTTTCAAAAGATTCATTGATGACATTTCAGAATTTGCATAGGAAAAGGATTAAATTATGTCTATTTACACAAGCAATATTCAGGTCATCTCAGTTCAATTATACCTCGATGCTTGTATTAACTTTCTATATCAAAAATCATGAAAGTTGTACTTAGGACATTATCAGGGTAGATATACCCTATAGTGCTTGTACTAACTTTCAACATTTCAAAAAGCTCAATGATGATAAACAAGCATAATTTGGTTCACCAAATGACAATAGTGTGTAGTTCATTTTGTATGATTAGGTCTGCATGATTCATATAGATTGCATTCATTTTGCAGTTGTATTATAGATTTTTGGAGGTTGGCAAAGATATCAAAAACAATGTCTCTTTTGAACAAAGGTTGAGTACATTTGGACATTGGCTGGAATCATTCTCATTTCATGTTCATTTTATCATTTTTATTTTCATTTCATTTTCATATCATTATCATTATCATTATTAATTTTATGTCATATCATTTTCATTTTCATTATCATTATTATTTTCACCATTAGTTTCATATCATTTTCACATATTTTCATATCATTTAATATTAACTTTCACGACATTTTCATAAACATTATCATTATCATGTATCATTCATTTTCATATCATTTTCAATTCATTTTCATATCATATCATTTTCATTTTCATATCATCATTTCATATCATTCTCGATATCATTTTTTATGTCATTTTTATCATTCATTCATTGTCATTTCATTTTCATAAACATTTGGCATTATCATTTTTGCATTATTATTTTTTATTATCATCATTTTCATTATCATTTTCACATTCATTACCTTTTGAATCATTTTCATGTTCATTATAATTAACATTTTCATATCACTATCATCTCATCATTTCATTTGTCATATCATATTATCCATATCACATCATTTTATCATTCATTCATTATTGCATTTTCATTTATCATTTCAACTCATTAATGTCATTTCCATATCATTTCATCACATTCATTACCATTGTCATTCATTATCATTTTATCATTTATCATTATTTGACATGTCACATCATTCATATAAAAAAAAAATTAACGTAATCATTCATTACATTTTCATCATTTCAACTCATTAATTTCATTTCCATTCATTCATTATTATTTTTGCAGCCATATCATTGCATCATTATACATAACCATAAAATGCATCTATTACATTTATTTCATCACAACATTTTTGCATCCATAATCAATACATTTTCCATACATCATAAAACATCATAAAAATAATTCACATTTCATTTGCATCATCCATCATAATATATGTTGCATATTCATCGATCATAAAACATGTAAAATTCATCAACATCATCATCACTATCATATCATATGCATAGGCATCATCATGAGATATATCCATTTGCAAGGATCATTATCCATAATCATACATTGTCATGACATAATCATAAGCAACATGGTATATAGAAATATAAATGCATACATGAACATCCATCATAGCATAATAAAAGACACATGCATATCAAGATCGCCGCTGCATATCATATAAAACTAATCAAGTAAATGTCCAAATGTATAATAATATCAAATGTCCAAGAGAGATACATAAAATGTGACAAAAATGATGTATACAAAATCATCAATGAGGAGCACCAGATTGAGGACCATGGCTACTACTGCCTCCAGAAGTAGTGGGTCTAAATGGATCTATGCCGCTGGTGCCACCTATCTCTCGTCTGACTTGTTGTCCCACACTTCTAGTGGCACTCGTGGAATGAATACGAGAGTGAGTGCAAGATCTGGTGCCTGACTATGTGTAGGCTATCCTATGCTTGGGGGTACCACCCCATAATATCTCATATTGTAGTACTCAACCTCCCAAACAGTATCTAGTCCCTCTGCTACAACCTCACCGATAGAGGTTCCCTCTATAGATATCAATAGCCTCTTTGCTCTGCCCTCTGCCTGCTGGTAGCACTGCCTCAAACTATCTCTCTGCAATCAGCTGGGCTACCTATGGGTTTGGGGGTGGTGGTTGTGCCATTTGTTATTGTAACTGTTAGATAGTAACCTAAGCCTATGCTAATTGGCTCTAGAGAGCCTATACCTGTGTCTACAATGTGTCAATCTGGCCCTGCTACTCTCGAGATGGAGCCCTGATAGTAATATGTGAGGGACCTATAGCTAGTTTCTCTACTATCCTCACTATCCTCGATCTAGTCCTGAATGGAACATAAAAAATGGGTCTCCTCCCACCACCCTCGTCATCCCCATCATCATCAAATTCATCCTCACTATCATCCTCATCCTCATCCCTATCAATATCCATATCCTCACCATCGCCCACATCCTCTCCTCCTCCTCGAGTGGGCTACTCTACTTGTTCCTGTGGTTGTTTTCATGCACGCTACAATGCTAGTCCATCTAGTAGTGGGGTAGGCTCATCAGGGCTTGTCAACCTCAAGAATGGATGAGTGTGGAAGTATGCTGCATACTCCTATGTTATCTATGCATCTAAAATATCTGGCCAGTAATACCAAAACTCTAGTTGTAAACAAAGAAAATCTACACTTGCTGCCTCATATGGAATGAACGGGCCCCACTCCATGACATCCTCTCTTTGCCTCACATAATGGGCCACGCCTTGTGAAATAACTTGTACCCGATCGAACTGTCTGAGAACCCACATAACCAAAAAACTCTCAATGATGAAATGGGTCCTCCCAATCATATATCTAGATATGCCACAATAGGGAAGATCCATCACGTCCTCATCCCAAGCCTCACAGTCGACATATGGCCTCTATATCACACTATCCATATCATCAAGTACTCTCCTCCAGTATTCCAACTTGCCTAGCTTAGGCTGGACAAGTGGACCTGTGTATGCATAAACATAGGGGCGATCGATGGGATGATCTCTCCTTGCAAATGGGCAGGTGATAGAAATGTTCTCCCACACCCAAATCTATAAGAGCATGACACCAGAAGATATGCTCTTCCCACCTGTATATATCACCTGATGTAAATCATGGTATAGGTGGGCTAGCATGCATGAACCCCATGCATATCTGGTCTGATGTTGGATCATGTCCTCTAGAACTCAACCCAATCCAATAGAGAGTCCCTTCAACTTACAGTTGAGACACAAGAAGCCACCAATGAAACCAACCAAAACTAAAGGGAGTGGGGCATAACCCTCAACCATCTCTCTCCATGGGATCTCATATCTGCAAATGCGTGAATCCTGAAACACTCATCGCAAAGCATCAGTCCCCCCAATCTCCTTGTGGTCATAAACCACAATCTCACCAACCACTAGGATCCATAGAATCCTATATACATCCTCAAGCGTGACTGCAATCTCTCTAGTGGGAAAATAGAAGGTGTTATGCTCAGTGTGCCACCGCTCGGCTAAAGTTGTCAACAATGCCCTGTTAACCCTATACTGTGGGATCCTGAGTAGGGAACCCAAACCACATCTGGCTATCACGCCAACCTCAGGCTATAACAGTCTGGGAATCATCTCGTAGGTCCTGGAAAATCTCTCTCTAATCTAGAGGATCTTAAAATACTCCTATACATCATATCATTATCAAATCAATCAGATCACATTATCAAAAAAATACATCAATTTATCAGAAAATCAAGTAATCAGGTGAAATCATATCATGCAAGCAAATCATCATTACTATTTGTTTTTCATCAAACATGAAAGAAAATTTATCAAAATCAACATCAGCAACATATCATATCAACTCATCATTACTATTTGTTTTTCATCAAGCATGAAGACAAATTTATCAGCCAAATGACATCACATCAATCATTTTACTATTTGTTTTTCATTTCAACATGAGAACAAATTTATCAAATCATCATCAAAATTAGAACAATTATCCTTGATGCTACTCAATTTTATCAAATCAGTTGTCTAATATAGCAACAAACATCAAGCAATTACAAATTGATCTTCAAACAATCAAAACAACTAAATGTCATGGATGCGCTAAAACAGACTATCTTTGCACTCAATCAAAAAATGCACTAGTTTATCCATGGATGCTCTACAACAAAGGGTAAATGCACTAATCCAACATATGCGCTACTCTATCCGGTGTATGCACTAAACTATCAAATCTATGTGCTAATCTAATCTATGCACTAAAGCCCTAAATGTATCCTCTACTTTATCATCCTATGCACGTGTGATCTAACCTATGCGCTAATTTGTCCTATGCACTATTCTATCAACAAAATGTGCTACTTTGTGGCATATATGTGCTATCCTTGATGCGCTAAATTACCTATCCTATGCTCTAATTGATGGCTTGCATGTGCTAAAATGCAATTCTATGCGCTAATCAAGAAAATGAAAAATTCAAAAAGCATGCAAAATTCAAGCAAAAATTCACAAGGAAGGTTTCACGATCTTATCGGAGGTCCATATGCAGCTGGTCTCTAATGTTTGCACACCCGCTCGTAGTGGATCAACATCTTGATTCTCATCTCTTAGAGCTCTATTTTCACCCAGATGCAACCGTTCAAATGACAAGGACCTTTACCTTTTTCCACCTTTTAAGGGGGTAAATAGGGTAATATTATTTTTATCTTTCAGCACGCTAACTGTTATTTTGGGAGATAAATTGGCGAAACTGCATCAAAACGTTCAAAATCTTCGAATCATCATCAAAATCTTCAAACTCGCGATTTATCTCCCAAGGGGGCATATAGCATCATCAGTCAATTTTTCAAAGTCAGGGGCAAAATTTTTGTTATCTGATTTTTTCTTTGAAGCAATGCGTAAAACACATCACTTCAAAGAGGGGGAAAATGTATACATCTAAAAATGGTCACATTAAATCAAGTCTGATAATTAATTAAACATGAGTTATTTAATTAATCTTCTAAAGTCATCTACATATAATTAAATTTAATTATTTATTTATATCGTTCACTTTCTAATTCTTCTAAATTAATTAAATAAATAAGTTTATTTAATTATTACCATTTTCTATCTCCCTCTTAATTAATTAAATAAATTTTATAATTTATTTAAATTAATTATCATGTTACTTTAAGTTTGAATTTTTAAATTCAAATAAGGATATTCTTCTAAATTGATTATTTTTAATTCTCCACTTCACATTTAATTAAATATTCTAAATATTTAATTAAACACCTTTTTCACTTCTCACACATAATTAAATATTTTAATTATTTAATTATGGAAGCTTCTAAATTCATGTCACATATAATTAAATTATTTAATTATTTAATTATGGATTTATCCTCAACTACCAACTAACTCCTCATAACTAAAATTGCCAAATGGCTACTTTCCTTCATTTTTGAATAGAAGATGTTGTGTAGGAGGAAACATTTTACCTCTTTCTCTCTAGCTTCCATCTATCTCTCCAACTTCTTGATCTTCCACTATTCATCTTGCCAGTCTTGATTTCAACTATCGATCTTTGCCAACTAGGCTTTTGCCTCCAAAAGTCTATAAATACAACCTCTTTGTAAAAGATCTATAATCACAATCGAATTTAGCGTGAACATTATAGTTGCATTATTGAGCACTTAGCAATCTTATTTACTAGATTTCTTGAGAATAACATAACATTTTAGTTTATCATTTTGCAATCATGGAAGATTATCTTTCATAATCCATTTTAATTTTCATATCTTAGCTTCATCATCTCATATCACTTAGCATAGAAATGCATGTTGCATAATCTCATTATCTAGGTTGTCATTTTTCCAAGCTACTGCTTACACAATCTGAGAGCCAACAGCTTACAATGAATCCTTGGAGATAGAGGACAATGGGATGTCTTTGAATAATCTGTTGTGTTTAGAGTTTGTTTATCTTTAAATTAGATTTCTTTGATACAAAGTTGTATTGGTGTGTTTGTTTAGATTTTTATTTTATTCCACATATTCACACATACACCTACTTTAGAGACCTTAACATGATGGTTGATATTATACGCGCCCCACACTATACACAAACAATGCAATAGATCCAATGACCCATCAAAGTATACCCCTAAATGTACTTGACCATTGTACCTTTGTACGTAGTTCTAGGTGCATTAATTGATAGCTAAAGATAGGAAAACAAACCTGTTGAGTTAGACTCAAGGCTTCTACAACCCGATGTGATGCATTTGAACATAGATACGACAATTTTGCAAGAAGCACAACACTTTTGCACAAGCGAGTGGACTTGAAAATTTGGTTTATGTTTTATTGTGGTAAACTGATACTTTTGTAAAAAAGATCACTTATGAAATTGGTAAAGCAATACTTCTGAACAATTGTCCACTTTTGACTATGATAAAGTGATGCTTTTGCAAAAAAGCTCACTTTTGTTCTAGGGTTTGACAAACTTAGTTTTTTATATCAATTTTTTTATAAATTGACATTGTGGGTGTGAGTTCCCATTTATGGGGTGATAGTGAAATATGATCCTGACACTAGCATGGAGGCATTGGAGTGAGTACTAGGAGATGATGAGATGGAGATCAATAATTTACAAATCAACTTGAGATAATATATTGGAGCAATGGATGATATTATCATTGTCATAACAAGTTTGATCTACAGGAAGATTGTGCCTGATAGGCACTCTAGAGGATTCTTGGTCGGATGGGGCTAGGTTTTGGAGAATATTATGAAGGAGGCTCAAGTGTATGCATGGGGACCATGCATAATTTTGTATTATATATCAAAACATGCACTCAGTGGTGTATCGATAGACCACCAACTTATCAACATGTACTACTTTGCTCCACATCTAGGCTTGGGAACACGTTGTAATGAGACTGGTTGGGGAGGTCGTTGGAGAGCTAGGATACCCTCTCATATACCGATATGATACTATGCTGACTCAATGTTGATTAGATGACTTGGGATTTTGGAGGAGGGTAAATAATGACATTACAAAGCTTAGGTGGAGGTTGTGGCTACATGTTGAGGCTTAGGATGATGACAAAGAGCATCTCCCATTTTTTTCAATAGACTCGATGGTTGATCTAGCACTCTCCCTACATTATAGAGAGATATTTTCCAAATAGGTTGCAAAGGAAGTTCAAAGAGACACTAGATGTACCTCCAATAGATTATCATGTTGTATATTCTTGCATAGTTAGAGAGATTGCAAAATGGGGATTGATGCTAGTACCTTAGGCAGTGGTCACAAACTTCATACAACTAGTTCCTTTGTAGTGGATTAGGGAAGAAGGGGCAGAGGATCCAAAAAATATTTTCGATTATGATGCATGGTGGGTACCCTTGAGGCCACTTCAGTTTACTCATCCAAATAGAGGAGTAGTTAGAGGGAGGAGACAGAGTGAGGAAGAGACTAGAAGACCCCACCAATAGAGGTAGATGGTAGAGGTGGAGGTCACTATTGTAGAGGACACAGGACAATAGGAGGTAGTGGTAGAAGAAGCAGTAGTGCTAGCTGACTAGGGGGAGAAAAGGGGAGGAGATAGAGGTCTTGATGGTGTCAAGCTCTGAGTTTCTCTATAAGAGTAGGACCAGGCTCACCAAGAGAAAGATGCATATAGGGAAAAGTGAGATGGGTTTAGCACGTATTTGATCCAATAGACCACTGAGAGGGATATGAGAGTTCAAGAGTGAGACTCGAGGGCTTAGGAGAGAGATGTGAAGATTTCTCGCAGGTAGTAGCTAAAGGCTCAACTAGCACAAGTTATTGTTAAGAGATATTAAGAGGGGGAAGAGATAATAGTTGGAGGCTATTGGATAGGGATAGGTTATCCCCATGGAACAACACATGAGGGAGGTTAGGCTTCTCAAGAGAGAGGCTACCTATTATAGGACCTTGTATGAGGTGGTGGTACCTACGCATCAAAGGCAACCCAAGTTCTTTGCCAATAGTGTAATTGTAGGGGCATCAAGAAGATAAGATGGTGGATCCATGAGGCGTCCATCATAGGAATCATCATAGGAAGGTCCTTTATATGGATAGGGATAACAACCATAGCGGCCTCCCATACAATAGGCATCTCCTCTTCCTCCTCCTGGTCGGGATGAGAGAGGGAGCTCCATGTAGCTTATGTATATGTCTTTGTATTTATATTTTGATGTACAAATATATCGATGTAGATAGATATTTTTTATGTATATACTTTTATTGGCTTTTGATAGCCTTGTGTACATATATTTTTTATGTATATATTGTATCACACATTTGATGTATAGACTTTGTATCATGATATTCATTTTTATGATATATATGAGATAATATTTTTTATGTGATTATAATAATGGTGTTATATGTGATGTATGGATAATTTTATGGATGCACATGATGTTGTGATGTATTTTTTTTTATGTTTTCATGATAGGATGATGTATGATACTTTGGTTTCATGTTGTCATGCTTATGATGTGATGATGTTATGATGGTACTAATGATCTATGGATGTAGGATGCATGATATGATATCATGATTTATGGACATAAATATTTTTGTGTATTTTTGGATGCTATATATGATGACTGCAAGATGGATGTGTAGCATCATAAATTTTCACCCTTGATAATTTCACACTATTTTTTGCTTCCCTTTAAGTTATTGGACCTAATTAAGCACTTAATTTCTTAAATTATGCATTCTATGGCCCAATTTAAAATAGTTTCCAACAATTTACAAGCATAAAACAAATTCTCTCATTTAATGATTTGTCCCCAAAACTTTAATTTTCTAAAAATAGGGCTAGGACACTGGTGCCTAGGGTGCATATGTCCCCCTATTTCAGCTCTAAATTGAAATATCTCGGTCTTAGCATTTTATTATTTTAAATTCAATTGTTTAAAGATAGTTGTCAAGATTTATTTTTTGGGAAATTAGAATAATGGCATATAAATACCTAGTTATTGCATCATTTGAAAAACGGAAGTGAAAATTATCTAGCCACAAGTGAGCATTAAGAGCAAGTATTATGATCAAGAGAATTATTTAGCAAGTCAAGAGTATCTATTAAAGGATTTATTGCAGAAATTCAAGATCCTAACATCATATCAAAGTGTATGTGAGTTCATGTTGTCATTTTATAATTATTTTGTGAAGGCTAACCTTTGTTTTAGGTCTCTAAAGAATTCAAGCAAGATCCAAGACCTTGAGGTGATGTGTATGAATTCAATCCTTCAAGGAAGCCATTGAAAAGTGGTGAGTTATAGAAATTTCTGATTTCATCATTCCTTCCTATCATTTATCCATTTATCATTGAAATTTCTATTGTGGAAGTGGAAACACTTACATGGGGTTTGATTGAGGCAAGCCCCTAAAATGGCACAAAATTTCCTCTCTTTGTGAATGTGAAAAATTTAGGCATTTTGAAGATTGAAGGAAGCTTGAAGAAAATTTATTCATTGTTGCATTCAAAGCCCTAAGCCTTGACAACACACACAAACTCAAATATAGAAATATCAAGCAGTGATATAACAAGTATGTAGACATGAAATGGAAGTGCAGATCTGACATTAGAGGACTGCGAAAATAGATCTGAAAAAGACCTACTAGGATAGTGACACCTTCAAAGGAAACATACTCAAACATTAGGCTTGAATTTATACCACATGCGCACAATGTCCTTCTCACTCTATTCCTATAGTATGATTTCTTTGTGACATTTTAGATTTGTTGTTTCTATGTTAAAGTGATTATTTGGATCATTAGGTGAATTGAATCATTGCATTTCATCTTTAGGAAATTTCCAAATTTTGTTAAGGGCTAGCTGACTCACCTATCAGGCTATATGTCAATCACATACCTTTTCCAAATCCATCAAACCCCTATTCCATCTTTGCATTCCCATTCCATTTCCATCCCTTCCATTATTTTAATGAGACATTTAGGGAAAGGTGTCAAACCCTAAGGTGAAATCTCAAAGGTTTCCATTTCCCTACATCTCATTTTGGTGAACTCGACTTGTTAACATTATATACCTTCTAAAAATTCACCCTAGATCTAGGCTTTTCTTTGCATTACTTTGTAATTCTCATTTTAGGTTTAATTTTATCATCATAAAAATTAAAAAAATTGAAAAAATTACATATCATATTGCATTATAGGTTGTAGTAGGGTTTATTTAAGTCATTTTAGCTGAAATCTACATTCAAATTGCATTCACAAATCTACATTAGGTCATTTAAAATCTGAAAACAAAATAAAAAGTGTCATTTGCATACATTCAAATATCTTGTATATTGCTAAAAAGTGAAAAATTATATTTGTTTGTTTGAAAAAGGATATTCATAAAGTCATTTTCTGATTTAGCATATTAGACTCAATTAGTTTTTGTATTTAGATCTCTAAATTCCATTTAAAATTTTCATTTATTGTTCAAGCATTTTCAATATTGTGGTATACTTGCATTTTCAATTAGATCACCTTAAATTGAACAAAATCTGGAAAAGTATTCATTATTAGACTTGTATGTGCATAAACACAAAAACCCTAAATAGTATAATAAATAGTAAAAAAATTAATTTTGCAAAAGCCTACCTAGGACATAGGCGCCCTAGGTGCCATAGTCCTACCTTTTTTTTCTCAAATTTATTGTAGACATCTATCTCTATGTTTTTTGTATGTTCATGTTCTCTGATTTTTATTTATAAGCATTTTTTTGCGATTGTTTGATTGTTTAGTGTTCATCTTGGGTAGACTTAATGTTTTGAAACTTGCATGAGTTTCATGACCTAATGTCCTATTGCCAATACTTCAGTGAGACATAGTTCTAGACTTATGGCATCCTGCACTGTTGTTACACCCTCTATGGATCCTAAGTCTTCCAACTCTTTCATGCAAAGTGTTGTGAATACTCAACCCATTTTGGACTCTATCCTTAATTCTACCATACCAATGGCAACCTTACAATCACCCATTTTCATAGATGTTGAGACTATGGTTTCCCATGTTCCCAAAGACAAACTAAAACAATTGGAAAAATATTTAGAAAGACTTAAAGACTTTATGAGTATTGAATGTCCAGCTAGTTCAATGGTTCCAATAATAGATAACATGAGGAAACAGATTAATGATGATTAAGGATTAGAGGTTTTGCATAGCCTAGCTCGTATAGTCGATAATAATGTCCCTATAATGTCTAGTTATTCTCAAGATTTGGATACACTCATAATCAAGGAGGAAATATAGTTTCCCTCCCTACAACTATAGCATCTATTCCCACATACATAAATCCAACTGTCACTTCAACAATACAACAAAGTATTGGTATAACTCCAACATTAGGCCTTTCGACTAAAAATCCTTATGGTTTTGGCTCTTCACATGTGACATCTCAAGCTTAATACACTCTCATAAATTTACAACATAGTATACCACCAGGAACATACATACTTCCACCATATTTACCACATTACCAAAACATGAAAACCAATAATTCCATTATCAACCAACTTTTATATAACATAACGTCACTCCAATAGTTGAACCACAAGAAAAATGTACAAGAATTTCAATATGTTAAAAGGAGCTCATTGTCACTTTAAATCTTGAAAAACCAATGCCAAAAAACATAGAGATACCCTGATTTGACAAGTATAATGGTAAAGGGACCCTAGCAATCATATATCAACATATATAGCCTTGTGTAGTGACTTCATTTTTGAAGATAAACTCTTGGCTAAACTTTTTCTTAGGTCATTGAAAGAGATGGTCTTAGAATGGTTTTTTTCATTGCTAAATAACTCAATCCACTCCTTCAATTAACTTGTTGATGCATTCCTCCAAAATTTACAATCAACAAGGAAAAAGACTTTATAGGGTGCTATTAGTTGATTTACTCAAAAACTAATCCTACTCTTCCTAATGTGGATGTTGAAAGGGTGTTCATTGAAAATTTACAACTAGACATAAGGGATAAAACATTGTTGATGAAATATCCATCCTTTATACATTTGTGTATGAACATTCATGATTACTATAATTCAATTAGTCGGTTTGAAGAGGCATCTTCATCTACTCCTACTAGAAAGTCTGAATCTGTACCATAAAAAAACTATGAACCATTCAAGAAGAAAACCAAGAACTTTATGAAGTTACATACACCTCAAGTAAAAAACCACATTGAACCTTAAGTTGCTGCCATAAGTTCAACCTTGTACTAATTTAGACTGAGAGATAGACAATTTACCCAATTACTTGACACCCTCCATTCGATCATGTTGCAACTTTTGAGTAAGAATTTAATCCAATTTCCTCCCATTAGACCTGTGGACATGACTAAACCTTTACGACCAAGTTAAAAACCAAATTATTTTTGTGAATATCATCGCACAAGTGGACATGATACAAAATGATCCATGTGTCTTAAACATAAAGTTCAAGACCTCATCGATTCTAATCATATCCAATTGGTTGGTGTTAATGATCAAGGGAATAATTATATTGCCAAGCCTAACCAAAACTTACATATTTTTACCAATCCAATGTCGAACCATTCATCCAACTTTGTGCAATCTTGTGATGCTAAGAATGATGAGATGACTATTGATAAGATTGATGATATGAGTGATGACATGAATAATGATAAGAATGATGATGAAAAAAACAAAGAGAAGGAAGTAGATAACATGGTTTATTTAATAGATTTTCAACCTCATAGGGGCCAAATCACTATGTTACCTGACATTTCTTTCACCCATAGTGGTGCATCCATACATGCACCTGATGGTCCTCTCTATATCACCAGATGTATTAATGATAAACCTATACAAGGAATAATCATTGATCCTATGTGTGTAAAGAATGCGGCCACTAAGGATTTCTTGTTTGTGCATCATATTTATCAAGATTCTTATGAACAATCAAAAGCATGGTTGAAAAATCATGATTGTTTTTCCCTCCCTATGATAGGTTCAATCACTCTTCCTCTTAAAGTTGGACCGAAACAATTAGATGTTTCATTCTCCATCATCCCAATGTTGGACCAATTCTATGTAAATCTTGACTACCCATGGCTACGATCCATGAATGTCATCCCACTGGTTATTCACAAGTGCATAAAGTTCCCCTTTGAAAATGAGATATTTACAGTGCATCATAGTGGGTTTTGTGGGAAGTGTTCCTAACCTACTAAAAAATCAAATAACTACTAAAAACCCAATAAAAAGAAAAAACACAACAAACACTCAAGATAAGGGCTTACATGAAGCTCAAACCTACAAATAAACCCATGAAAATGAAGTCCAAGTTGAGCTGGATGGTGAGTTTTCCCCTTTGATTGGTTTCTATGTGTCCTCTATCTTGATTCTGGTAGCATAATACTTTGTTTTTGCTTGATTTGGTCACAAAATGATGGATTTACAAGAGTTGTCTATGGAGGTATGAGAGCTTGAATGCATAATCTGGTTGAATGGAAAAATGATTAAGTGTTTTATTTATTAGCAAGAGGGGATAATAATGGATGGCCAAGATTGGAATATTGAGAGAGATCTAGGGTTGAGATGCCTCACAAGATGATGACACTTGTCATCAAATGGGGAAATGAGTTGGTGAGGTGGATTATGATGTGTAGGGTACTTGATGTGACTAGGGAATGGGCAAAATATCCTCATAAGAGAGTTTCTTGTCTATTTGTCCCAATTCATGGGAACAGAGGACAAAAGGGAATTAAAATTTTTCTCATAATCCTCATATGGATGAAAAAAGGAATTTAATATTCATTGGGTGATGGGAGAGGAATTAAAAATCCATCAAAAGGTCTTGGGACAATAAAATGGAATTTAAAATTCCATAGGAGGTATGGAGGTGACTTTTCCAAAAGGAGAAAGTCATAAATGTGGTAGTCGACTTGGGATGT
This sequence comes from Sequoiadendron giganteum, assembly GCA_007115665.2. Taxonomy (NCBI): domain Eukaryota; kingdom Viridiplantae; phylum Streptophyta; class Pinopsida; order Cupressales; family Cupressaceae; genus Sequoiadendron; species Sequoiadendron giganteum. The sequence continues at coordinate 244,428,316 of CM021104.1, read as the reverse complement.
GTCATAAATTGAATGTGATTAGGCTAGGTTAATGAAGGATTTTGATTGTGAAAACATGGAATTAGGTGATTGATTAGGTGGGTAATGAGGGTTAGTCATCCACTTGTGTTTTATGGAGGATGTGACACCCTCCTAATCAAGGATTAGTAGTGTGAAAATAATAATGATAGGATTAGTAGGAATATTAGGATTAGAAGTGGGTTGTGGAGGATGTGATTAGGTGAGAGAAAATGATGCAGGAGCATCTTGGTTATAAAGCAATCTTGTATCAACCAAAAACATTTATTTTCTTGTATTTCATTTAGTAGTATTTTTAGCATTTCATTCCACATTTCACCGTATTAGTGTTTCTAATCTTGTGAAGCAAGATATAGTATCTACATGAGGCCATCTATATCACATCTAGATTTCAGATCATTTTCATTTGTTTTTAAAAACTTACCGCTCTCAAAGTTTCACTGTAATTCATAGTCAGAGAATTTGGGGCCGACTTGGTCCAGATTGCTTAGCGTGGACTTATTCTAGAATGTGCAAAGTGTAATGAAAAATCATACAATAATTTTGGGTCTAATGGGATCTATCTTGGAGATTCACAATTCATTTCATTTTGTGAAGGATTAACTTTTCATGTTTAGAGGCTGACCTTCGCATTGATCATTCATCGGGTTTTTTCAACCTTTATGATTGATGCAGACCTTTATTGGAGCTAGAGGATCATATATAATATCATTTGTAATATTCATTCAGTTAGAGATAGAAAGATAGTTATAATTTCACATCAACCCTTCAAGGGACTGTAATAAGGCCTTCTACTAGTTGTAATGTTGAATGCCCTTATAGTAGGCCTCTGAGCTCTGGTTATTCACCCATGAGGCATATGATGCATGTAAGATTTCCAATTCAATAAATATTCATATTTGAATAATACTTTCTTGTGTTATTTTCATTATGTTGACTCTAAGCTACATAGTTCAAACTATTCTTTCTGAAACCTCAATCTGTGACTGCACCAAGTGGTATCAAATCAGGTTTGAGAGTCTTGAAGGAATTCCTTTTGGTGAACATATTGTTGACTTGAGGCATTATGCATGTGTTTCAATCACTGACTATGAGGTTGTTGAAAACCTTGTACCTAGATTGTCGGATTGAGGCAGTTACACTGAATTTGAGGGGAGAGATGTCACTGAGGAGAGTGCCTACTATGGTGAGTGTCATTGGAATAATGGATGAAATGTTAGAGATGATGCACGCAATGCAAGTCCAATTAGATATTGTTGACCAAGATTGAAGGTGAGGCCTAAACCCTAGGCATGCAAACAAAAGTGATGATGAGACAAAACATGTTTCAAATCAAATTGAAGAAGAATCAGATCAAATGAAGATGTTGAGAGCTATTTTGAAAATTGGTAAGTGAACTAGAGCTGAAATTAAAAAAATTACGCAAGAAATTTAAACCCTAAAGAATTGATTGATTAGATCAATGAAATGGAAGAATACTTTAAATATGAATAAATTGAAGATCTAGAAAGAGTGATATTTGTGAAAACAAAGTTGAAAGGTCATACTGATTTATGGTGGAAAGAAGTTAAATTAGATAGAAATAGAAGAGGAAAAGAGAAAATCATAAAATGGGATAGAATGGTGATAAAATAGAAGAACCAGTTTATACCTGCTGATTATGAACTTGAATTGTTGGAAAGATTCCAGAACCTGAGGCAAACAGAGAAATTTGTGAAAGAGTAAATTGAAGAATTCTACAAGATGATCGTTAGGACTGGACATAGTGAAGAAAGAAAAAGAAAAGGTTGTGAGATAAATCAATAAACTGAGAACAAAAATTCAAGAAGAATTGAGCCTAGTGAAGATGACATCAGTTGAAGAAGCATACCATTTTGTATTAAAAGTGGAAGAGAAACTAAACAAGAAATTTGAGCAAAGGTAGAGAAGTGACAGGAAGATTCTAGAGGAGCGGATTCCAATCCAGAGAAAGAAGACCCTATGAAAAGCAAAACAAAGATGTAAAACCCTATCAGAGTGAAGAAAATAATCACAATTCATACCACAAAGGAAGAGAAGATAGAAATTTCTACAGTAGTGACAAAGGAGGTCACAATTCTTAGTGACACGATGATTACTAGAGAGATGAAGGGAGATCTGAGAGGAATCCATTCAAAGGAACCAATTTCAAGTGTGGAGGGGAAGGACATAGAGCATTTGAATGCCATCAAGGAAGTACCAGAAAGAAACTTGAGCATACTAGAAGAACAACATATGTAGAGGAAGAATGTGTTGAATCCCCTAATTCAATTGGGAAACTTGAGAAAGGTGAGTCATTGGTGATGAGAAGAGCTTTGATGCATGAAGAATTAATTAAGGAAGCACCGCAAAGGAAAAGTTTGTTTAGAACAAGATGTAAGTCCGAAGGAAAGGTATGTAAATTTATCATTGATAGTGGTAGCACTGATAATATAGTTTTAGAAGAAATGGTAACCAAGTTGAATTTGGAAAGATTGAAACATTTGAACCCTTATAAGATAGCATGGATTCAAGTTGAGCATAAGATATTGGTGAATGAGTAATTTTTGGTGAAATTTCATATAGGATCATATAGGGACAAATTTTTGTGTGATATTATGCCTATGGATGCATGCCATTTACTATTAGGAAGGCCATGACAATATGATAAGAAATCTATTCATATGGAAGATTAAATACCTATACTATGACTTTAAATGGTAAAATAATTAAGTTGATACCTTAGAGTAAGAGGATAAGATTGAAGTTTGTGGCACTGTAAGACTATGTTTGGTAGATGGAAGGAAATTTATGGATGGATTGAGGCATGAAAATATGTGTTTTCCATTGATTCCAAAGAAAATCAATGGTTCGTAGGTAGATAACCCTACTACAAAGAATGAGGAAGTAGAAAAACTATTGAAAAAGTATGAAGACATCATATCAGAGGATGTACCACATGGTCTACCACCAATCCAAAGTATCAGTCATCACATAGATCTAATATCAGGAACAAGTTTGGAAAACAAGGTAGCACATAGAATGACATTGATATAGAATTTAGAATTGAACTGGTAGATACAAGAGTTGTTGAAGAAAGGATTGATTAAAGAAAGCCTAATCCCATGTGTGGTACCTATTGTACTTGCACCAAATAAATATGGAGAGTGGAGAATGTGTATAGACTTAAGAGAAATCAATAAGATCACTATCAATTATAGATTTCCATTGCCAAGGATTGATGACATTATGGATTGTTTGAGTGGAATAAAGTATTTCACAAAGATTGATCTAAAGTGTAGATACCATCAAATTAGAATCATAGAAGGAGATGGATGGAAGACTACATTTAAGACTAATGAAGGAATGTATGAGTGGTTAGTAATTCCTTTTGGATTGACCAATGCACTAAGAAACTTCATGAGATTGATGAATGAGGTACTGAACAAATTCTTGGGTAAGTTTGTCATTGTATATTTGGATGATATTCTATTTTTTAGTAAAATAAGAGAAGAACATTTTTGGCACATCAGATAAGTATTGCAGAGGTTGAGATAAGAGAATTTGTTGATTAATGTCAAGAAGTGTATCTTTATGAAGACAAAGTTAGTGTACCTAGGTTTTGTTTTTTGTTGTTGAAGGATTGAAGATGGACCCTAAGAAAGTGAGAGCAATAGTTGATTGGCCTACACCAATGAACATTGGAGAGGTAAGATCATTCCATGGATTGACTAGTTTCTATTGAAATTTTATCAGAAGATTTAGTAGCATTTGTATGCCCATGATAGAGACAATGAGAGGATACAAGAAGAACTTTAAGTGGACATCTAGAGCACAAAAGAGTTTTGAATTTACGAAGAAGAAGGCGACAGACTAGCCAGTGTTAGCATTAACTGATTTTGACAAAGTATTCCAAGTTGATTGTGATGCAAGTGGAAATAAAATAAGAGAAGTGTTGAGTCAAGAAGGAAGATCTATAACTTATTTTAGTGAGAATTTCAATGATTCTAGAAGAATATATTTAGTTTAAGATCAAGATTTGTATGCCATAGTCCAAGCCTTGAAGACGTGGATACATTAGTTTTTGACTAAGGATTTTGTGTTGTACACCAATCATCAAGCTTTGTAGTATTTGAGTAGTGAAAGAAAGTTGAATTAGAGACATATGAGATAGGTTGAGTTCTTGCAGTGTTATACATTTGTGTTGAAGCATAGGAGTGGTAAGTCAAACAAAGTTGCAGATGCATTGAGTAGAATGATTTTTTTGACAAAAATAAGAATAGAAGTATTAGGTTTGAAGAAATGAAGCACATGTATGAAGATGATCTAGATTTTTCTAAAGCATGGGAGCATCTAAGGGACCAATAGTAATAGATCGGAGCCAATGGTTGGATTATTTCATTCAAGAAGGAATGATGTTCAAAGGAAACTAGTTGTGTATTCTAAGGAGTTCAATGAGGGAGAATCTGACTAAGGAGAAACATAGTGGAAGATTAGTAGGACATTTTGGAGTTGATAAGGTACTAGCTTTGGTGAGTGAACAATATTCTTGGTCGTAGATATATAAGGATGTCAGGAAGTATATTCAAAGTTTCAAAAAAATTCAAGTAGAAAATGGGAGTAGTCAGAATATTGGATTGTATAAACCTTTGATTGTATTGGAGAGACCTTGGGAGGATATAAGCATGGATTTCATATTGGGATTTCCAAGAACACAAAGAGGATATGATTCTATAATGGTAGTTGTGGAAATATTTTATAAAATGGAAAATTTCATTCCTTGCAAGAAGACTAATGATGATGTGCATGTTTTTGACTTATTTTTCAAGAATATTGTGAGATTGCATGGATTATCTAAGAGTATAGTTTTAGATAGAGACACTAAGTTCATCAGATACTTTTGGAGGACATTGTGGAAGAGATGAAGACAAATTTGAAGTTTAGTTCAACATACCATCCACACACAAATGTACAAATAGAAGTAGTGAGAAAAAAATTGGGTAACTTGTTGAGATGTTTGGTTGGAGATAAGACAAGAAATTGGGACATAGTTCTACCACAAGTAGAATTTTATACAATAATTCAGCTAACCAAAGTACATGGAAGACACCATTTGATATTGTGATAAGAGTAAATCCCAGAGGAGTTGCAGAACTAAGAGATATCAGTATGGAGAACAAGAGGAGTGCAAAGGTAGAAGAGTTTCTAGGATTCATGGAAATATTACATAATCAACTTTGGAAGCATTTGGAGGACATGAGTAGTAAGTATAAGGAGAAGGTAGATGAGAAAAGGAGACATAAAGAGTTTGTTGTTGGAGATGAATTGATGGTATATTTGAGGAAGGAGAGATTTCTAGTTAGAACATACAATAAGTTGAAGTTGAGGAAATTTGGACAGTGTAAGATTCTAAGGAAGTTTGATTCTAGAAATGCATATGAAGTGGAGTTACCAGAGACATTGGGTATATCACCTATTTTCAATATGTAATGACAAAAAAATGGTACACCTTTCCCTTGCTTGATTTATGAATAATTAATGATAAATTGGACTTGATATCGCCTTGATCTAGTGTTGTGATGAGTTTTACACATCCACATTAGGTTTTGCGCCCTTCTAAACTAAATAAACTTAACTTTTCCCTAATTTAATGTTGTAAAGTGTATATATTGACACCTTCACATTAAATCTAGGAGGTGTGTAAATCAAAGTGGACCTAATCTAGTGTTTTAATGTGTTTTACATATTCACATGGGATTTAGGGCCCTTCTTAGCTAAATACACCCAACTTTTCCTTAATTTAATGTTGTAAAATGTATTTATTTACACTTTCACATTGAATTTTGGACCATCTTACATTTATGGCCTTAATAGCATCATTAATAGGTCCCTATGACCCCATATAATGCATCCCAAGGCATATTTTAATAAAAAAATTGACAATATCAACATATAAGCTTAATTTCTTCACTCCTAAACACTTTAGTTGGAAAAATAGCCTCTGTGGGACCCATTTGCCAAGTTGCGTGAATGAGTCCCATCTAGGTGGGAATCATTCACCCAACTTGGTGAATGAGTCCCATTTGAGCTATTTTTGAGGTTTTAAGCAAGAAATTTTGGTTTTAAGTTCAAATTTCTTCTATGTCGGCATTTGAGATCAAATAAATGGTCATTTGAGTGCATTGCCTATATAAAAAAGCTTTCGAATCATTATTTCATTAAGAATTGATGATATCAAGTCAAGTAAGCAAGAGTTAAGCATTCCAAGACTTCACAAGATTGTTAGCAGAGCATTCAAGATCATTTTTAAGGAATTCAAGGGCATAATTCTTCATCAATTGTTGCATAAATTCAAGATCCATTCTCATGTCAAACATATGAAGCATCAAGAATGTTATTGAGCTAGTGTTGTGATGTAGCATTGAAGATCCAAGATCAAGCATTTCTCTACACCTATTGTCAAGATCAAGATCTACATCCTTCATGGCCATTTCATGTTGAGTTGCATATTTACAAGCCATCATTCAAGGTATAATTGTTCATGTTTCATGTTTCATGTCCTTGTTTCATTTTTTCATCATTCGGTTTGATTACCTAAAAGGGGTTTGACCAAGGAAAACCCCTATTCACTAACAATCAACAAGCTTTCTCCTCTTTACATTTGTGATTGCAGATCTAGGTGTCTTGGAGCTTGAAGGATCATTGAAGATTAGGTTACATGTTTGTTGAAGTTGTATCCCCATTGGCAAGGCCATGATCTTCACTAAAAGGTCACCTACAACCTTGAAATCGAAGTTTCAGATCTAGAAACCTGGAGAAGCAAAAAGAGAAGACATTGAAGACCAAATTTAGATCTTGAAGTCCCAAACAATCCAAACTAGACTCATTCACCACAAGTGGAAAATGAGTCCCACTATTAGTGTTTTCTGAAGATCTTTGCAGATTTGGATACCCTTTTGGATGAAACATACTCTTGTGTAGAGGCTGAGGTCTGGGACTGATTCATCCAAAATGGTGAATGAGTCCCACTAGGCCAAAAAATTAGGTTTTTTAGGATTTTAGAGCTCTCTTCCATCTCCTTCAACTTTCCAGGTGCACACTTTCCTTTTATAGGTTTTTGTTTTGCTTTGTTTGCATTTCTAAGTCATTTAGTAAAGCATTGCATCAAACTAGGTTTTGTATTTCATCTTGCATGTCATACATTTTTCCAAGCGCTAGCTTGGTGGTGAACTCCTTAGATCATATTCAGCCCCTAAGATAACCCTACTATAATATTTCTTTGTCTTTTGCATTGAGATCTTTAGGGTTACCCTTGAGTGAAATTTCTTTGTCTTTTGCATTAAAACCATATGCTAGCACTCCATACCACAAATTCATCATTTCATTTTAGTGAACCTGCATTTACAATACCTTATTTTTTGATTTGGAGTCCATCATCATCCTAGATCTATCTTGTATTAAATTTGCATTAGGGTTTGCAATAATTAATTGGCATTCTAGGGTTTCAAATTGTTGCATTAGTGAAAGTGCATATAGGTTGCATTTTTGCATCTCAAATCATTGAAAATCATCTGAAAACTGCATTTGCACTTAGGTTACACATCATAAAACATAAAAAGCATAAAAATCAATTGAAAATTTCTCAAAGTTTTGAAAAAAGTTCCTTAGTGGGACTCATTCGCCACCTTGGGCAAATCAGTCCTAGAAGAGATCTGAAATAGCCTTTTACAATATTAAAAACCTTGTTTTTACACTTCGGTTTGCTGCCATTAACTATCTATTTCAATTAGTTGAGTACATGCATTTCATTAGATCTAACTGAATTTGGCTCATTTCATGCATTGCTTAATTTCAAATTTACATTTTCACATTGTTACATAGCATAATCAATCAATTGTCATCTTCAAAATATGAAAAATTGCATTATCCCTTTACATGTTTTCTCTATTATTGTTGCATTTCAAGCTTGTATAAAAATCATTACATCATGTTTTCATTACAAAAATCTATACTTATCATACTTCATGTTCTATTTTTAGATCTTATTGGGTGTTGTAAAAAAGTTTATTTAAGTGCATATGAATATAGGTCATTTCCCCTCTCTTTGTGTTCATCATTGATCCCTCTCCTAGTATCCCTTCTATGAGTGAGGTTAGTCTAGTGAAAGAAACCTTGGGTAATCATAACAATCATATTTTCTCTTCTCCTAATATCTCTCCTACTTGTGAAGAAGATATTTTAGTGTTAGAAGAACTAATCGATGAGAGTTTTGAGAAATCAAGTTGTTTCTCTCCTCTTACCTCTTCTATTAGGAAATACATTACTAAACAAGAGGACATAGTGATAAGTAATCATGAAAATAACATAAGACAAAAAGAGACCATTGAAACCTACCAACATTCATCTCCCAACATCTTCTCCTCTTGTGATAATGATGATGATATGTTAGTGTTAGATAAACAAACCTTTAAGATCTATGACAACCCTCTTTATCTTCCTTCTCCCACCTATCCTATTTTGGAAGACATTATGGGACAAATGAATAAAACTATGGACCATCATAATAATAAAAAAATTTCTTCTCCTAATATCTATCCTAGTTGTGAAGAAGATACTTTGATGTTAGAAAACACAACCAATGAAAGTCATGAGAATCTCATGTCAGAAAACATTATGGAACAAGATAATAACATTATTGATGAACAAGATAATTCAACCATTAATCATTCTCCTACTTGTGATGAATTCATTTTAGAAGAATCAACCTTTTAATTTCATGATCATTTAGCTTGTAGTTCTCCTAAAAACTCTCCTAGGGAGGATATCATGGTGCAAGAAAATCTTAACTTTGACACATGTATTGGGGCTTCCTTAGACGAAGATGATGAAGTGACATTAGAATCTTCCTCACTAAGAGATCATGCAAATAAGCACAATCTTGTTGAGGTTATGATGACATAAATTGGATCTCCTTTAATTAGTGAGCTTCCTAAGTCACCTCCGATTAGTGAATCACATAAGAAAATAAGAAATTTCTTGAAATCTAGGATGCAATCTAACAATGTTTTGTAGAAACCAAGATATAACACGGTTGTTCAAACATGTAGGGGACCAAAAATAGCTCTTGCAACATCACCATTGCCTCAAAATATTGTGCCTAGTGTTGAATATCTTAACAAGACTCCCGCTTATATATCTATGTCGCAACTCATTCAACTATCACCTACATACAAGTGTCGATTTCAAGAAATATTGCAAATAAAGTAGGAGGAGATTCGATCTTATATGAAATCGAATATTTAACATCCTCCTTTTGTCCCATGCAAGTCACATAGTCAGAAATCACATTCCCTAAACATGAATTACCCTTACTTGAGATTCAAAGTAAAAATGAAGAATTGATGATAAAGGTGATTATCAATGAAACTGCAATTAGGTGCACTCTTATAAACAATGGAGAATATATTAATGTTTATAGCATTAACCTCTAAGAAAAAATGGCATGGAAAAAAGGTTCATTCAACTTAATGATGTTTATATCCATGGCTTTAACAATGTTAATAGGCAACCAGTAGGGATGATCACATTACCTATTGAGGTTGGACCTGTAGTGTTGCCTACCCCTATCCATATCATGCAAGGACCCCTTTCATACAATATTCTCATAGGGAGAGAATGGATTCATGCTATGAAAGGATTCCCCTCTTCTCTCCACCGTACAATGAAATTTGAATATAACAACAAGATATACATAGTTGAAGCAGATGAAGAAATTTATGAATCATATGATTACAAAACTTCCAACTCCCCTTATACTTTCATTCCAAGATAAAAAGTTCAACCCATACAATTTGATGCTAATCCTTCACCTACAACAAAAATATTTAGTGATAATTGGGGGTCATTATATTTTACACCTCGTTTCAATAAAGAATCCAAAATATCACCCTCAAAGTCCAAAGAGTTATATACAAATGATTCCTTTTCAGATACAAGTTCTACTGATGATTGGGATTTTACACCTTCCTTTATAGGAGAGTGTGAAATCTCACAATCTAAACCAAAACAACCTTGTATTTTATTTTCTCAACTTGGTTCTACAACATTACCCCATGGTGGTGATGGGGGCTATTTAACTGCCATCCTTCATGAGGGGAAAACACATAACTTTAAAAAGGATTTGTGTTCTCATGAAGAAACCAATCCTTCTCACAAGCATAAACCCCCTTCATCTGAATTGAAAGATTTTTATGGTATTGGATACAATGAACACACAAAGCAAACTGACATACCATACTCTTTCAAGAAAGATCTAGGTTTACCTCCCTTATCTCCATTTTCATCTAAAGCCTTATCATTTAGTGTGTGTATCACATCTTACACAAATAAAGGAATATCTTCTACCAATCAAGAATGTATCTTGTCAAGACTCCTTCAAGATCATCTAATATCTCTCCCTCAAAGAACACAAAATAAATTTTACTAAAAGAATCCATTTTGTACATATCATAGATTTCATGGTCATTCTACTAACAAATGCAAGGCTTTGAGTAATGAAATTCAACATATTAAGGACTTTGGTGCTCTTCCTTGTGTTGAAGTGCCTAGTTCCTCTAACTAACACTTACTTTCATCCTATTCAGCTCATCCTTGTCCTGCACTAAGTGGGGGAAGGCGTTAGTTAGCCTTGTCCTCGTATGTCAATTGTCATTGTCTCTTTTGGATAGTTGACTACCTTTCATGTACATATAAGATCAAGCTTGGGATGTGGACAACATGCCTTAGTTGACTCACATGCAACATACTTATTCATGATGTAGTTCGATTCAGAAACATATGACTTTTCATAGGGATTTCCGAATAAGTTCTCATGTCCTCTTCTACTTTAAAGCAATTTCTCATAGTAATGGTGTTAGCAACTACTTTAAAGTGTGGGCATACATCGACAATCATGTTTCACCATGTAATTTTCTTTTTTCTTGTGATGTGTCCTTTTCTTGGTGGCATCATTGAGTTTGATTTCCTCCAAGAGTATGATATTTCTTTGACTTGCACTCTCTTGGAGAAATTAGGCACAATGTTCCCTAAGAAGAGACCTTGCATGAACTAAGTGAAATCCCTTTGAACATTCCTTACACTATTTTTTATTTACAATACCTTTTATATGGTCACCTTGTATAATACACTTTGCATGGCTATGGATCCATCTTATTTGTTCATGAGCTCCAAGCATACAATTTTGTTTTGCCTCATGAAGCTCGAAAACCATTTTTTGTGTGGTGCCTTATCAAATTTATCAAGAGGTATAACTTTGGTATGGTTTGAGTGGGAAGCCCAACCAAGGAATGAATTTTCCCATAGCCACTTGCATGTGTGTGTGAGTGCATACCAGCCATGAGTGTATGTGTCTCACCTTCTAGGACTTCTCACCCAACGAACAACCAATATTTTCATTACCTCAGAGTGAGTGTGCATTTTTGGACAAACAACTTAGACTCGATCCACATCGCATTGGACAAATGGTAGAAGCTTGATCCACCTCATTTTTATTTTTACTTGTTTTCCCTTTCTTTCAGTTATTGACATTGCATGATCATGTATCTTGATGTTGCATATTATACATATTGTGCATGCCCTTTTGTGCTTTTTTTGTTTTGACTTAGGATCTTGGATATTGGGGGCTTGGTTACCTCCTCAATATTTTTATCCTAGACCATCCACATTGGTACACCTAGACCCCTCTTGAATGTCTACTTTAGTGTGAGTTTGAAGCAAGTTCATCCTCTCACTAAAGTGGGGGATAGATGTAATGACAAAAAAATGGTATGCCTTTCCATTACTTTATTTAGGAATAATTAATGATAAATAAGACTTGATATAACATTGATCTAATGTTGTGATGAGTTTTACACATCCACATTAGCTTTTGGGTCCTTCTAAGCTAAATAAACTTAGCTTTTCCCTAATTTAATGTTATAAAGTGTATTTATTGACACCTTCACATTAAATTTAGGAGAATTGTAAATCAAAGTGGACTTAATCTAGTGTTGTAATGTTTTTTACACATTCACATGGGATTTAGGGCCCTTCTTAGCTAAATAAACCCCATTTTTCCTTAATTTAATGTTGTAAAATGTATTTATTTACACTTTCACATTGAATTTTGGACCCTCTTACATGTGTGTCCTTAATATCATAGTTAATAGGTCCCTATGACCCCATATTATTCATCCCAAGGAATATTTTAATAAAAACCTGACAATATCAACATCTTTGAGCTATTTTTGAGGTTTTAAGCAGGAAAATTTGGTTTTAATTTCAAATTTCTTCTATGTCAGCCTTTTGTTTGGTGTGGACCCTGATCATTGTATACTGTACACTCTTCATGTTCAAATTTTTCTCCTGCTTTTTCGCGGAATTACCGAAAAAGGGAAAAATCATCGAAAAGGGGAAAACCCCAACTTTGTATAACCCTAATCCGGAAGCTTCTAAAAAGCTGGTTATAAGGGGGTTGTAATAGAGTTACAGTAGGATAAGAAAATGTGATTTTTCACAATATTGTAATAGGGTTTTACACTGGTTAATGAAATCATTGGATGGCTGCGGTTTGGTGGATGTAGCCCACATTGGGTGAACCACGTTAAATTCTCTGTGTTATTTTTCTATGTGTTTTTATTTCTTGGTTTATTTGATAAAATCTGCATTTAGCTTTTATATATCTGCCAACAAAACCTAACAAGTGGTATTAGAGTGGGTTGTTTTTCGATTATCGTCTGTAGGAAATTCTCACGGTTGAGTGGGAGTCTCATGGTTAAGTGGGAGCAATGGCAGATGAGGATAAGTTGAAGGTTGATAAGTTCAATGGGCAGAACTATCAATTATGGAAGATGTAGATGGAGGACTATCTCTATCAGAAGGATTTATGGTGGCCATTGGAAGGGAAAACCAAGAAACCTACAGCAATGTCAGATGAGGACTCGAATATTTTGGATAGAAAGGCACTTGGCAGTATTCACTTATGCCTGGCACAATCGGTGGCGTTCAATATTACAATAGCAAAGACAACTCTAGAGTTGATGGAAACCCTAGCAAAGTTATATGAAAATAATTTTGCTTTGAATAAGGTATTTCTTATGAAGCGTTTATTTAATATGAAAATGGTAGAAGGTGGATCAGTTACTGATCATTTGAATGAGTTTAATACGGTTACCAGTCAATTAACTTCTATAAAAGTTAACTTTGATGAAGAAGTTAGGGCTCTTTTGATTATGTGTTCTTTGCCTGAAAGCTGGAATAGCTTGGTAATGGTTGTTAGCAATTTTGTTTCTAGTTCAAATACATTGAAATTTTATGATGTTGTTGGTGTTATTTTGAGCGAGGAAATTCATAGGAAAAGCTTAGGTGGAACATCCACATCAAACAGTGTTTTGAATGCAGAAAGCAGGGGCAGAACAAACGAGAGATGAAACAATTTTGGGAGTCGTGGGAAGTCACGAGGAAAATCAAGGGACAAAAGGTCCCAATCTAGAGACAAGAGGGATTGCTGGTACTGTGGTAAGCTAGGTCATGTAAAGAAAGATTGTTGGTCTCAAAAAAATAAAGAAGGAGACAAACAGGAAGGAAATAAAGAGGCAAATGTGGTAAGTAATAAATCTGATGAGGATGCTTTGATTCTTTCTCTTGACAATGCTGATGATTCTTGGGTGTTAGATTTAGGGGCTTCATTTCATGCTACACCCCATAGAAATTATTTTCTTGATTATGTCCAAGGGGATTTTGGGCTTGTTTATTTGGGAGATAATGAAACCTATCAGATTGTTGGAAAGGGAAGAATCAAGATCAAGTTGCAGAATGGGAATCATTGGCTACTACATGAGGTAAGGTATGTTCCAAAGCTAAAAATAAATTTAATTTTAGGAAGGCAACTAGATGATGAAGGTTGTGTTGTTACATTTAGTGATAAAAATTGGAAGGTTACAAAAGGTGCCTTAGTAGTAGCAAAAGGTGTGAAAGTAGGCACCTTATATCTTTGTGCAGGTCATACTATTCCTTCTACTTTAGCTATTGCAGATAAAAATCAATGTTTAGGAACAGTTGTTGCAGTTCAGCAGGAAGAAAATCAGATAGTTGCTGTGAATTCTGAATCAGCACTATGGCATAACAGACTTGGGCATATGAGTGCAAAAGGTATGAAAGTACTTCATTCAAAGAATGTTTTACCAGGTCTAAAATGTGTTAATATGGATTTTTGTGAAAGTTGTGTTTATGGAAAACAAAAGAGATTTAGTTTTCTCAAGGATGGGAAACAAAAGAAAGATGAGAAATTGGAGCTTGTGCATACGGATGTATGGGGACCAGCTCAGGTATCTTCTCTTGGTGGCTCTCATTATTATGTCACATTCATTGATGATGCAACTAGGAAGGTATGGATTTATTTCATTAGGCAAAAATATGATGTATTTGAAACTTTTAAAAAATGGAGAAGCTTGGTTGAGAATGAGATAGGTAAAAGGTTAAAATGTCTCAGATTTGATAATGGTGGTGAGTATTGCAGTAAAGAGTTTGAAGATTATTGTTCTTTTAATGGTATTTGTAGGCAGAAAATGGTTCCAAGGACTCCACAAGAAAATGGAGTGGCTGAGCATATGAATAGAACAACAATGGAGCGTGCACGAACTATGAGATTGCATGTTGGGTTGCCTTTAAACTTGTGGGAAGAGGCTGTAAACACTATTGTTTATTTAATTAATAGAGGTCCATCTAATCCTTTGGTTTGTGGTATTCTAGAGGAAGCATGGATAGGTAAGAAGGTGAGTTATTCTTTTTTGAAAACCTTCAGTTGTGAAGCATTTGCACATATAGATTCTGAAAATAGAACCAAGCTTGATGCAAAATCAAGCAAATGTATATTTGTTGGATATGACATTGATGAATTTGGTTATAGGCTTTGGGATTTTGAAAATAAGAAAATTGTGAGAAGCAGGGATGTCATATTCAATGAGAAAGTGTTGTACAAAGATCAGTTGCAGCAGCATGAGAAGAAAGAAAATGATTATGCAGTGTTGGATGATACTCCAAACAATGAAGTTTCAGTGGATCCTCATGCTCCGCAACAACAACAACAAGAAATACCACAAACTCCAGTGAATGTTAGATGATCTTCAAGGTTAAGTAGACCTCCAAATATATTTTCTCCCTCTTTGTACTCTATTTTATTAACTGATGCCGATGAACCATAATGATATCATGAAGCTATGCAGGTGGATACCAAGGTTCAGTGGGAGCATGGAATGGAAGAAGAAATGGACTCCTTTTTGAAAAATCAGACTTGGGAATTATGCAAGTTGCCTGCAGGTAAAAAGGCTTTAGCAAACAAATAAGTTTATAGGATGAAAGAGGAGGATGGAGGTAAGAAAAGATTTAAATCTAGATTAGTTGTAAAGGGATTTGCACAGAAACAGGGTATTGATTTTGATAAAATATTTTCTCTAGTTGTTAAAATGACCTCTATTCGTACTGTGTTAAGTATTGTGGCTGTTGAAGATTTGTATTTAGAACAGCTTCATGTTAAAACTACCTTTCTCCATGGTGATTTGGAAGAGGAAATTTATATGGAACAACCACAAGGATTTGAGGTCAAAGGTAAGGAGAAACTAGTGTGCAGATTGAAGAAAAGCTTATATGGCTTGAAGCAAGCACCTCAACAATGGTATCTTAAATTTGATAGTTTTATGGCTGAGCAAGGCTACAATAGGTGCAATGCAGACCATTGTGTTTATTTTAAGATATTAGGTGAAGATAGCTACATTATTTTATGTTTATATGTTGATGATATGCTTGTAGCTGGGTCTAACATGGATCACATAAAGGAGTTAAAACAACAGTTAAGCATTTTCATTTGCTATGAAGGATTTGGGGGTACCAAAACAAATCCTTGGTATGAAGATTAAAAGAGATAGGAAAAATAGGAAATTGTTTTTATCTCAGGTTGATTATGTTAAAAAGGTGTTGCAGAGATTTCATATGGAGAATGCAAAAGTTGTCAGCACACCTTTGCCCAGTCATGTAAAATTGAGTAAGGATATGTGTCCAAAGACACAAGAGGAGGAAGAAAAAATGTCCAAGGTACCATATGCTTCAGCTATAGGTAGTTTAATGTATGCCATGGTATGCACAAGACCAAATATTGCACATGTTGTAGGAGTTGTTAGCCGGTATATGAGTAATCCAGGAATTGAGCATTGGAATGCAATGAAATGGATTCTCAAGTATTTGAGAGGTACATCGGATAAATTTTTATGTTTTGAGGGCTCTAATACATATTTAAAAGGCTATGTTGACTCAAATTTGGTAGGGGATATCGATACCAAGCAGAGTACCATAGGTTATGTATTTACCATTGGTGGGACAACAATAAGTTGGATATCTCGGTTGCAAAAGGTGGTTGCTTTATCCACCACAAAGGAAAAGTATGTGGCTGCAACAGAGGCAGCAAAAGAGATGATATGGATGCAAATTTTCATGGAAGATTTGGGAAAACAACAGGCTGCAAATTACTTGTTCACAGACAGCCAGAGTGCTATACATCTTGCAAAGAATTCTGCCTTGCACTCTAAAACTAAACACATACAGTTGAGGTATCATTTCATTCGGTCAGTGTTGGAGGATGGACAGGTAAAGCTGGAAAAGATACATACAGATGTAAATCCAGTGGATATGTTTACTAACGTGGTGATAAGGGAGAAGTTGAGCTCCTCTTCAGCTTCAGTTGGCCTTCAAGGTTGAATTAAAGTATAACAAAGCAGCAGGGTCCAAGGTGCTTATTTTGAGTGGGAGTTGTAAGTGTAGCGGTGTCGTCCAAGTTTAGTCTCCTAGTGGGAGATTGTTTGGTGTGGAGCCTAATCATTGTTGGTATGTGGCAACTGATCATTGTATACTATACACTCTTCATGCAGCCCCCGAGAAAAAAATTTCTCCTGCTTTTTCGCAGAATTACCAAAAAAGGGAAAAATCACCGAAAAGGGCAAAATCCCAACTTTGTATAACCCTAATCTGGAAGCTTCTAAAAAGCTGGTTATAAGGGGTTTGTATTAGAGTTACAGTAGGATAAGAAAATGCATTTTTTCATGATATTATAATAGGGTTTTACACTAGTTAATGAAATCATTGGATGGCTGCAGTTTGGTGGATGTAGCCCACATTGGGTGAACCACGTTAAATTCTCTGTGTTATTTTTCTGTGTGTTTTTATTTCCTGGTTTATTTGATAAAATCTGCATTTAGCTTTTAGATATCTACCAATAAAACCTAACACCTTTGGGATCAAATAAATGGTCATTTGAGTGAATTTCCTAAATAAAAAACCATTTTGAATCATCATTTCATTAAGCATTCATGATATCAAGTCAAGTAAGCAATATCTAAGCATTCCAAGACTTCATAAGATTGTCAGGAGAGCATTCAAGATCATCTTTAAGGCATTCAAGGGAAAATTTCTTCATCAATTATGGCAGAAATTCAAGATCCATTCTCATGTCAAGCATATCAATCATCAATCATGTTATTGAGCTATTATTGTGATGTAGCATTGAAGGTCCAAGATCAAGCATTTTTCTACACCTATTGTCAAGATCAAGATCTACATCCTTCATGGACATTTCATGTTGAGTTTCATATTTACAAGACATCATTCAAGGTATCATTGTTCATGTTTCATGTTTCATTTTCTTGTTTCATTGTTTCATCATTCGGTTTAATTACCTAAAAGGGGCTTGACCAAGGAAAACCCCTATTCACTAACAATCAACAAGTTTTCTCCTCTTTACATGTGTGATTAGAGATCTAGGTATCTTGAAGCTTGAAGGGTCATTGAAGATTAGGTTACAAGCTTGTTGAAGTTGTCTCCCCATTTGCAAGGTCATAATCTTCACTAAAAGGTCACCTACAACCTCAAAATTAAAGTTTCATATCCAAAAACTTGGAGAAGCAAAAAGAGCAGACATTGAAGACTAGATTCAGATCTTGAAGTTCCAAAAAATCCAAATCGGACTCATTCACCGCAAGTGGCGAGTGAATCCCACTATGGGTGTTTTCCAGAGATCTTTGCCGATTTGGATACCATTTTGGCTGAAACTTACTCCTGTGCAGAGACCTAGATCTAGGAATAATTCTCCCAAAATGGTGAATGAGCCCCACTAGGCCAGAAAATCAAGTTTTTCAGGATTTTAGAGCTCTCTTCCATCTCCTTCAATTTTCCAAGTGCACACTTTCTATTTTACGACTTTCTATTTTGCTTTGTTTGCATTTCTAAGTCATTTAGTAAAGAATTGCATCAAACTAGGTTTTGCATCTCATCTTGCATGTCATACATTTTTCCAAGCCCTAGCTTGGTGGTGAACCCCTCATTAGATCATATTCAACCCCTAGTACAAACCTTCTACAAGATTTATTTTTCATTGAGATCTTTAGGGTTACCCTTGAGTGAAATTTGATTTGTGGGTGTGCTCTATGTCCTAAAACCATATTCTAGCACTCCATGCCACAAATTCATCATTTCACAATATTGCAGATATATATGAGTATCATGAAGGATAGTCAAGTAGTAGTAGTAGTGAAGTGGATTTGAAGGAGTAGTTACCACATAAACCACCAAAGGAGATTGAGCAGATTTTAGATACTAGAACTAGAAGGATCACCAAAAACAAATAGTACAAGGAGTATCTGATGAAGTGGAAAGGAAAATCAGCGGAGGATTCATCATGGATTTCTTAGGTTGAGTTGGAGTATCTTGGTTTTTCTCTTAGCCTTGAAAAGTGAGGGAATCTATTTTATTCCAACCTTGAGTTTCTAATGCAGGAGCATACCTAGTTGTAAAGTAATCCTATATCAACCAAAAACATTTATTTTCTTACATTTAATTCAATAGCAGTTTCAACATTTCATTATGCATTTCACCAAATTGGTGTTTCTTAGCTCGTAGATCATGAAATAGTATCTACACAAGTTCATCTACATATATCCAAATTTCAGATCATTTGCATTTGTTTTTCGAAAGTTATCACTCTCAAAATTTCATTGTAATTCATAGTCAGATTATTTGGGGATGACTTGGTCCAAATTTATTACTATGGACCTATTCCAAAATATTTGGAGTGTAATGGAACATCATACAAGAATATTGGGTCCAATGGGATCTATCTTGGAGATTCACAATTTATTTCATTTCACGAAGGATTATCTTTTCATTTTTGGAGGTCGACCTTCACATTGATCATTCATCAATTTTTGTAAACCTTTGTAGCTGATGCAAACCTTTGTTGGAGCTAGAGGATCATATATAATATCATTTGTAATATTCATTCATTAGTCATTAATTAGTCATTAATTAGTCATTCAGTTAGAGATAGAAAGATATTTAGAATTTCACATCAACCCTTCGGGGACTATAATAAGGCCATCGACCAATTGTAATGTTGAATTCCCTTGTGGCATGCTCGTGAGCCTTGATTATTCACCCATGAGGCATATGATGCATGTAATATTTCCAATTTAATAAAGATTCATATTCATAGAATGATTTCTTGTGTTATTTCTGTTGTGTTGACTCTAAGCTACATGGTTTGGACTGTTCTTTTTGAACCCTCCATCTGTGACTACACCAAAGATGAATTTTGGATCAAGGCCATGGAAGAAGAACTGATGTAGATTGAAAAGAACCAGACTTAGGAAATTTTCCCAAGACCAGTGAACAAGAATATGATTGGAACTAAATGGGTGTTCTGGAACAAGCTAAATGAGAATGGAGAATTTAGGAATAGGGAAAGGCTTGTGTGCAAAGGCTACTCACAAGTAGAAGGAATAGACTTTTAAGAGAAAATTTCTCTGGTGGGAAGGATGGAGGCTATTAGGTTGTTTTTGGATTTTGCAGAACATAAAAGTATTTCAAAGTTTAGCAAATGGATGTGAAGTTTACATTTTTAAATGGTAAGTTGGAAGAAGAAGTTTATATTGAACAACCAAAAGGCTTTCAGTTATCAGATAATCCCAATATGGTCTATAGACTAAAGAAGGAATTATATGGAATCAAGCAAGCTCATATATATTTGTATGCAAGATTTGACAAATACTTGTTGCAACAAGGATTCAATAAAGGTACCACAAATAGAAATATTTATTTTAAGATTGAGAAAGATCAAATCTTGATTCTAGTTGTGTACGTTGATGATATAATCTTTGGAGGAAATGAAGTTATGTGAAAGAGATTTTCAAAATAGATGCAAAATGAGTTTGAAATGTCAATGTTTAGGGAGATGAATTTCTTCCTTGGAATACACATCAATCAGATAAAAAAAGGTATATTTATATCACAATCAAAGTATGTTAAGGAAATTTTGAAGAAGTTTGGAATGGAAGACTCTAAACCATTATGTAATCTTATGGTTACTGGTTGCAAGCTATGTAAGAATGAATAATCTCCTAAGGCTGATCAAAACAAGTACAAATGAATGATCGATGAAAGGCTATACCTAACTACTACTAGACTAGATATCATGCATACAGTTTGTCTTGTGTCTAGATTTCAAGAAGATCCTAGGGAGTCACATGTGGCAACAGTAACAATAATATGCAGATACTTGAAAGGCACTTTGGAACATGGTTTATAGTAACCAAAGAATACTAATTTCTCTCTAAGTGCTTATACAAATGCAAATTGGGTAGGTTGTGTAGATGATAGAAGAAGTACAAGTGGTAGTTCTTTCTTTCTTGGAAGTAGGCTGGTGGCTTAGCTAAGTAAGAAGCAGGATTCAATGTCATTATCTACTACAAAGGAAAAATACATTACTGCAGCATCATGTTGCACATAGGTGTTATGGATGAAGCAAATATTGAAGGAAATTAGAATTTCATATGATGAAATAATTTTTATCTTATGTGACAATACAAGTGCTATCAATATCTCAAATAATATGGTAATGCATTCAAGGAAAAAAGAATATCTCAATCTGGTATCACTTTCTAAGAGAGAAGGTTGTAAAAAATGAGGTGACGTTGGAGTATGTGCCTACTAAGGATCAAGTTGCAGATATCTTCACAAAGGATCTTCCTAAGGATAGTTTTGAGTATCTCTAGGAGAAGTTAGGGCTTACCACCCCTCCTTGTTTCAATTAATATCCATAAGGTTATGTATCATTCCAGTGGATTTCAAGATTCATTCCTTGTTCTAGACTGATTTTGGTGGCTACCTCTCAAGGGGAGTAGGTAGTGGCATTGTTGGTTGTTGTAGCTAGGGAGAGTAAGTGTTGTCATTGTGTTGTATGTTGGTGTTGTCAAAGGAAGTGAAAGCTTGGGGTGCAAATTATTTATTGTCTCTTACAGGTGTTTCCCTTGGGGGAGAGAAAGTATGTGTGATTCATGTCAAAAGGGAAGAAAACAAAAGGAAATATGTGTTTTCCTTTTCCATTGATGTCAAAGGGGGAGAAATTTAACATAAAAACCTTATGAAGTAAGGGGGAGAAAGAGAAAGTGTTGGAAAGGATAGATTCTTGTGTAAGGGGGACCAGTGTCGACTAATGTATAGTACATGTGTTGGTGATCAGATTTGTTTTTGTTATTGATAATTTTTCATATCATGTGTTGCCATCAATGACAAAGGGGGATATTGTTGGAAGTTTGTGTTGTCATTGATGCCAATGTATTTTTCTTTTTCATTGATGTCAACCTATGGAGATTCTTTGATTGGTTGCATTATGTTGTCATTAGTAGTATCACCGATGTTAGAATTTAGTGTTTCTTTGATGAGCATATGTGTGTGGATGTTCAACCTATTATGTGGTTGAGATGTTGAGAATGTGTTGCAACTATTGTGATGGTGTTTGTGGTGCTTAGTTTCCAAGTGCTTTTCAGAAAATTTTAATAAGAGAGGAAATAGTATGGTAGAGTGTTCAGTGTGGTAGAGTAGTGTTTGGTGTTTTGATCTAAATTTCTTCATGGTTGAAGATCTACTTGTGTGTTTCAAATATGTTGATCATAGGTGTTTAGAGGTGTTATATCAAAATTTTCATGTTTTGGATCATTTGGTAGAAGAATTTATGTTCACCAATGTGTGAACTGTGATGCAGTGTTATCTAGGAGAAATAGTTTTGCTTCACATTTCCCAACGTTGTGGTTTCTGGTCTTGTGGATCTAGAAGTGTTCTTGCAATGTCTATATGTATATTTAGTCTAAGTTTTGGTGCTACACGAAGTTGGATTCATATTTTATAGTGTGTGGAAGGTTAACTGGGTGTACAAAATAAATATATTTCTCAAGTGTATGATGTTGAGAAGGATTTTTTGGATTTCAAGTTTTTGATGGAAAATTATAGATTGTGTTTAAGTGTTGTTTGTGGTCCATGAGTTGTCTTTGGATTTGAGGAAGAGTGTACTTAAATTTTTAATGGTGTTAACACAAGTTTGATCAACCTTGGGTGTCTACACTAATTACGGATATGCCTCGGTGATTGTGGAAGCATGGCATGATGTGTATATGTGGATTTAGGTCCAAGTTAAGGTGTTATGTGGTTCACCTTCATTCCTCTCTACCGATTTTTTTTTTTGGTGTTGACCTAATTTGAATTTGCATGTTTGAGGTGCATAGTTGACCTTGAAAGATCTTTCTAGAGATGTTGTGAATGGTATAAAAGGAATATGAATTTTTGGACAAGGGTGTGTAGATGTGAGGATGTGTTGAGATGTGAATTTAATTAGATGTAGAGATCTAAATTTTAGTTCCTATGACTCCAATGTAGTGAGTAGAAGGGTCTACATTTGTAGAGCACCTGAATTTTTTGATAGTAGTGAGCTGGAGGTTAATGATGGTACAAATTTTTATTGGTGGATATTATCTATTGCTTTGGGATGGATTTATCATTGTAACAATCTTCTATCTTGTTATTTCTAATCTAATAGTGAGCCATTGATAGTGAACCTATTGTATTTGGTGTTGCAATTACTTTATATTGTGAGCTAATACTCACTATGCTTTTTCCCTTCTTGGTTGTTCCACATAAACCTAGTGTTCTTATGTGTATGGA
Source organism: Sequoiadendron giganteum (assembly GCA_007115665.2). Taxonomy (NCBI): domain Eukaryota; kingdom Viridiplantae; phylum Streptophyta; class Pinopsida; order Cupressales; family Cupressaceae; genus Sequoiadendron; species Sequoiadendron giganteum. The sequence continues at coordinate 244,405,231 of CM021104.1, read as the reverse complement.
TGTGTTTTCATTACTATTTCTCATGTTTATATTCTTCTAACGCATGATAAGGCTTTAAAGGGTGTTAAGGGTTTAAGGATTAATACAAATTTAAATGTTAATGAATATTTTTATGTTTTAATGTACAAATGATTTGTTTCCCTCTTAGTTTCCTTGTGCATTCAAAAAATCCATGACTTACAAGTCCATTTAATATTTCCCCCAATTGGAGAGGCTCATGAGGAGGTGCCACTAGAGCATTTTTCATAGTTTTATTTCCTTCTCCTTTTGGTTTGGAGGTACCATCCTCTCCCCTTTCTTCTTCCTCTTCAATATCTTCAATGTCTTCAACATTTTTTCTTTTAGCTTGTTTCTTAGGCCTTTCCTACCTTTTCTTAGTAGCCTTGTTTGTTCCATGGATTCAGGTGTAGATTTTGTAGATTGAGTGGAACCAGATGGCTATGGATGACTTGTAGCTATAGAAGATGACCTGCCAGACCTTCTTGGAAATTTTCCTAGAATAGTTTCCTCAGGGTCTAAAGGAATATTTTTTGGAGCCTGAGTAGAGGTTTGAGGTCCCTTATTGGTTAACTATGAAATTCCCAACTTTTGAAATATCTTATATATTTTCTTTTCATGAGATTCTTCTACCTTTTCTAGATTATCTTGTCCATGATCTCCATGTAGGTTCCAAATCTCTTTGTAGATGGATCCTTAGGATTTTTAGTAGATTTTCAACATAAGTCTTAACTTCAATAGGTGAGATCTCATACAAAAAATTTGGAATCCAAGAGCTTCTTGGTTCCATAGCTTCTATGTAGTAATAACCTTATCAATAAGAAAGGTAATCTCATCCTTATGTTTTCTTACCAGATCAAATGTAATTATTTCCCTATCCTGCATTTCTTCTTTCAAATTCTTGAAGAATCCCCAATATGTAGAGTTACAAGATTGTCTATCATTAAAACCTCTCATGTGGTTTCTAATATATGCAACAACTAGAATGTGTTGTTGCAAGACCTTTCCCTTAAAGCTAGGCAGTTAATTCAAGAAGTAAAATTCCAATTAAATAATTGGGGACAAATACTTGAAGTTATATCTAGTCTTCTTGGTTATTTTGAGATTTCCAATCAGTTGTTCTCTCATGAATTCACATAGGTCAAAATCATTTCCTTCCTTGACCATTTGGTATGCAATGTGGATTGCAATTGTCAGTTGTTGAGACTTCTCTAATTGTGAAATACACTTTATATGCAATTCCCATGGAAGCATACTTAACACACAAATTATTTATTTAATTTATCCTTAGGGTTCTCTTGTCAAAATTTTCACCAACTAATTTTGCAACCCCTTCATTCTTAACTACTTTCATCACCAAGACTTGTTTGATTGCACATAACCTAGTAAAATCCCTAGTTGTATTGTTAGTGATCCTATAAGGTTTATCCAAGTAAATAATATTATCACAGATTCAACTCAAGACAATTCTTACCAATTCAATATTTTCATAGAAATTTAGGAATTCCTTCCATACATCTAACCCTTTTGTCGACACATTTTCAAACTTTAGTTTGTATCTGAAATCATCATCTAGAAAGGTATGGCTCAAATCTTCAAATTTCCTATGGTCAATTTCATCGATGGGGGCATGAAAGTAAATCCTCACATCCTTTATATGCACACCATTAGAAAATAATCTAGAAAAGGCACCATCTTTGTTTGTCTCCATTTCTTTGAATGGATACTTCTTGTACTTTGGCCTTGGCTTCTTAGTGACAAACTAATTATGGAGTAGCCATTTCAATTTATATTAAATTTTAGAACTATGGTTTATGAGAAATTTTAAAATACCTATGTATTTTATTGTTAGGGTTTCACCTTCAATGCAATTCCTCTTCAATTCACAAGCACCCTCAATTTCCTTCTGTAACGCCCCGCCATGCAACCCTAGAGGAAGTTGGAAACAACTACTTAAACAGGCTAATTTTTTTTTTGTTTAAGTACAATTAATATACAAGTTCGCTTCCCAATGCAAACATCCCCTAAGGTTACGAGACTAAGATTACTTATTAACCCACAAAAACATAAATGAATCCATAACATTTATCAATTCAAGAAATTAGTAACGCATACATCCCATACGAGATCAAAACATCAGAGCATACTAGATAAATTTCAAATTCATTTCACCATAATTAAATATTACAATTACAACTCTCATTCCCCGAATGAGGCAAGTCCAATAAATAAGGTTACAGATACAACTTCCACCTCGATATCAAATGAGGGGTAAAATAATACAAGATCAACTGAAATGAAATAAAGCAAGAACTGAAACTGAATCCAACGAGCTCTCCAACTGGAAGTCTCATCCACGAGAACGTGAAGAAATAACCCAATGGATTTAGGTGCACACCACCCAACCAGGTGGAACCCAAAGGTCCACCCCCCATGCTAGGAGATAGTAACAATGAATCCTAGCCAAGACCATCTACCTCTAGACATAGGCTAACACCAAACTGAACCAACCTAAAACAACCAATCACATGTACCTCACAAATACACACAAGTACAACACACGTACAAATCGGGTACAACATAAGTACAACACAAGTGCAACTCCATATGGTTACATTGCTTCTAGAAATAAAGCAGATCAAGTATGTTAAAAGAACCATAAACAAAATAATAAAATACCAACTCTAGTCACATCAGGTATGTTAAGGAAACCATACCCACCAAATCAAATACCAACTATTGTCCTAGACAGAGTGTCATCACATAGCTCATCATGGGTTATCCTTTGGGATTCTTCCTAGGCTCCGACCCCCACTATGGGTTATCTTGGTGGCCTCTACCGAATTCCTAGGCCCCATACTCACTCATGCGAAATCAAATACCTTTCGTATAGACAAGATAGATGACCTAGCCATTCCAAGCCTTCCCACTCATCCCAAGTCTAAACGAGCCCTTGTGTCTATGAGTGAGGCATAATTATCTTGATTAGTGAGAAGTACCACATAATCTTCTAAGTTTTGTTTTAGTTATCACTTGATTAAACCACCTCCGAAGGTTACCCAGTTTACCTCTTTCGGGCTCTGGCCCCTACCACTATTCTACTTGACAACACACATACCATCCAAACACCAAGGGTACAAAGTGCAACAAACAAGATACTATGACCACTCCTTTCTCAGGAGGCGACAAAAGATAAAGCCATTTCCAAACACTCGAGGTAACAACAATAACAAGACCACTCCTTACAAGGAGGCACACATCACATAATCCACTCCTTCCATAGGAGGCACAAAACATTCCCGTTCGTGGAAATCGAGTAACAAAAATGACATAACTTCATGCACTACCCAAGGAAAAAAAAACAGTCATCAATACAATCGACAACCTCCGACCTCTAGGGTCCTCTGGAAGACTTACCTGGTAAGGACACAATTAACCCATCTCCCAAAACAAGAACACGAAGGGAATATTCACTGAAGGCACATGAAATAAACTACCTTTGGATCCTCTAAATCCATTTCCTCATTACATTCCATAATTTATTACATAGATAAAACTGAATTAAAAATTCATCTTTTCAGATAAGGGAGAAATTAACACTAATATTTAATTCCCTAATTGCTCTTAATAAAATAAACATTTTCAACTATAACTTAGAACATTTCGTTTTAAAATAAATAACCGTTTGTCCTTGCAAACTAAATCATTATAAAGCAAATCAATTAATTTCGTTATTAACACATTAATTACAAATCCAACATTTGCCCCTTTTCAAATCTATTGTTTTTAAATAAGATCAATAATTTGACTATTACCCAATATTTTAAATTTTTCAATTAGATTTAAATCAGATCAAAAATTGAACCTTTGCACTTAAATTTAAATTTCACAACCTCATTCAAATCAAACATCATTTAAAATAATATTTTAATATATGTATATATTTAGAAAAATTATATATACATATATCAAAATAAATACACAACAAAATAAATAATATCATAATACTATATGAATATAATATAAAATATTAATATATATTTTATTTATACATATTAACATTTTAATACTATATTAATATAATATTAAAATGATATATTCATCTTTTAAATTTATTTTTCTTTTATTTTATTAAAATTGCCCATGCCTCGGGCCACACGTGCGCCCTAATCCTTATGGGCGGCTGGCTTTTTCCCTGGCTGCAGATTTTTGACAGTGGTGGCGGATGGAGAGGGCGGTTAGGGTTTCGATGGGGAGAACTTGCCAACACAGTGGGGCGGACTGTGGGAATACACAACCGACCCCATTTACATGGGGCGGTTGTGTATTCACACAACCCTTCCCCACTCCCCACGTAGTGGTTAGGGGGGTCGCACTGGGCACGACTCCCTCCCCACATGCCTCCCATGGGGGGCATGGTGGGGAGGTGAGCCCCCAGTGCCGCCTCCCACAAAAACTTGTTTTAAATTTTTAAATTTTTTTATTTATTTTTATTTTTTAAAATACAACTTGTGGATTTTGAAATCCGCGCCTCTTCTCAAGGGCATTTTGAAATATTTCAACAGCATAATCTTAATATAAATATTATATATATATGTGTGTGTATATATATCAGTATATATACATACATATATATATATATATAAATCCCCAAATGATAATTTGCATGATTAATTGAGAAAGAAAATATTTAAAACCCAATTCCAGCCAAGAACACAAAATTTTTATGAGAGAACTCAAACAAAATAGGGGTTTAAAATATGCTACAATTTTTATCATGAATTTTTCAACTTAGATTTGGCTTTTAAATTTTCCCACATGATTTTCAACATCAAAATATAAATGAATACACATTTTTCTTCAAAACAATCAAATTTACAAAGAAGGAACCTAGTTTTTTTTCCTTGAGTTGAGAAGATCCAAAATGGTGCTTAGTTCCCAACCTTGCTTCCCACTTCAACTCCACAAATTTTCACAACTTAAAACAAAAACCCACCAAATCCAACAGTTCTTCCTCTTTCCATTTCAAACTTTTTCCAAAATTTTCATGATCCAAATTGAAAAGAAAAATTTCAAACATAAGGATAAAACCCTAAAATTCCTACAACCACCCCCATAAATTCTCCAAAACAAAAAATGCAAAATATCTCAATTTCTTCAATTTTTTTTGAATTCAAACTTTTTGATTTGACTTTTAAATCATTTTTCTTATTTTTTTTAATTTCAACAAATATCCAATAATTTCCAAAATGAATTGCTTAATTCAAATTAATTCAATAAAATAAATCTAATCCAAGATTAAATTATTTTATTAATTAAATTAAATTAATTAATAACTTTAAATAACATTTTCCATATTATAACCAGATTAATTAGATCAACCTCTTAAATACATAAAGCCATTTAATTACCCTTTTTCTAACTTGAAATTAAATAATGAAGAGAGGGAACAATATTCAAAGCAACACAACCCGATAGACACTTGACGACATACTAGGACTAGGGTCATGACTTGGCACATAAAACCTAGCTACTATCTCCCAATCGAATACCGTTGGGCATTGAACATGCTCCAACCTGTGAAACTAGGTGGAGTCAATGTCTTGTACCTGTCAACCTGAAAATCAAGTAAACAACAACATATAATATGAATAGCATAAAATACACACCATGAAGAGGAAATCTCAGAATCGTAAGGCGCTCGCAAGCGAGTGATGCGATCCGTCCCCTTCACCAATACAATATTACTAACTGACGAATCTAACATCATTAATATGATCAAACCATAAAACATCATTAATTCAAATGTTCATAATGTTTAATCCAAAGCATGGCACAATGATAACATCAAGATCAAATACCATCACAAAAAAATATCACATTCACATTGCTTACAGATAGCGATCAAATAACAACTGAGTTCTTAGTCAAAGCACTTAACAGAAAATAAGGCATAACCAACCAAACACTGTTCGGTCAAAAGAGCAAAACGGAGGGGTCTTACACCTTCTCTTCTCAGCTCTGTCTATAAATTATTTGGCTCAAATGAACTTAGGAAGTGAAAATAAATCATAGTAAATCTCATTTTCCATAACATTCCATATTTAATACACCTTGTCCTTGTTAGGTAAACAACTACCAAAGTGCTTTGTGTCTTTATAGAGATACACATTTATTCTATAGTCCTCCACAAATAATGTTTTTTCTCTGGATATTCGATCTACAAATTCCATCTTACTCATCAATCAAATTATTTAGACCATATATTTCAAATAATCTTCCATGTTGTAATGATAACCATCTTATTCTCTTTAGGGGTTGAGAGACTTTGCAGATGATAGCTCCCCTTGAGCCAATGTTATATCTTAGTCAATCATGAGATCTTGTGCATAATGCACAAGCACAGTGTCATCCTTCATTCCATTCTCTTTCCCTTGTTTCTTTCTCTAAACTTTTGTAGCTTCCTTCTTTTCTTCTATCTTATTTTTCTGAACATGTGGTTTCACATAACTACTTTTTTAGAATCTTTCTTTGTTCCCAAATTTATTGCAATTTTAGCAAACAATATTATATTCCGGTGCTAAACCATTTATTCTTATTTTATTTTTATATTAAACAACCCTATGACCAAAATTATTGCATGCAAATCAATAGCCATAAAATGAGTGAGACACCACAAAATTATGTCTTGAATGTACTATTTTCATAAAGGATTGCACCTAGATGATAAGCTTTAAGGCTCAGCAATCCCATGAAATATGGAAACATATTTGAGCCTATGGGTTGCTCATAATGAAGATGAATCTCTAGATTATGGGGTGTTTCCCCTTTAGATCTCCTAGAAACTAATAAATTTTATGGGAAAAAGGAAGAAGGATAACTGATAAAAGGGAAAAAACTAGTTCTAGGAGGTGATGCACCAAAATGTAACTAACATGTAGCTTGATTCACAACTACTTCTCAAAAGATGTATTTACACAACTTATTTTGGGAAATCCAATCACATAAATACTTCATAAAAAGGCTTCAAAAATCTATCTACTTTAAAGGAAATCAGTATTTTCACAACTTGGAAGATAAGACAAATCAATTGCACAACCTATGACCTGTGATGATTAACTTCTTTTGTATACATGCAACCATGAATGAAATAAAAATTTAAAGGTTTTGATACTAAAAAACATCAAAGTTTCATCAAAATCATTTGTAAGAGAAACAACCCCTAAAATAGAGATGGTAAACTCTTGATTTTATTGAATAAGAGAAGGAATCTCTATAATAACTAGAAAAATAATATAAAAAAATCTAATGTTCTATCAAACTATAAAAATGTATTGAGCTACAAAACTCTATGTCTCTCTGGAATATGCAATAGAGAGCGAAAAGCAAGAACTGAGGAAAACATAAGTTTTTCCCTCCTAAAATACAAAATCAATCCCAAAGTGAGAAGAGGAGTCAACCGCAGTCAACTACACTCCAAAATATCCATCTCATGAAAAAAATAGAAAATCCTAGAAAAGGGGGCTCATAATTGCTCCAATTTGAGGTAATTTAGCTCGAAATTCCCCTCTCAAGTTGTTTGACCAAAGAGAACTCCAAAATTAACTCAGGTTGACTTGAAGTCAAAGATAAACACCTCAGTTCTACTCCTCCTTCTATTTTTGCATGATTTTGGGACAAGAATTAACTATTTGAACAAATATTAAAGACAATCAATTATTATTTTCTTTAATAAGTGTTATGCAACTATTTATTTCTTGCATTACATGACAAATATTAGAGTAATTTATAAAATATCACCTTTCGTATTTGTTTACATATTTATTTTTGCTTTAATCTCATGCAAAAATACAAGGGGTAGATTTAAATTATCCTTATGACTCCCATCGACTCATCTCTCACTAGGTATTTGGAAAGAAAATATTAAGCATGGCTTAGGTACTAGTCATCATACAATTTATGAAATAAAAGTGAAATAAATCACTTTGGTTGGCCAAAGTTAGGGTTTGATTTGAAAAACTCAAAAGAAGTGTTTAACCCAACTCACGAGATCACTTTTCATTTGTTTTTACCTTCAATATTTCATGTTATTGCTCTACTGCCAAGGGTTTGAATATTTTAGAACTATCTGCATGGTTGAATGCATCCTTCTTGCTGGTAAGCCATTCTCTATGAATGAAAATGATGATATTTTTTTAATTTGTGAAAGAAAACACTACAGGCACTCTAGTTGTGAGAAAAGGATGATGAAAACTAAGTATTTTCTATGGTATCCATGATCATGGGGTCTTGATACTTCTTTATCTCTTTCCTTTATTTTATCTCCATGCTTTGTTGAAAATGTATGATATTTCTTCATTTCCTGGAAACAAATGATGAAAATTCCTTTATTCTCTATGTTTCTTGGAAGTGACTTTATAGGTTTTCACTCTGGATGACACTATTTTCATAGGGTTTCAAAACCAATTGCAACCCCCAAACCTCTACTAGGTCGTGTTTCTTCTTGAAGAAACCCTTCACTATATTATTGGGGTTTGAGAGAAAAAACCTAGATCTACATATTTTCTTGCTCCTTCTAATGTTGTCATGTTACCACTGTCTTATTCCATCTACCTTTTGACATGATCATGAAAATCTCCCAAGGTCTACTCATAACATTGTGTCTTCATTGTGACTGTCAAATCTCTTATCATGTATTACCAAAATTGCATGCTCATACAAAGCAGTAATTTCATTTTCACTATATAGCTTCAAGATAAAGACACGATGCCATTCCATAAATACCTTATCTGATGCATAACCAGATTACAATGTACTGTGGCATCATGCATGTCTTCTTATACTAAAATATGACATCTTAAGAAATTATCGCTATCCATTGTATACTGTTGTGTGGAGTTGTTGAAAAATTTCATTACTCTCTCAATATGATTGAAAAATATTTCCTTCATAAGATTTCCATTCACTCTTCATGACCTTTTCATCAATCTTCATGTTGCTGGTTAATCTTCATACTTACTAGAATTTGCCTCATAATACTGTCATGGTTGCCTCTTAAAATATTTTAATGCTTTTGTAACTCACTGTGTTGGCACTGTGATGTTTTATTTAATGCATCTTTAGGCATTGCCTATGGTTGTATTTTATGACTGTGACTATGTTTAAAATATCCACTATCTCCTTGATAGGGGTTGTAATGCTCCTTTGCATTTCAAAGGGTTTAATCCAAGCCCTCTAGTGATTGTGATGGTCACCCATGAGGGAAATAACCTTAGAATCTCTTAATTATCACCTAAACATTACTCTAATGGAACTGTCTTAGAATGAATATTACTTCTATGACTATCCTTTACATAGGTTTATGCTTTAACTATCACTATACACTGATGACTATCTCTCTTGGTTATTTTCTTTTTCTAGTACGTATTCTTTTGGACTTCATTATGAGAATGAGTATGATGGAGCTCTTGTCTTGTACACATACAATGCTCTATCCTTGAACATTATCATCAAAAACCTCCATCTTGGTTGTGTTGATGATGATTTTACTTTTATTAATAGCATGAATAAATTCTCCATAGACAAACCGCAAAGAGCCTATCCTTCTTGAAAGATGTGGAACAAAGAAAATCTAAAAGGGTAATATGTTTTAATAGGAAAAGATTGACTTAGTTCAATCCCAAGTCTTTGGTAGTTAGGTCGTGACCATACTAGGTTCACTCTAGGTTATAATGTGATATTGATGTTAATCCCAAAGGGAATATGGTTGTTTAAAATCATTTATATTAGACACAGAGTTTTCAATTGGATCGTAAGAACAAATATCATGAAATCGAAAGATTTGAAATAATATTTTGTGAACATCAACAATTTCTTTGCTACCACTTAAGTAGATTTAGCATTAAGCATTCAATAATTTAATAGAAAAAAATTATTTTCAATAAATTTCCATTCATTCATCTATTTTTTGGAATATTTTTCAAGAATTTAAACATCTATTCTAAAAAAAGAATTAAAATACTAAAAATTAAAATGTCTCCCAGTTATTCTCCACACATGCCCCAAAGAATTAACCAAATCAAAGAAAATTGTTTTATACTCCACCAGATTGCTTCACAGCTACATATAAAATATTGTGAGCTTTTAAAGAGAGGGGTTTTATTTTGGACATCGAGTAGGTTTTGTATGCACCCTTAAACGACACATCACACAGTCTTGTTCAAATGAACTAACAAAACTAGCTAAAAAAGATTCATGAGATAGGTAGCTATCAAATTGGCTCTGATATTAATTAATGTATATGTGCATACAAGTTTTTAGACTGGAATGATTCAGAAAATAGGAAAAAAGAACAAAACTTAGAGAATTTTTGGCTCTTTTGACATCCACAAATTTTGAACATAACTTAAAAAGAGGTATCCTCTGGCCTTTTATAGAACACAAGTTACAAATAGGATACGACAAATACATGAGAGGAAATCCAAGGGACAAATCACATCAAGGCATGTGAAATATAGTGATTGGAAAGAGAATTGCAATTGAAGTTAATGAAGGTCAACTCCAATTGCACATTGAAGTTCTTCAGGCTTTAATCTTTAATCATCATCGCCAGGATGATGCTTTGAATCAAAAAAGTGTGTAGTAAATTACCATTTATTCAGAATGATTACTTTATCACTTTGTTCCCACACTCAGTTCTGCTTCAAGATTTCTATTATCAGGAATGGGCTCTCCCAAATATTGGAATTTTTCTCCACTGCATGTACAATACCGAGATCTCCAACATTCTGATGGACTTAAAGCCCTCTTCCTTATAACCTCCCAGTGTACGCAACCCAACTTGGATATAATTCTATCCATGATTCAAGTTTTCTTGACAATCCATACCCAAACTTTGCATCACAATCTACATCTCCTGCAATCACAAATTCCACTCATTAAATCCCTTTTAAGGAAAAAAAACATTTATAAACATCTCATGTAAATAAAACCATTATTCAAATGTTATAACATAAATTTCTCATAAATAACACACTTTCTAGCATATCATAAATCCTTCCATGATTATCTTCTACATATACGAGGTCACTAGACTATCAGACTCATTAGATAACCATAAAATCTTAAAACATCACTTTACATCGCTACCCGGTACCTGGTACCCGATACCCGATACCCGATACCTGATACCCGATATTCAGCTTTACCCATGAACTTTTCCCGGACTTTGGTTTTACCGGACTTCCATCTTACCAGACTCCAAATATCGGACCAGAACACTTTGCCCATATTTGCATCACCTTTTCCACCTTTTCAAACATTCTTAGTACCCGAAACACTTACATTACGAAGTACTCCTTGATTAAAGGTTTCCCTTTACTTTTTACTTCTGGCAATTTGTCAACTAGCTAGCTCCTACCATAAGAGTTATATATATATATAATTTTTCACTTGGGTCCCTAAGTCTTATAGTCTTGGGGTGTGTTGTGAAATGACACAACAACTTGCAACCCATAAAACCAAATTTAAACAAAATTTTAAATTAAATCACTAGTTGTAAATTATAATTTATGTATATTTTAAAACAATAATTTTTACCTTTACCTAGATTCTGGCACAAAAAGTAAAACTCCCTTGGAAACATCTGTGTGTGCTCTGATTAATTCCAATTTTTAGGACTCAGTAAAAAGAATCAGTTCATTGACATTGAACTGCATAATATGGTAATCCTCCAAATCCAAACAGGGATAGATACTTGTTGCCAGTCAAGTGTCCATAGCCCCGACAAGGTTATCTCCGTAATTTCCCCCAAACATAGCTCTACTGCTAGCTAGGTGTCTATAGCCATGGTAGGGATATTTGGATAGCCTAAAGAGTTGATTTCCTTTTTTTATATAGATATTGCAATGATAGGCCATTTTTTCTTTTGATATTTCAAGAATAACTAATTTTCAACTTGCAGGCAATGAAGCCCGCTATTAGGTTGGGAATTATAGTGGTAGAAAAGGTTACCTTCTGGTTTTTCATTCAATGCAAATCCCTTCATCAATTCACCATTTCCCAAAAATTCATTTAATAACTCCCTGTTGGTGCATATTTCTAGCTAAATTTCACCACTTTATACCAAATCCTAGCTAACTACAACTCGCTATGTGTTAAAAAATATGCATAAATTAAAATTTAGAAATGAACAATTTAATCACAAAATTAAATCTAAATTTAGAAACATTAGTTACCACCCTTCCAATTAAATCTTATGGAAATTGCTAAATACTCAGCTAGCACTTCCGATTTGACGGTGTTGCACCTCATTAATGGATCAGAAATGTCATGATTATATTGAAACATGATCACATTATTTTTCATTAAATTCACACACCTGACTTTTCACGTATCATTTCTTTCAACTTATCCGGGTGATGACGTGTACTACCATATCAGCTTCATTTTCCTTTCTTCTTTGCACACATAAGCACCTCCATAATTAATATGGCTAAAAAAAATGAAATGACCACTATTAACCTTGAAATCTTCAACTTCCTTGATTCACAATCTTTGTACTACTCAAATTTGAAGCAATTTATCATCAACTGTGTGTAAAGAATTAATTTGATTTAACATTATATTTTGAAGATAATTATCAAGTTTCCAACTTGCTTATGATTTCCAAGACTTCATTCGAGGAAACTATGTACCATAACTTCCTTACGACTTTCTAAAAATTTTGTGCTTCTTCTTGAATTCTTCACACTTTTTCTTAGCTTTCTTTTCTTGTTCTGCATTATTTTTTCTCTATTTATTCTCACTTGCTTCTAGGCCATGGATAATCCAATTTTCTTAAGCTATTCTCACCACTAGAATATTTTCTTAGGAAGTATCACACCGCAAAGGATTGAAAAGGTTTTCTTCATTCGGACTTCCAGTTTCACTGTACCAAACTTGTGCTTAGTTCTTGGGGAAAAATATGTTGAATCCAACTGCTACTTTCGCTTTTACTCTAATGTGGCTTCCCATTTTGTAGTGTCGCTTCTGGATATTGGGCTTCCTATGGAAGATGTTTGCTCGACTGCCAATTTGATAGTAAGAGCTGAATATTTGGAGAATCTAGATACTATTTTGTTTGTTGCACACCCGACCATCGGAATCCCTTCCATGGATGATATTCCTTGGTTCCTAGAACATAGGGAAGTAGTTCCACTCTTTCCTTTCCTCATTGAACTCCATATTCATGACTTTGAAGTTCACTAGGAACTCGTCTACATAGGGTATTTAGCCCTGATAGATGAGGCATCCCATATCGACTAAATTGCTACTACTATCTATAGCTAGACTTACTCTTTTTGACTATTTTGATCTTTTGAAGCAAGAATTTTGTTACTCATGTATATACATGATACACACACACATATATATAGCTTTTAGTACATATTAAAGCATGTATTTACTATGCATGGTTTTATCATTTTGCATTTCAAAACATAATTTTACAAATGTTTGAATTAACTCTCATGTGTAATATAAGTTAAGTAGAATTTGATAATTCAGAGGCCAAAAGAAAATAAAAGAAAAAGAAAGAAAGAAAAGTGACAACAAAGAAAAGAAAACAAAAGAAAACAAACCCTACGAAGAAAAGAAAACTAGCCCTAACTAACCAAACTTCTAATGTAACAAGTGATTAACCCTAACAAAAAAACTCATTCTAATTTCTATGACTATTTCCATTGTCATTTTGGTACAAATTACAATAGGTTTATCCTTAAATTCATTCAGAAAAATTTCAACAACTCTATTGTAACAATGAATTATTTTAATTTTTTTGCATTTAATAATCATAAATTCAAAAGTGTACTTACCAATGGCTTGGCTCATATGTATGAAAACAACCTCATTAAAGGTTGATTGCACACATTTCATCTAATGTGGCCATACTCTACCTTCTTCCAGCCCTGTTTCATGGTTTGTCTTTGTACTTTGTTCATTTCCATGAACGGTTGTGTCCATTTCTCAACTTTCTCCTCCAAAAATCTTCATGTCTTTGGTCCTATCTTCACTTTTCACTTTGTTAGACCAAGATATATCACAATTTATATTATTATCAAAGAGAGAAAAAGTAAAAGCTTGATACTATGTATCTTGCATAAAATCAAGAAAATTTCCTTTTTTAACTTGTAAATTTTCAACTTGGAGAAAAATACACACATCTCCTGCTTGATTTTCCCACTCCTTTTCCTCATTTGCATTTTACACGTATAAGGAAAATGATGACTCATCAATACCGTTTCCTCATTTTTGATGTGATGTTTCTGAATCTTGACATTCTTGCTTATTTTCTTGCAAAAGTTAAGGATTTTCTTTATAATAATTCTAGTTATCAAACTATCTTGATGTATTGGCTAATTTTTTAATATTTCCAATTCCACTAGGGTTGCACACATTTCTCACTAAAAATTCCTTTCTTCTAGAAGTTAGGACTTCTTATGTTAACTGAATCACTTTACACATGTCCAAGCTTACCCTAGTTAAAAAAATCAGAATCAAGTTCAACATGATCAGTTGTATCATGAATTCTACACTCGGTGACTCTACCAAAGGTGAATAAACTCAAAGGATGTAATCTCTAGTTAAATTTTTTCCAAAGTTTCTCAACTTCCATACTGAAATACCAGCTTACATTCAATTTCACTTTACAAGTTTCCTTCTTAAACTCAAGACTAATATAAAATTCAAAATAAACCTCCTAGCGCCCTCTCCTGTCGACAATGATTTTACTTGCAGTAATAGGGCACATACATTATTCACAGATAAACTACAAATAGCCTATCCTTCTTGAAAGATATGGAACAAAGACAATCTAAAAGGGTAATCTATTTTAACAGGAAAATATTGATTCAGTACAATCCCAAGTCTCCGATAGTCAAGTCTTGACCATACTAGGTTCACTTTAGGGTATGATGTGATATTGTTCTTAATCTCAAAGGGAATATGGTTTTTTTAAATCATATATATTAGACATGGATTTTTCAAGTGGATTATAAGAACAGTTATCATGAAATATAAAAATTTGAAATAATATTTCATGAACACCAATAATTTCTTTGCTATCACTTAAGTAGATTAGCATTAAGCATTCAATAATTTCAAAGAAAATAAAAAATTTTCAATAAATTTTAATTCATTCATCTATTTTTTGGAACATTTTCGAGAATTTAAACATCTATTCTAAAACAAAGCATAAAAATACTAAAAATTAAAATTTCTCCCAATTATTCTCCACACATGCCCCAAAGAATTAACCAAATAAAAGCAAACCGCTTTATACTTCACTAGATTGCTTCACAAATACATATAAAATGGTGCGATCTTTTAAAGAGAGGGGTTTTATTTTGGACACCGAGTAGGTTTTGTATGCACCCTTAAATGATGCAACACATAGTCTTGTTCGATTGAACTAACAAAACCAGCTACAAAAGATTCATGAGATAGGTAGCTATCAAATTGGCTATGATATTGATTAATTTCTACGTGCATAAAATTTTTTAGAATGGAATGATTCAAAAAATATGAATAAAGAAAAAAACTTAGAGAAAATTTGGCTCTTGGGTGATCCCACAATGCTGGTTTATAGTTTTTGGGAGATTCTGATTTTTGCTGAAATCACATATTTTTAGAAAATATAATGATTTAAGCCTTAAATATTTTCATTTGAAGGATTCCAATTGAATAGGGTTTGATCAAACCACCTTAGATCAAACCCCCTTGGATAAAACCCCACTAGTTTTAAACCATACCTATAATGGATTCTCCTTTACACCTATCAAAATGATGATAAAAAACCACTTTTGATTTACCTTATGGGGGATCAAATGAATTCATTTAAAATTTACTCTGGGAGGTTATAAGGCAGAGAGCTTTGAGTCCACTGGAATGCTAGAGATCTCAGTATTGTACATGTGGTGGAGACAAATTCCAATCTTTGGGAGAGCCCATTCCCAAGAGTAGAAAGCTCGAAGCAGAACTGAGTGTGGGAATAGAGTGACCATCCATACCTGAACTTTGCATCACAATCTACATCTCCTGCAATCAAAAATTCCACTCATTAAATCCCTTTTAAGGAAAAAAAACATTTATAAACATCTCATATAAAACCATTATTCAAATGTTATAACATAAATTTCTCATAAATAACATGCTTTCTAGCATATAATAAATCCTTGAATGATTATATTCTACATATACTAGGTCACCAGACTATTGGACTCATTAGATAACCATAAAATCTTAAAACTTCACTTTACATCGCTACCCAGTACCCGGTATTCAGCTTTACCCATGAACTTTTCCCGGACTTCAGTTTTACTGGACTTCCATCTTACCAGACTCCAAATATCGGACTGAAACACTTGGTCATGTTTGCATCACCTTTTATTCCTTTTCAAACATTCTTAGTTCCAGGTATTCGATACTCAGAACACTTACATTACGAAGTACTCTTTGATTAAATATTTCTCTTTACTTTTCACTTCCGGTGATCTTTCAACTAGCTAGCTCCTGCCATAAGAGTTATATATATCTATATATATTTATTTATTTTTTGCACTTGGGTCCCCAAGTCTTACAGTCTTGGGGCATGTTGTGAGACCACACAATAGGTTGCTTTTTGTAGGTCTTCAAAACATTCCTTCATGGACTGCACTATCTGCTTTCAATATCCCAAGAAACTTCCTTTAGATGCATAGATTCTAGTTGTCATTTTTTGCTTTGATAATCTACATGGTTTTTTGTGCTCCATCATTATAGGCTACCCTTTTCATCATTTCTCTCATTCTTTAAACAAGTAGCATATTTTTGCTTAAAATTTGTCGTACCTATTCTTGGAACTTGTTCATTTTTAGTTTCTAAAAGTTTGTATTGATTGTTACCAGTGACATATTCACTACCGTCTTTTGTATAAGCATACTTACCAATGTCCTTTTTGAATTGAATATCAACCCTTTGCACAGTCCTTGACTTTGCAGTTGAATGAAAAAATCTAGTATTGTATTTAAGCCTTCAAAGGAAAACATGGCCACTGTTCACTATTTCTTAACACCACTGAGGACTTTTATTTGAAGAAACTATCATGCATTAATTTAATCCATTTCTATATATAAATCTCATTGTTGCCCTTTTTCATACTCATAAATCTTGTCTTTAATTTCTACTGACCCTGGCATCTTCATTTTCTATGAAACTCCCCGTGGTTGAGTTATCCTTTCTTTGACTGAAAAATTATAAGTTCCTTACTACTATCAAAACTTATCAAATTCAAAGGCCTTCATACTTTTTTGATTTTCATGTTCCATCATCACTCTATCCTTCATCTATGAGGTGAATTTAATTTACTGAGTTCTTCCCTTTGTCATTAGCATGCTCTCTCCTTTGTATTTGGAAAACCATTATCTACTGTCAAACTTTAAGGTGACTACCCCCATTTTCATGTAATTCGCCTTTGAATGTTGAATTTTCCCCTTTTGACCAATCTTATGTGATATATTCTTCATTGTTGTCTACCTTCTTGTTCATTTGATAGTCTCTATCACTTTTACAAGGGTTGTCATCTTCACCTCATGCCTTCTATTAGAGCAATTTGAGTTACTACACTATCTTCTAGACCTCTTGAAATTGTCCTCATGATGACTACCTTTATGATCACCATAGTGAGCACCTTTACTCATGGTTATTGCATAGTAGTTGTGACTACCTGGATCCATGATTACATAGTTTATTGAGATTGGTCATAGTCCATTCTGTTGTGTAGTGTCAAGATTGTCTTCATAAGGTTCCCATGCTATGACTTCTTTGTTGGTTTGTATGATGAGATTATACCTATACCTACACAATCAACAAATAAGTAAAGAAAACTAAGAATCCAAGAGCTTCTTATGATGATTAGATAATCTTTAATTTTCTTGGATATTCATATATCTATGTATTTGATCTTAAAACACCTTTAACTCTCTGAATTGATGCTTAATAAGAGACAAGTTGTATATCTGATGGTTTTACATATAAGAGACATGGAATCCTAAGCTCTAACATCACTTTCTTTATCCCTTGTAGACACCTTTGGAGCTATCAACAAAGGAATCGAAGATGCAACTGATTAAAAATGGGGTTCTTCATTCAGGCAATGACGAATCCCTTTTCTCTTACATGTTCTCTTTTACTTTCAGATGTACAATTTATCTTTTATTACATCTTATTCAGTTATTCCCATGGCTTGTGTGGGAAAATTATAAGCATATTTCATGTAATGAATTTAAATAGCTACTTTATGCAAAATTGTGTGTAATATTCCTCCTTTTTGTAAGAAATTGCATAATGAAAAATGAAAATTCATTTCTTGGCACTATTTTGCATGATTATGAGTAACTTTAGCAAAATATTTTGTGTACCTTTCTCCTTCTTCAAAGTAGAAAAAATCAGTGTTGTCCCAACCTAACCTGATTGGGCTAAAAAGAACAATTAAGTAGCATTTTTGGTGACCTCTACTATATGCTTGCCTGCTAACCATCTTGGACCAGTAGCATAAACATATCCATTGGGAATAGGAGTAAATTGGATTGTCTTTTGCAACTCAAAAAATCCTCTATAACTTAGCTATTAGAATTTGAACAACAACAAAACAAAACTTAAAAGAAAACTATAATGGATATGAATAGGGCTAGCAAACTATGCAACAACACTTCTTGGAAAATGAAAACTGAACTGAAATAGATGTGCAATCAACACTTATTAAAAAGAAAAATCTACTCTACCCTACCCTAAACAACAAAGGATTATGCTCAAACAAATCCATTAACTGGCTTTGTAAAATAATTCCCCCTTCTAACCAAAAAAATATGCTTTGCATGCTCATGAACTACTTATAAGAGGTGAGAATCAAGAAGACACCCAACAAACTGTGGAAATTGCTTCATGAAGAACATAACCAAACTCACTCACCTCTTGAATTTGATCAAACATATTGCTGATTTGGCATGAATGGGTAAGTTGAGTTTAATGTTCCTCAGTTGCATTCTCATAATTAGGAGCATTGATAATTGGTTTTATCTTTTTGGTATCCTTCTTGGCTAAATCTCTGATTGGGAATCCTTTTTAAATGATGAAACCTGGACTTACTATTGCTTTCTTGTTGGTTATTTGTCGTCTTATCATTTTTCTGATTGAATTGTTCCATTTCCAGTTCCTTATTTGGATATGTGGTCACTCCCATAGTTTTCTCTCTTCGCTCAATATTTTCCTCCTCCAAAGGTGGTGGTTTATCATCTAAGCATGAACAAAATAGCTCAATTTCATCTTGAAACAAATCATCTTCAACATCCTCACTACTTTTTCATATGAAAGGACTGATTTTGACTTCATGGTAGTTCTCCCAAGGAATCAAAATATCAAGTATTTTTCCATGCTCATTGTCATCTTTTAGCTGCTTTAAAGCCTTTGATGTTATTTAAGTTTACATACTTTCTTCATCTTGCTCTATGAAATAAGGGAGTTGATCAAATAAGAATATGAAATTGTAGTTTTCATTACCTCTTTCAATATTTTCAACTTTCTACTCTGATTGATCATACTCATCAACCTATTGCTGCAAGCCTAATTTGTCATCTTTTCCATCATGTGCAAGCATATCAACAACAATTTGTTTTCCTATTTCTCTTCAAGACCCTTTTATTTATGTTGATCAAACCAACTAATTTGATAAAAAATGGGTTTGTCTTTGCAAAGACGAATGTCTATAGGACAAGAAGGATGATTATTGAAGTCTTGTTGATCTTCTTGAGGTTGTATAAGCTTTGGAGAAGGCTATCCTTGAGGCATAATAAGATTCTCTTGATTAGATTCTAGATCATGCAAAGGGTGAAGGACTCTAAAACTTGGAATTTCAAGTTCAAGAGGTTGATCTAGAGACTTGGGATATTTACCTTGCCTAAAACTTTGAATTTCATACTTGGGAAGCTCTTCTTTTCCAAGTTGGTCTCATTTTGATTGGGCCTCAAAATTTTGTACTCGATCAACCAATGTAGCAAACTTCCTTGTGATATCTTCCTCTTTCTTTCTCATTTGTTCTTCTTTAGTAGCAAGCTTGCTTGCAAGATACTCTTCATATTGCCTTCTTTGTATCTTCTCCTCTTGTTGGTCTTGATAATATAAGTAAACCAACTTTTCTTAGTATAAATTATATTCTTGATCTCCTTCATACCCTTGATTTCCTCCAACCTCACTCAATTTCCCTTCAAAGTGCAACCTTATATCCCTGAAGCTCATGTCTTCAATACATGGAGTATAATTGGGAGAATAACCATGTTGGTTGGAAATAAAGTGGGCTTCTTGGGGCTAATTTTGAGAATATCTAGGCTACAAGGAAGATTGAGCAGGGGTGGGTGGGTGGAAATCATATTGAATATGCTAGTTTTCTTGAAAAGTCATGGAATTTGGACTAAAACTAGCAACATGGTTGATTTGAAATGGCATTCAGAGTCACTAGATGTGTTGTTTTCTTGCATCCAAAGGCTGATATCACTGAAATACACACCAAACATCAGTGATTGTGAGAAAAATTTGGACTAAAATAATCTAATATGTCCCATCGAGTGTGCCAAAAACTATTGTCATGAAGGATTACACCCAGATGCTAAGCTTGAAGGCTCAAAAATGTTGTGAAACATGGAAACATTTTTGAGCCTGTGGGTTGCTCATAATGAAGATGAATCTCCAAATTATGGGATGGTTCCCCTTTAGATTTCCTAGAAACTAATGAATTTTGTGGAAAAAAGGAAGAGCAATAACTGATAAACGAGAAAAAACTAATTCTAGGACGTGATGCACCAAAATGTAACTAACATGTAGCTTGATTCACAACTTTTTCTCAAAAGATTTGTTTACACAACTCATTTTGGGAAATCTAATCGCATAAATACTTCATAAAAAGGATTCAAAAATCTATCTACTTTGAAGGAAAATAGTGTTTTCACAACTTGGAAGATAAGACAAATCAATTCCACAACCTATGACTTGTGATGATTAACTGCTTTTTGTATACATGCAACCATGAATGAGACATAAATTTAAAGTTTTTGATACTAAAACACATATAAATTTCATCAAAATCATTCATAAGAGACACAACACCTGAAATAGAGAAGGTAAACACTTGATTTTATTGAATAAGAGAAGGAATCTCTATAATAACTAGAAAAATAAGTTGAAAAAATATGTTGGTGTATTAAACTGTAAAAATGTACTGAGCTACAAAACTCTAAGTTTCTTTGTAATATGCAATAGAGAGAAAAAAGTAAGAACAGAGGAAAACATAATTTTCTCCCTCCTATAATACAAAATCAATCCCAAAGTGAGAAGAGGAGTCAACTACAGTCAACTACACTCCAAAATATCCATCTCATGAGAAAAATAGAAAAGCCTAGAAACATAGGCTCATAACTGCTCCAATTTGAGCTAATTTAGCTTCAAACTCCCCCTCTCAAGATGTTTAGCCAAAGAGAACACCAAAATTAACTCAACTTGACTTGGAGTCAAAGATAAACACCTCAATTCTACTCCTTTTGTTTTTGCATGATTTTTGGACAAGAATAAACTATTTGAAAAAATATTAAAGACAATCAATTATGATTTGCTTTAATAAGTGTTATGCAACTATTTATTTCTTACATTACATGAAAAATATTAAGGTAATTTAAAAAATCACCTTTAATATTTGTTTACATATTTATTTTTTCTTTAATCTCATGCAAAAATACAAGGGTTGGATTTAAATTATCCTTATGACTCTCGTTGACTCAACTCTCACTAGGTATTTGGAAAGAAAATCTTGAGCATGGGTTATGTATTAATCATCATACAATTTATGAAATAAAACTGAAATAAATCACTTTGGTTAGCCAAAGTTAGGGTTTGATTTGAAAAACTCAAAAGAAGTGTTTAACCCAACTCACGGCCTCACTTTGTATTTGTTTTTACCTTCAATATTTTCATACTGATGCTCTGCCACCAAGGGTTTGAAGCTTCTGGAACTCTCTACATGGTTGAATGTGTTCTTCCTACTAGTAAGCCATTCTTTGTGAATGAAAATGCTGGGATTTTTTTAATCTGTGAAAGAAAACATTGCATGCACTCTACGTGTGACAAAAGGATGATGAAAACTGAGTATTTTCTGTGGTATTCATGATCACGGGGTCTTGATCCTTCTTTATCTCTGTCTTTTCTTCTATATCCATGCTTCAAGTTGAAAGCACATGATATTTCTTCATTTCCTAGAAATAAATGATGAAAAACCATTTATTCTCTATGCTTCTTGGAAGCAACTTTATCAGTTTTCACTCTATGCGACACTATGCTCATAGGGTTTCAAAACACATTGCAACCCCCATACCTCTATTAGGCTATGTTTCTTCTTGAAGAAACCCTTCATTGTATTATTGGGGTTTGAGAGAAAAAACCTAGATCTACATCTTTGCTTTCTCCTGCTAATGTTGTCATGTTACCATTGTCTTATTCCATCTTCCTTTTGATGTGATCATGAAAATCTCTCAAGTTCTACTCATAGCATTGTTTCTTCATTGTGACTATCATATCTCCCATCATGTATTGCCATAATTTCATGATCATACAAAGCAGTTGTTTCATGTCACTATATAGCTTCAAGATAAAGACACTATGCCATTCCATAAATACCTTATTTGATGCATAACTAGATTACAATGTACTGTGACATAATGCTTGTCTTCTTATATTGAAATATGACATCTTAAGAAATTATAACACTATCCATTGTATATTGTTATGTGGAGTTACATTAAAAAAAATCATTACTCTCTCAATATGATTGAAATATTTTTCCCTCATAAGATTTCCATTCACTCTTCATGACCTTTTCATCAATATTCATGTTGTTGGTTAATCTTCATGTTTACTAGACTTTGCCTCATAATACTATCATGATTGCCTCTTAAAATATTTTAATGCTTTTGTAACTCACTATGTTGGCATTGGGATGTTTCCTTTAATGCATATTTAGGATTTGGCTATGGCTATATTTTATGACTGTGGTTGTGTTTAAAATGTCCATTGTCTCCTTGGTAGGGGTTTTCATGCTCCTTTGCATTTCAAAGGGTTTAATCCAGGCCCTCTAGTGATTGTGATGGCCATCCACAAGGGAAATAACCTTGCACTCTCTTGACTGTCACCTAAACATTACTCTAATGACATTGTCTTAGCATGAATATTACTTCTATGACTATCCTTTACATAGATTTATGCTTTAATTGTCACTATAGACTGATGACTATCTCTCTTGGTTATTTTCCTTTTCTAGTGTATTCTTTTGGACTTCATTATGAGGAGTATGATGGAGCTCTTTTCTTGTACACAACTAGTTCTTTGTCCTTGAACATTATCACCAAACCCTATATCTTGGTTGCTTTATGTAGGTCTTCAAAACCTTCCTTCATGGACTGTACTATCCACTTTCAATATTCCAAGAAATTTCCTTTAGATGCATAGATTCTAGTTGTCATTTTTTCCTTTGACAATATACATGGTTTTTTGTGCTCCATCATTATAGACCGCCCTTTTCATCATTTCTCTCATTCTTTAAACAACTAGCATATTTTTTCTCAAAATTTCTCTTACCTGTCCTTGGAACTTGTTCATTTATAGCTTCCAAAGGTTGGTATTGATTGTTACCAATGATATATTCATTTCCGTATTTTGTACAGGCATAATTACCTTTTTCCTTTCTGAATTGACTATCAACCCTTTGCACAGTCCTTGAATTTGCACTTGAATGAAAAAAAACTTAGTATTATATTTAAGCCTTCAAAGGAAAACATGGCCACTATTCACTATTTCTTAACACCACTAAGGAATTTTATTTGAAGAAAATGTCATGCATTAATTTAGTGCCTTTGTGCATATAAATCTCATTGTTGCCTTTTTTCATACTCATAAACCTTGTCTTTAATTTCTATTGACCCTGACATCCTCATTTTCTATGAAACTCCCCTTGGTTGAGTTATCCTCGCTTTGACTGAAAACTTATCAGTGCCTTACAACTACCAAAACTTGTCAAATTCAAAGGTCTTCATAATTTTGTGATTATCATGTTCCATCATCACTTTGTCCTTCATCTATGAGGTGAATTTTCTTTACTAGGTTCTACCCTTTGTCATTAGCATGTTGTCTCCTTTCTATTTTGCAATCCATTTTCTACTGTCAAACTTTGAGGTGACTTCCCCCATTTTCATGCAATCTTCCTTTGAATGTTGAAGTTTCCCCTATTGACCTATCTTCTATGATATCTTCTTTATTATGGTATACCTTCTTGTTCATTTGACAGTCTCTATCACTTGTACAAGGACTGCCATCTTCACCTCATGCCTTCTATCATATCAATTTGATTTACTACATTATCCTTTAGACCTCTTGAAAATTTACTCATGATGACTCCCTTTATGATCACCATAGTGAGCACCTTTACTCATGGTTATTACATAGTAGTGGTGACTATCTAGATCCATGATTACATAGTTTATTGAGATTGGTCATAATCCATTCTATTGTGCACATTCAAGATTATCTTTGTAAGGTTCCCATGCTATGACTTCTCTATTGATTTGTATGATAAGATTATAATTGTACTTGCACAATCAACAAATAAGTTAATAAAACTAAGAATCCAAGAGCTTCTTATGATGATTATATAATCTTTAGTTTTCTTGGATCTTCATGATATCCATGTATCTGATCTTTAGAAACCTTTAACTATTTGAATTGATGCTTAATAAGAGATAGGTTGTATATCTGACGGTTTGACATATAAGAGACATGGAATCCTAAGCTCTAACATCAATTTATTTGTCCCTTGCAGACACCTCTAGAGCTATCAAAAATGAGGTTCATCATTTAGAAAATGGTGGATACCTTTTCTCTTACATGTGATCTTTTACTTTTAGATGTACAATTTATCTTTTATTGCATCTTATTCATTTATTCCCATGGCTTGTGTGGGAAAATCATAAGCATATTTCTTGTAATAAATTTAAACAACCACTTTATGCAAAATTTTGTGTAAGCAATTGCATAATGAAAATTGAAAATTCATTTCTTGGCACCATTTCACATGGTTATGAGTAAATTTAGTAGAATATTTTGTGTAACTTTCTCCTTCAAAGTAGAAAACATTAGTGTTGTCCCAGCCTAACTTGATTCAGTTGAAAAAGAAAAATTAAGTAACACTATTTATAATAAGGATTGGCTACCATCACATGTGAGATACTTAATGATTTATGAAGCAATAGAATCCTAAACCCATGACAAGGATGATAATTTAGTACCTTGGGAGGATGAGTCCATATTTTCTCCATGTTCTCTAAATTCATCTCTAGCAGCAACAACATTTTCCCTTACTAGAAACTCCTCTTCTTCCCTTGGAAAACAAGACACTTCTACAATTGCAAACTCTGAAGTTTCAACCTTCAAACCCTTGACTACCGCTTCATCATATTGTAGTGTATCTACAAATTTCTCTATCATATCCTCATTATATTCTATCAACTTTAAGAAATAGTCCAGCCATCCAACATGTTGGAAAATAGGTGACACAAATTTGTCTTCCAATAGTTGATTGTGTGTGAATGATTCTCTTCAAATTATATCACCACTCATGGTGAAAATCTATGTTGTTGTGCTCAAATTTCCTCAAATTCCCTCAATTTTTTTGTTTATCACTCTACCTGTATGCTTGTGTCTTCCAAAATTAGTTGTCCTACCCCTTCTCTTTTCTTCTAAATTTGAATTATAGCTAAGTTGTATTGTAGAATGGGGAAAAATAGAAAATAGAATGGTAAAGGATTTTGCAGAATGTATTTGGGGTTTTGAAAACCAAGAATGAAAATGAAAGGTCTTTCTCCCATCCCCAACTAAAGGTTTTAAGTGTCCTAACTTACTTGTATTTGTTCTGGTAGAGGATGAAATTATGTATTGGAAATAATGAAAATGATATGAAGTATGCAAAATTCATTATGAAAGCATGTAAAAACATAATTGACATCTATGATAATTATGGAAAATTAATGTGTACCTATAGAAGTGTGGTGAACTAAAATTTAAGCTCATGTGAATTTAATTTGAAGTGCCTGCAACAAGATATGATGTGACTATTTTTAATTGCAATGGGTGATGAATGATGTAATTGAATGACACATGGTAAATGATGGTTGTGAAAGGCTGTGGTATGTACAGTGATGGGATGTTAAATGAACTACATATCACATGAATATCGAGAAAAGTGATATGAATGATACGTGGGATGAGGTGGATGAAGTTGCATGTAGTGAAATGATGGTTATGAGGTGGCATGTACTAAGGAATACAATGTTTTGTGGATGGTAATGCAATTAATGTGGATTTTTTTTTGAAATTTCTAATAGGCAAGTGCTATGAGTGCTTGCATCGATAGGTCCCTTCTGAATTTTGTTGCATGTAGGCATGAAGCTACATGTCTGTACTGCATCATGGACTGTTCTTGAAAATGATTGTTGATTTTTATCACCTATGTTATGTGTGCATGCGATATGTGGTAGGAAATTATACCCGATTGACCTTAGTAGGTTAGCTATGTAGCTCATTTGTTGAGTAAATTGGAGAAATTGTTATATTTATTATTGAATCTATGATGTCTAGTATAATGTCTTTGTCAGAATAATTGTTTGGTCCATATCAGTTTAGCAATGAAAGAATGAAGTCATCCTTTTGCACTATATTTTTATAAATTTTCAATCGATGAACTGTAACCAATAGTGAAATCTGACTGCATC
Source organism: Sequoiadendron giganteum (assembly GCA_007115665.2). Classification (NCBI taxonomy): domain Eukaryota; kingdom Viridiplantae; phylum Streptophyta; class Pinopsida; order Cupressales; family Cupressaceae; genus Sequoiadendron; species Sequoiadendron giganteum. Next base: position 244,378,361 of record CM021104.1, on the reverse strand, counting down.
AATTGTCTACAATTGTACTACTCCATTTGAGAATACTTGTTGTATCTCTAATGGACCTAACCATATTGTTTGTAATCTTCCTTATAGTCCTTGTACCTTGAGTCATAGATCAAAGCCCAATCACCTACAATGAACTCCTTTTTTTTTATGAACTAATCATGCCATCTAATTCTTTGTTTTTGAACAAGCTTGGTGTGGTGTAGAGCTTCCATCCTGATTTCATCTAATGAATTCAAATTGTGTAATATCTCCTTTTGTGTTGTTGTTAAGTCCATATACAGTTTAACTGCTATCCTCAGTGTTTTTTATTCAAATTCAATAGGAAGTACTACTATTTTTTCATACATTAATTCATATGTGTGAACCCTGTTGTAGTCTTCCAAGTTGTCCTATAGGCCCAAACTACCTCAGGAAACCTAGTTGCCCAATCCTTCCTATGAATCTACACAATTTTGGTCAGAATTTTTTCAATCTCCCTATTTGGTACTTCCACCTACCCATTGGCTTGAGGGTGGTAGGGTTTTGACTTCCTATGCATTATCTTATATTCTTGGACCAATTGTGTGATCACCTCTGATATAAACTGAGGATCTTGTTCTATTACAATCTCTCTTGTCACTCCATACCTTGTAAATATGCATTCATATAAAAATTTGGCCACATTTCCATCTTTGAAAAAATGACAAGGCTTTAACTTCTACACACTTTAATAGATAATATGTACATACAAAGATATAATCCTTTTTGTTTGATGATGATGGTGATATTGTAGCAATAAAATCTAGCCCCCATTTATCAAATGGTGCTAATGCTAACTATGGTTTCAAAGGAATCTCATCTATTTTAGTTGGTCTACCCATCCTTTGACACCTACCACAACTCCTTGTGTATTTCACTACATCCTTATGAATGTGTAAAATAAATAACCACCTATCTAGGAGTAGGAAAACATTTTTGTGTACCAATTGTCTCTTTTCTCTAGGGAGAAATGAGGTGGTATCTATCTTGCTACTAGATAATTGGCAATATTAGAAAACCAAGGTGTGTGCAGAGATGGAGAAAATAAATGATCAATTTGAAAAGAATCATCAACAACATATTTTTCTAATTGAGTTAGTAGTGTGTGATGTAAAAATATGCATATCAGAAAGATAAAACTAACCACACACCAATGAAATGTATTACATTAATGAAATGAAAATAACAAAGCAAGTTGCTATAACTATTCATTCAAAATCATTCCATTGTCCTTTATTCTCAGTGATCTCTCAATTCATGCTCTTAGATTTGTATGTTGCACATGAATCTACAAGATGACAACCTAAGAAATGAGATGCTATATGAAATGCAAAGCTAAATGCCTACATCTACATGTTTTTGGTATTTTTTATTGTAATGCTAAATGATATGATAAATGCTGCTATGTTAAAAAATAATGCTAAGATGATTGTTGTGATGAAGATGCAATTCTAAATGAAATGATGTATGAAAAATGCAACAATTAATATGCTAAAACTAAAATTACCATGATAACACTAATATGAACCAAATGCTAAATTCTAAACTAGAATTCTCTCAATTGCTAATATGATTTCTGCAGCATACGTTTATGATCAAATCTTTGATGAAAAGTTGTATCAATCTCCTATTTATAGATTTTTCCAAGCTTTGGATGAGGTGGAAAAGATGGACAGTCGAGATCGTGATCCTAGGAAATCAACGATAGAGCACAAAGAGGTTGGAGGAATTCATGGAGGTTGCTCGATTTGGAAAGGAAAATCTTCCAAGTGTCAAAGAGAATCAATTATAAAGAAGGAGCCATGTGTCTCCAAGGAGGTTAGGAAGTTAGAAGAATATTTATAATTTAGAAATTATAAATAAAAGAAATCATCTGACATGTGATGATGTGGAGGGCGAGTTGGAGGAAGTTAGAGAAATATGGAGAAATATGACAAATTTGAATAAAAAATTCAAATTTAATGAGGAAGGGGAATACTCAAATAATAACTAGAGGAATATAAGTAGAGGAATTTAGATTAATTAATTAAATAACTAGTATTTAATTAATTTGTGCTCCAGACCATTTTTATGTGTATACATTTTGTCCCTCTTTGAAGTGATGTGCACAAACGCATTGCTTCAAAGAAAAAAATTGTCAGACCATGATGATAAAAAAAAAATTCCATGCCCTAGACATTGATTTTTCAGTGATGATTGATGCATGCCCCCTCGGGAGATAAATTGGGGATTTTTGAATTTTTATTAAATGTTGATGATTAAATGATTTTCTGATGATATTCTCATGATTTTTGAATTTGATGATGGTAACCTGATTTATCTCTCAAAAAATAATAATAATCTTGCCACATTGTCAATTAATTGATTAAAAATTCCCTTAAAAAAAAACCAATTAAATGCCACCAAATTACCCCTTTAATTATCCCTTAAAAGGTTAAAATGTGGAAAAAGTTCATTTATAATCTTGCATTGTGAAAATTTGAGAGACTAAAGAGAGCTAGGATGGATAGAATTTTGCGCCACACCCATAGATTTGAGCAAGTCCGATGGCACCAATGGCCAGACACATACGGACCTCCGGTACATACCCCGAGAAACACTACTTTTCTATTTTCGCACGTAATTTTTCCGCTTGCTTGTATTTTTAAAAATTCGGATTTTCACATGTTTTATCAAATAGGATTAGTGTTTTAGCACATACAACACCTGATACAATGCATAGAGTAGGGGTTTTAAAGTATAGGGTTGCAAGAAATGACTTAAATATGTTTAGTGCATGCGGGTGCTGATATAGCACATAGAACAACTATTTTAGCACATAGGAGCTCTAGAGCATAGAGAAAATAGGATAGCACATAGGATAAGTCTTTTAGCGCATATGGAAAATAGCACATCAAGGATCTACTCCAACGCATTAGGTCATTTTCCTAGCACATTTGTGAATTAGTGCATAGAAAGACTATTTTAGCGTATATGGTAAATTTTCTAGTGCATCTAGTAAATTAATGCATAGAAACTTTGTTTTAGCGCATTGAGAAAAAATGTTGGTTTTTGAGTGTTTCCTCCTAGTTTTCGATGGTTGATGATCACGTTAGCCAATGATATGATGATGTTGATTGATAGTTTGATGATTGTCCTCATGATAGGTGAGGATCGATAACAAGATAGATAATGATGATTGATTGACCTCATGAAAAATGAGAGTCAAAGATAGGTTGATTGATGATGATTGACCTCATGAGAAATGAGACTCGATGATAGGATAGGTGCTCCTCAAGATTTGATCAAAATCTCACATGAGCTGATTTGATTGAGTAGTATGTTGATTGATAAGTTAAGTCAATTGATGTGCTGACTTGATATGTATTTTGATCATATGAGGGTGGCTTAGGAGTTCTACAAGTTCGAGATTTCTTTCCATGGACATGGGACATGATCCCATAGTTGGTCCAGGTTGACCTGGATATCATTGCACAATGCATATTGACCTCACTTATCGATATTCCCTGGTATTAGATTAATAGGGGGCTTTTGGCTACGCTTGTAGAGAAGTGGCACAATGACCATTACACCTTTCACTTGGACACTGGAGAGATGATGGTGAAACCCAAGGATGTCTACCATATTCTACAAATACTAGTTGTGGGTGATTTGGTTATTTACAACCATGAGGAGTAGGGGGGACTGATTCTATTTGGAGGATCTTTCAAGATGATCAACTTGGTGGATACGAGATTTCCTGGCGAGAGCTTATTGCTACCCATCAACCCTTGGCATGTGTCTTAGCAGGGTTCATTGGTGGTTTTCTCTGTCTCGACCATAGGTCGAAGGGCCTTTCAGTTTGCTAGGGTCAGGAGTTGGAGGGTATGATTGCACACAGGATGAGATATGCATGGGGTTTGTGCATGCTTTCACATTTGTATCATGACCTGCATCAGTTTTGTTGGATGTTGTGGTTGTGTTGCTGATATGTGGTTGTCACTGATGTCAACACTATTAACATTAATGAATTGAAGGTTGTATATGTAAGGGATATTGAGAAAATTGTAATAAATATATTGCAGGTAGCCAGTGAAGCTGAGAAAGTTAGAGTGTTGAAAATTTTTGTATGTTGATGGTCAAAAGGCACACATTAAAGGTTTTTTTGCTGAGCCTATCTAGTAATTTTTCCAAAAGTTTCAGAGGTGTGCATCAAGAATTGAGGAAGTTATGAAGTTCTGTGTTCCTATAGTTATTACATTATTGTAGCAGGTGTTTCTGGAAGATGTAATTGCAATTTTGGTGAATTGAGTTGTTGCGTACATTCTTGAGATGTTCAGTGATGTTCCTAGATCGTGCTCTATCAATTTGGTATGTTTGTGTTGATTGGTGTGTTCATGATCAAAGTTTTTTCCTTCTGTATTTGAGTTTTCATGTTCTTGGATGACATGTTGATGGTAGCATGTTGCGGATCCTTATGGATTAATATTTTACTATTTGGCATGTTCGAGGATGTTTATTTAGGCCCTCACTATGTTTTGACCAACTTAGGTTGGTGCACCTTAAGATTTGTTCATGTATTGAGGCTAACAATTGTTATTTATTCTTTATTTATGGCTGACAAAGTTGTTGATGTAAATCAGTGTAGCGGATATATAAGAGTGATTGTCTATTCATTGTAAGTGTGTATGAGTGAGTGTGTGGTGTGTATGTAAAATGTGCGAATAAAGATCAAATCACTTGATTTCATAGTAGAGTGTGAAGAAGTGTTTATGTGCCTAACCGAAACTGTAATCAAGCTTTTGTAGAAGCTAATTTTTCAATTCAACCTCATCAGATGGATCTAATCTGATTGTTTTATGTAAGGAAATGAGCCTTCCCTTTGAGTAGTGATCTCTAGGCAGTGTGCCTGAATGCATGTGCATTCCCTATTCATTTTTTTCATTATACTTCTAACAGGGTATAATCTTGTGGACTAACATCCACTGTGGTTTTTCCCCTAATAGGGTTTCCACATATAAAATCTTGGTGTTCATTTGTCTCTGATGTGTTTTTTATTTATGCTTTCACTTTTAATTATCAAATCTAAGATTAAAGGCTATTTGAGGTTGAATAAGTTTAATTTTTGTAATAACTGATTCACCTCCCCTCTTAGTTGTCTATCCTTGTTTTTCCAACAATTGGTATTAGAGCTAGTTTGTCTAAAAAATTTTAATAGCTTGAGGTGATCTGAGATGGCATCATACAAGAAGGATAGTCCTAGATTTGATGGTACAAATTTATATTCATGGAAATTTAGAATGGAGTGTCATTTGAAGTGCATTGGTGAGCCTTTCTAGAAGATTACAAAGAATGCATATACAATTCCTCATAATCGTCCCTCTATTGCTGATGAGATCAAAGAAGAAAAAAATAATACCAGGGCTATAGAAGCATTTCTAAGTGCTTTGACAGATTCAAAGATGACAAATTTGATAGGTTTGAAGATTGCACATGAGATCTGGATAAAGTTGGAAACATTGTATGAAGCAGATGCACTAGTGAAAGTTGCTAAGCTACAAAGTCTGAAAGGCAAGTGGGAGAACATGAAAATGAGTGAAGATGAAAACATCTTTTCTTTCTCGCAAAAGGTAAATGAATTAGTGATGGACATTAGATGTGTTGGTGGACCTTGGAAGAAGATGAGATTGTGGCTAAAATACTTAGATCTATGCCTACTTCTTACAAAATAAAATCTCCTGCTATTAAAGAGCTCGAGATAGTAACAAATGTGACAAGAGACATGCTGATTGGAAAAATTGCTTCCTTTGAGTTGATTGAATTTGCTGAATCTTTTCCTAAGATAGAGTTTGCATTCAAAGCTACTGTATCCGGAAAAGGCCAACAAAGTTATGATCTAGGAGAGAGTTCCAGAAAGACATTCAAGTATGAAGATGAGATAAAATTGATTGAAGATGAAGAAAGAGAGCTAGAAGAACTGGGAGCATTGATTGTGAAAAGAGATGCCAAAGGACAAGGTAAGTACAAAGGAAAGCTGCCTATTAAATGTTTCTCTTGTAGTAAGATAGGTCATTTTGCATCAAGATGTCTTGAAAGAGTCTCTAAGTATAAACTTGATAAGACTAGATTTCAAAAGAAATGTTATTATTTTGAAGGAGTTACTGATAACGAATTTGATAAAGAAACTAGAAATGAAGATGAATGGGTATTCATCGCTATCAAGGAAAATAGTCTGGTGTCCACTGAATCAGCTAGTAATCAGAATATTGAGAAAGCTCTTATAGCCAGGATTGATGAGAATGATGAGTGGGTGATCGAAAATATATCCTCACATCATATGGCTGGTGATAAAAGAAAATTTCTAAGCTTGGAAAAGTATGATGGTGATGTTGTAAGATTTGGAGATAACAATGTTGGCATGATTTGTGGCAGAGGCACTATTTCTCTTGGCGGTAAATGAAATATTGATGATGTCCTATATGTTGAAGGTTTGAAGCATAATTTGCTGAGTGTTGGACAGATGGTTGACAAAGGTTACAATCTTCAGTTCAAAGATGGTAAGTATAGGATATTGGGAAGCTTAGGAAATGTGATTTCTTTGGGTACAAAGACAATAGGTAATATTTTTCATTTAAATGTTGCTAGTGAAAATTGTCTTATTGCTCAAGTTGATGTAAGCTAGTTATGGAATAGAAGGCCATGTCATGTGAATTTTGATAACATTGTCAAAATAAGCTCCACACAAGCATTTAGAGATCTACCTAAGTTAGTGAATCCTACTAACACTGTATGTAAGGAATGTCAGATGGGAAAGAAGACAAGAATTTCATTTCAAAGAAAACAACATCATTCCAATGGAGTACTAGATTTGGTACATACCGATCTATGTGGTCCATCTAGAATAAGAAGCATACAAGAAGAAAGGTACTTTATGTTGCTTATTGATGATTATTCTAGAATGGTATTGGTTTCCTTCTTAAGAGAAAAACATGAGGTATTGGAGAAATTCAAAAGCTTCAAAGCTTTGGCAAAAAATAAGACAAGTTTGAAGATCAAATGTTTAAGATCAGACAGAGGTGGTGAATTCACTTCTCGGGAGTTCGATTTATTTTCTGAAGAGCATGGAATAAAAAGACAGTTATCTGCTCCCTAAAACCCACAACAAAATGGAGTTGTTGAGAGAAAGAATAGAAAAATATTAGATGTTGCCATAACTATGATGTTGGAAGGTAATGTTCCTCATTTCTACTGGAGAGAAGCTGTAAGCACTGTTGTGTATACTATCATTGGAGTGAATTTCAATGGTAATTCTAGTAAGACTCCTTTTGAGCTATGGTTTGGTTATAAGCCTACTGTTAAATATTTCAAAATATTTGGAAGTAGATGTTTTATTAAAAGAGATGAAGATATAGGAAATTTTAAAGTGAGAAGTGATGAAATAATCTTTTTGGGTTACTCTACTAAGAGAAAATCCTATCGGTGTTACAATAAAATATTGAAGAAAATAGTTGAAAGTGCAAATGTCAGAGTTTATGAAGACACTATTAGATCATCCAAGTATTGTGGATATGATTCAAATGACCAAAAAGATAGTACTAGTAATGGAAAGAATGCACAGATACATAATCAAACTCAAAATGTTCTGCTGAATCAATAAAATCATGAAGAAGAAGACAATGGAAATACAAAAGAAAGAACAAAAGAACCCAAAATTCGAAGGTATGTAAAGTGAAGTAATTTTGAAAATCAAATCATAGGAGACAAGAAAGGTGTGCAAACTAGAAAAATAATTGTAGAAGAATATTGCCTGATTTCCAAAACTAAGCCTAGTAATGTCAATGAAGCATGTAAAGATGAGCATTGGATGGAATCCATGAAGGAATAAATGATGCAAATAGAGAAAAATGATACATGGATTCTTGTTCCTATACCTCAAGACAAAAATGTCATTGGAACCAAATCGGTCTTTCAGAATAAGTTGAATTAGTAAGGTGACATATTTAGAAACAAAGAAAGACTGGTATATAAAGGATACTCACATATGGAAGGTATTGATTTTGAAGAAACCTTTGCCCCTATAGGTAGAATTGAAGCTATAAGATTATTTCTTGCTTATGCTACTTTCAAGAATTACAAATTCTATCAAATGGATGTGAAGTTAGCATTCCTAAATGGTGAACTAGAAGAAGTCTATGTTGAGCAACCAGATGGATTTCAACTGATTGATGATAAATATATGGTTTATCGATTGAAGAAAGAACTATATTGACTCAAACAAGCCCCTAGAGCATTGTATGCTAGACTGGATAAATACTTATTGAAACTTGGATTCAATAAAGGTACTGCTAACAACAATCTATATTTTAAGTTGGATCATGATAAAGAATTGATTATTGAAGTCTTTGTTGATGACATTATTTTTTAAGGAGATAATGATTTATGCATGAAATTTGCAGATGAAATGAAAAGTGAATTTGAAATGTCAATGATAGGAGGACTGAAATTCTTTTTAGGATTGAAAATTACTGAGTTAGATGATGGAATCTTTATTTCTCAGTCCAAATATGTGAGAGAGTTACTGAAAATGTTTGGCATGGAAGACTTAAATCCAGTTTGTACACCCATGGTAACTAGATGAAAATTATCTCAGAATGATGATTCTCCTAAGGCTAATCAAACAAGATATAGTTCAATGATTGGTGGATTGTTATATTTGACTCAGACCAAATCAGACATTGTGAATATTGTGTGCATGGTTGCTAGATATCAAGTTGATCTAAAGGAATCACATGTGAGTACAATAAAGAGAATTTTTAGATACTTGAAAGGAACAGTTGATTTTGGTCTTTGGTATCCTAAGGATGATGATCTTACTCTGAATTCTTTTACAAATGCAGATTGGGTAGGAGATGTGGATGACAAGAAAAGTACAAGTGGTGGTGCGTTCTTCCTAGGGAAGAAGTTGGTGTCTTGGCTAAGTAAAAATATTTTTTTTATTTCCTTATCTACTATTGAGGTAGAATATATCGATGTTGCAAACAATTGTACTCAAGTGTTCTGGATGAAAAAAATGATCAGAGATATCAGAGTTGAGTATGAAGAACCCATTGCTATATTTTGTGACAATTTAAGTGCCATAAAAATTTATAAGAATCTGGTGCTACACTCAAAGACAAAACATATATCTATCAAGTATCACTTTTTGAGAGACAAGGTGAGTGATAAAAGAGGTCAGATTGGAATATGTGCCTACAAAGGAACAAATTGAAGATATCTTTACTAAATTGTTGACTAAGGATACTCTTGAGTATCTCAGAGGCAAGTTAGGGGTAATTTCCCCTCCTAATCTAAACTAAGATGCAAATATTTGCATCAATCCATGGACTTGCAATCAGATCTTGTTTCAGATTGATGTTGTGGTGGCTACTACGCAGGGGGAGTAGTCAGATGTTTCAGATGATATGTGGTTCGAAGCATGTGTACCTTTTCCATTAATGTCAAAGGGGGAGAAGAATAATGTGAAAAACTCTTGAAGAAAGGGGGATAAGAGTCAAGAAAGGGAGAGAATAGTTATGAGAGGAGAACTGCAGAACAAAGGGGGAGAAGTGTACTATATAAACAACTAGTTGTGTTGATGGTATTATTTTTCATGTCATATGTTGCCATCAATGCACAAGGGGGAGATTGTTGGATGTTGTGGTTGTGTTACTGATATATGGTTGTAATTGATGTCAACACTATTAGCATTAATGGATTGAAAGTTGTATATGTCGAGGATATTGAAAAAATTGTAATCAATATATTGCAAGAAACTAGTGAAGCTAAGAAGGTCAGAGTGATGAAAATTTATGTACGTTGATGGTCAGAAGGCTTGCATTAAAGGGTTTTTTGTTGGGCCTATCTAGTATGTTTTCTAAAATTTTTTGAGGTGCACATCAAGAATTGAGGAAGTTATGAAGTTTTGTGTTCCTATAGTTATTTCGTTACTATAGCAGGTGTTTCTAGAAGATGTAATTACAATTTTGGTGAATTAAGTTGTGTACATTCCTGAGATGTTCAGTGATGTTCCTAGATCACGCTCTATCAATGTGGTCTGTCTATGTTGATTGGTGTGTTTATGATAAGATATTTTTCCTTGTGCATTCGAGTTTTCATGTTCTTGGCCAACATGTTGATGGTAGCATGTTGCAGATCCTTATGGATTAATATTTTACTACTTGGCATGTTCAAGGATTTTGATTTAGGCCCTCACTATATTGTGACTGACTTAGGTTGGTGCACATTAAGATTTGTTCATGTATTGAGGCCAACAGTTGTAATTTATTCTTTATTTATGGCCAACAAAATTGTTGATGTAAATCTGTGTAACGGATATATAAGAGTGATTGTCTCTTCATTGTAAATGTGTATGAGTGAGTGTGTGGTGTGTATGTGAAATATGCGAATAAAGATCAGATCATTTAATTTTAGATTAGAGTGTGAAGAAGTGTTTATGTGCCTAAATGAAACTATAATCAAGCTTTTGTAGAAGCTAATTTCTTAGTTCAACCTCATCAAATGGATTTAATATAATTGTTTTATGTAAGGCAATGAGCTTTCCCTTTGAGCAATGACCTCTAGGAATTGTGCCTGAATGAATGTGCATTCCGTATTCATTTCTTTCATTATAATTCTAATAGGGTATAATCTTGTGGACTAACATCCATCGTTGTTTTTCCCCTAATAGGGTTTCCACGTATAAAATCTTGGTGTTCATGTGTCTTTTATGTGTTGTTGATTTATGCTTTCACTATTAATTATCACATCTGAGATTAAAGGTTGTTTAAGGTTGAATAAGTTTAATTTTTGTAACAACTTATTCACTCCCCCATCTCAGTTGTCTATTCTTGTTTTCCCAACAAGGTTGTGTATCTTGGTTCCAACAATCTCGCAACAAGATGTACTTTGTTACAACTCTGGGCTTGGAAGCACATAGCGATGACATGACCAGTGGCAGGGAGGGCTCGACCAGTAGGGAAACCATATGTTTTTGGATATACAAGGCCACTTGTCCTGCATAAGTTGGGAAAATTAGAGTACTAGTAGAGAGTCCTGTATGACATGGACATAGTGATATAGTGGTCGTACCTTGACTGCGAGGTATGGGCAGAGGATGATGTAAAGATGTTGTTTGTGTGCCTTTCCAAATATTTGATCAGGTTGACCCCATATATTATTGAGATATTTCTTGTGGGTAGATAATATAGACAGTATGGTAGGGTATAGGGTATACCGCAAGGAGTGGCTCACTATGCCTGACACAGACAGGATATTCTAGAGTGGGGTCTAGTTTTTTCCTATGATGTTGCATGCATAGAGTATTAGGGGTTACAACAAATGTTATGGAATTATCATCCAGAGATCACTTATGTACAGATGAATGATGATTACATTCAATATTTCCACACTCATCCTTTTCCATGGATATCTAGTTTGGATGAGCCAGCACCTATTTTGGAGGTTGGTAGGAGGGTAGGGCAGTCTGACCCAAGAGGGGAGATGAAGGAGATGAGGAGGAGGAGAAGGTAGAGGAGGATGAGGGGAATGATGGAGGTGATGACAAGGGAGATGGTGGAGGCAGAGGGGGTGGTAGGGAGGTGCTATGTTTTTAAGGAGTACCCAAGAGGAGGATTTCAACAGCACCCGATGGACAACGATCAATTGTACTTCACATGCCCTCATGCCAACAACAAACATAGATATAGGGGCTTCAAACATAGGTCTAGGCCCTACAGGGTTAGGTGCAGACACTGCAGTCATAGCTAGCGTAGGCCCAGGGATAGGTACATACTTTACAAAGGTAGTTAGCTTAGACACAACCACAGTTCCATACATAGGCACTGACATTGGCAAAGGTTTAGGGATAGGTAACACAAGCATTGACATAGATTGCCACCCTAATAGGAGAGAGGGATACCATGAGACAATGGTATATATAGGCAGAGGTTGTGGATGAGAGATTGCAAAGCATGATTGATGGGGCCAGTACAGGAGATCTAGTTAGGGAGCTTTGCTAGTCTGTCAAGGAGGTAGAGTACTATAGAGGCAGATACTATGAGGCAGTTCCTGCAGAGCATCGGGTTAGCTATGCACAGTCATGGTTAGGGCACAAACACTCTAAGACTACTATTATGGGTGTTACTCAGCCACCACGTTGAGATCCTAGTCCAAACCTAGGTACGAGTCCACTAGGTGCAGGCACATCAAGGGCTGTAGGAGGTTTACCAGCAAGGCCCATGACATCTGGGGGCAGCACTACATAGTGCTATTGATGCCAAATTTTGATGTATTTGATGATGGACATACTGACACATTGATGTATACACTCATTTATTTTGGGATCTGATGATGATCTTGCCATTTTTGATGATGTGGCATTTTTCATTTCTTGATATCATTGTTCACTTGACTTTATTATTTTGAGGTTATATATGATGTGCAATGATGATTAGTGATCTATGATGTGTTTATGCTTTTATGATGGATGTATATGTTATGCAATGTTTTATATGATTATTCCATGTTTTATGTATGGATGCATTAATGAGATGATGATGTATGATTCTATGTGTTTATGGATGATGTTTTTATTATGATGAATGAGATGGATGCAATCATGCAAATTCTATGGTATGCACTATATTTTTGTATTTTTCACTTGTATATACCAATGATATGGATAGATGAATGAATGCGAAATGGTTTATTATATGGAATGAAAATATATGATTTAATATGTGGATATGAATGTTTTATGATTTCTAAATGCATGATAATTGAATGGAGTGCTTTTTGGATATGATAAGTATAAATGTATGGATACATGATAATGCATGGATGTATGATGAATGCAAATGTATGGATGAATTTATGTTATGCCTCGATATGACATGGATTATTCTTTTATATGCGATGAATGCTATTATGTCAATGGAATGCAATGCACTTTTCTTTATTTTTTGGTATTTTCTAATGCACATATATGACCTAGATGTATAAATGTATGAATTATGATGATGCATGGATTACGATGTTATTATGGAAATTGTTATGATGAATGCATATATGAATGGTTTATGTATGAACGAAAAAATGAATTTATTAGGATATCGATGTATGATATGAATTATGAATGATGATGTTATTATGGCGATGCTTTATTATTATGATTAGGATTAGGATGATGTTATTTTTTAATATGATGATGAATGAATGTACGAATGGTTTGTGATTTTGGATTTTGTGAATGCAAGTATATGATAAATGTATAATATGATAATGATAGATGTATGGATGAATGTATGATAATGCTTTCTAATGATATTATATGGAAATGATAATGCAAATGAATGATTTTTTTTTTAATGTCAAATCTACTCAATCTTTTAGTGAGAGATAACATCGTGTTGAGAGTTGCCATCCTTGGAAAAATCTATAATGAAAATTCAGAACTAATGTGAATGCAAACCTAACTATGCAATGTTTCCATCTGATTTATTGTTCTTGGTATCATCATTGAGCGTTTTATTATGTTGAAAGTTAGTACAAACATCGATGGTATAATTAGACCATGATGACCTGAGTACAACTTCCATACAACTTTCGTTAAGATTTGATAGTGCAAGATAACACAAGCATCCAGGTATAATTGGACCAAGATGACCTGAGCATCACTTGCATAAACAAACAAGAGTTAATCATTTTCCCATGCTAATTCAGAATGCCATCAATGATACTTTGTAGAGCATGTACCACAATAATTTGTATAGTAGTAATGATTGACTCACAGACAAAAGACAAAGAAAAATATCATTTTCAATCATAACCCCTCTAGTTTGTGACATCATCGAGGTACTTCAGAGAAATAATAACAACATTCAAGATATAACAATTGAACATACGTGCTAAAGTGATCCAACCATGATTCAGAAGATGATCATCCAATGAGATTTGGTATGTTTTGATTTGATGTTGATTTGATTTTGATGGTTGATTGATTGCTTGATGTTCAATGTTCAGCTTGATGGGTAGAGTAATTGTTGTTTTCGCTAGAGTTTGCCTTGCCATTTGTTGTCTGTTGTTTTAAGCTCAATACAGTTTGCCCCTAGTGAGTTCAAGATTTTTCCCATAGTGTAAAACAAACTAGATTAATTATGGATATGTACAATGATAACCAAGCCAAGGTGGGACACGACTGCAACAGTCGGATATGCATATGAAGCTTGTGTTTTATGATAGGCATGTATGCACAATGATAGAAAAAGTGAACGGTCAACACACATTCGAATAGATGGAGAAGATGACTCATCACAAATACCGCGTGTTTGCCAGGTTTTCACTATTTTTTTTTATTGCACTTTTTCAGATTTTATGATTTTTTTACTGTTACCAAGACGCCTACTTGCCAGGTTTTCATCAAGGCAACGATTTTTTTTTTTCTTTTGATTTTTTTTTTACATCACCAAGATGCCTGTTTGCCAGGTTTTCATTAGGGCGGCCATTTGTTCAGGACATTTTCTGATTTATATGGGTTTCTTTAGGTTTTTTTCTCATTTCAATGGATTTTTTTAGGACTTTTTCTAATTTTTATGGATTTTTTTAGGACTTTTTCTGATTTTTATAGATTTTTTCAAGACTTTTAAGCATTCACCAGATGCATTACATGTAGAAATTATTCAAATGAAGTTTTTTCATTCGTTCTTCAAATATATCCCCTTCTAGTGTGGATAGCTGATATTCCCCCAATCTAAACACTGATACAATAACAAAAGGGCCTAGCCAATTTGGCTCAAATTTTCCTTTCTTTCCTCAATCCTGCTGGTTACGGGGATTTTCCTTCAGTACTAAATCACCTAAATAAAATGTCCTAGGTTTAACTTTGTAATTGTAGCTGCTAGACATTTGTTGTTGATATGCCTTTATGTGATCCACTGCAAGATGACGACGTTCATCCAACAGTTCCAACTCTTGTAGCCTAGACACGTGGTAATCTTCATCTGAAATGAGACCTTTCAAGGACACACAGAGTGATGGTATCTCAAACTCAATGGGAAAGATGGCTTTGGATCCATATACGGGGGCATATGGTGTGGCTCCTGTGTGATTGTAGATTCTTGTATGATAGGCCCTTAAAGTAGGGTTCAATTGAATATGCCAATCACGTCCAACATCGTTGATAGTTTTCTTTAGAATTTTTAGGATATTTTTGTTTGAGGCCTCTTCTTGGTTGTTTCCTTGAGGGTAATATGGCGTAGAAAACCAATGCTAGATATGGAACCTTTCATAAAGTTCTTGTATGTCTTGATTCTTGAAAGGTATGCCATTTTCAGTGACAATGGACTAAGGGATACCATACCTATAGATGATGTAGTTTAGGATGAATGATGAGATTTGTTTACCTATGATGGTAGTTAAAGGCATGGCTTTGACCCATTTTGTAAAGTAATTCATGGTTGTAATGATGAACTTGTGTCCATTGGAAGAGGATGGATGAATTTTATCCACAAGATCTAATCCCCATTGACAAAACGACCATGTTGATGCGAAGGGTTGTAACTCTTGTGTCGGTGCATAGATAATATTACCGTGGATTTGGCATTTCTAACATCTTTTGAAAAATTAGGAATCCTTCTCCATATTTGGCCAATAATACCCCAAATAAAGGAGTTTCTTAGCGAGGGGTAGACCACTTGAATGAGTGCCACAAATACCTTCATGGACATCACAAGAGAGTTCCATCAAGACATTTTCAGTAAAGTACATCCACGATAAGGGTATGACAGGCAACTTGGCAAATGAAGTTTCATTTTTGGTTTCGGGAGAGATCGGGAGGAAGGGTATTATCTTTCAGATAGGTGTAAATCTTTCTATAGATTGAGGTATCAACATCAACTAGGTGGCATATGTGTCAGGACTCAGGATCATCATAGGAAGGGGTAAATAGTTGTTCCACCATGAACTCATAACGGCTTCATTTTTCTAGAATTTGTAGCAAGGAAGCAATGGTATCCATAGCATTGACAACTTTGTTGTCAATCCTTGGGATTTGATCAAATTTAATGTCAATAAAATATTTCTTGAAGTCATCGATAATTCTCTTATAGGGCATTAGTTTGTCATCCTTTGTTTGCTAATCATTGTTGACCTAATTAATGACTAGTTGAGAATCCCCATAGACTTGTAGCTTTGTGATTTTTTATTCAACAACTATCTTGATGTAGATGATAAGTGCTTCATATTCTGCCATGTTGTTGGTACAGGGGAACATTAGTCTACATAATTTTGGAATATTCTGCCATTGGGGAGTGATGAATAAAATTCTTGCTCCTGATCTGTGTTGATTATATGAGCCATCAAAATACAATACCCACTGCTTTGTTGTTATAGTTAGGACATCCACATTTGGATATTCAACATGCAGAGGATGACCATCATGAATCGGTGCTTCAACCAGTTGGTTGGTGATGGCTTTCCCCTTGATTTCTTTTTTTTTTGACATATTGGGTGTCAAATTCACTAAGTATCATTACCCACTTAGCTAATCTTCCTGTCAGATTTTCTTTGCCAAGGAGATATTTCAGCAGATCTATCTTGGCTATGAGTTTTATTGTGTGAGTCAACATATAGTGTTGCAATTTTTGTGTAGAAAAAAATTCTAAAGGGAAATATTTTTCAATGGATGTATAGTTGATCTCATAACCATTTAAAGTTCTACTGATATAATAGATTTCTCTCTCCTTTCCTATTGAATCTTCTTGTGCTAACAAATCTCCCAATGATCAATCAGTTGTGGCTATGTACAATAGGAGAGGTTTTCATTCTACTGGTGGTGCTAGGATGGGTGGACTCATTAGATATTGCTTCAGTTGGTTGAAAGTTGCTTCACATTTCTCATCCCATCGAAAGGAAACATTTTTATGTAGAAAGTGGGTAAAAGGATGGGTCTTATCAACCAGTTGTGATATGAATCTTCTAATTGACTAAAATCTACCTTGAAAGGACCTTAACTAACTGATATTCTTTGGAGGAAACATTTCCATGATTTCTTTTTCTTTTGCAGGGTCCACCTCAATGCCTCTTTTTGACACTATGTATCCCAATAGCTTTGTCGATGTTACCCCAAACACACATTTCTTTGGATTTAGGTAATGTTGAACTTCTCTAGTTGAGTGAAGATTTTGTCTAGTATCTCCAAGTTTCCTTCTCTAGTGAAATATTTGGCCAATAGGTATTCCACATAATCTTCCATAAATGTATGCATCATGTCATGAAAGACGGTTGTCATGGCTCTTTGATATGTGGCTCCTGCATTCTTCAATCCAAAGGGAATGTTGTTCCAGTAGAAGGTGCCTCATGGGCAAGTGAAAGTTGTTTTATCCTGGTCCTCAGGTGTTATCTTGATTTGATTGTAGCCAAAAAATCCATCCATGAGTGAGAACATGCAATGACCTATTTTTAAGTCTACAATGATATCAATGTTTGGCAAGGGAGAATCATCTTTCGAAAAAGCTTTGTTGAGGTCTCTGAAGTCTATACAAATCCATATTCTACCATCAAGATTTGAAATAGGTAAAATGTTGGATATCCACTCAGCATGATCAATGGGTCTAATGAATCCTACATCCAATAAATTTTTTAGTTTCGCCTTCACCAATAAGGCAATGTGGGGATGCATTTTTCTCAAATTTTGCTTGACTGGTTTGACTCCTAGAGGGAGGGATAAGTGGTGAATGATGAGATATTGGTCTATACCTGGAATGTCTACATATGACCAATTAAAGTTGATTTTTTTCTCTTCAAAGAACTTGATAAAATTAGGCTTCTCTTGTTATGTCAAAGATTCTACTAGATGGAGAGCTTTCACTATGTCTGCATTGCCAATATTGATGGACTGTGCTGGTTCGATTAAAACTTTGGATCTTTCTTGGAATTTCTCTAGAAGACTGTCAAATTTACAATCCTTCGGTGCCTTGAAGAGGTTTTCACCATCAGATGCACTCTTTATTTTTATTCTTTCTTGATCCGATATTGCCATGGAATGGTTTTCACCATCAGATCCTTCTTTTGATTTACTCATTTTATAGCTGGGAAATTTGACACTCCCCTACCTAGAAGCTTTGTTATGATGTTCAATGGTAGAGTCTATTTCAAGATTTCTAGCACAAAGGAATTTGATGATGGCCTCATCATTTGAAAAGGTGGGTACATCAATAGGCCCAGTTTGGTCCCAATCTATGCATTCATGATGTACCAATGGTAGGGAGTCATCTGATGGGTTTAGGTCAAAGGTCATAAGGGTCCTAATGGTGACATAATCATCAAAAAATACTATGGAAAGGTCAAGGTATATGATGTCACTCTCCTCTAAATGATCCATCTCTCTAGGAGTCTGATCATCTTCACTTGAGCCATCGATATTTTGTGATCCTAATTCAAGTGGTCTTAACCCTAAGCTTTGTCCCTCCTCAAGTGTGGGTGTATACTTGTGAACCACATCAATATATTTATCATGATCGGACTCTTCTGATAGTGAATACCACACATACTCATTAGAATCAGTTTCATACTAATCACTTGCTTGCAATTGCAAGATCCGTTCAACAAATTTTTTTTTTAGGTCCTCCTTTGTTTCTTCATCCTTTTGATGCTTTGTATATCCCAGCCCTATCTTGTCTTTTGGATTTGTTATCATGGGTTGGATGGGTTCCACAATGCCTTCTTTCCTTTTTCCAATAGGTCCTTGTCCCTCATATCCCATTTTTTCCAAGATTGAAAATCCTTTTCCATATTGAGTGGTTTGGACAGTAGCCATTGCTGCTTGAGAATCAGTTTCATCTTTGTAGAGCGAATTTAGAATATCCTTGTCATCAGATTCTTTGGCTTGGGTTCTTTCTTTTATGAATCGACCATTAAAAAGTGTGATCGGTTGTGAGGATGGTTGTGAGGAGGTTGATGGTTGACCATAGGATTTTGGTGAAGTTAACTATGAGAGGAAAATGGATTGTTCAATGGAGTATTCACCCACACCTTTCTCTTTGACTTGGATTTTTTTCTCAAATTGTTTGGCCAAAGTGTTGAACTAGGCTTCATGATTGGTGGATGCAGAAGGGGTGGCCTTGTCCTCTTTCTCTAATTGTTTAGATGAGGAACTTGGTTGGCTTCCTTCATTGGAGGATATGGCTAGTAGTTTTGACAATGGATTGGATTGACTTGAATTACTGGGGATGTCAGATGTGGAATTGAGAGATTCTCAGTTATAAGGCACAAATACATCCTGGATTGACTTAAGGGTATTGCAATGTTGAGGACTATTAGAATCAGCAGGAATGGTGATCTCTTTCCAATTGCAAGGGAATTTCAAACATTGGTGGTGAGTTCATGGGACTGCCTGCATCTCATGGATCTAAGGACGACCCAAGAGTATATTATATGTCAAATATTTTTCTAGAACTTGGTAAACCACATCTTTTTGAATTGGCCCTACCTGAATTGGCAATACAATTAAGCCCTTTGAATCTCTTTCCTCATCATCATAATCTTTGATAATGATCTTTTTCCTTGCATCTATTTCATTTTCAGAGAATCCCACTGCACATACAAGATTTAAAGTGCATTTATTAAGACCATCTCCTCTGTCTATTAGGATGCGCTTGACATGAATTTAATGTATTATGACATCGATGTGGAGTGATGTGTTATGAGGATGGGTGAGAGATACGACATCATTTTCTAAAAAGGATAAGTAATGAGGCACAACCAGATGTCCCACCATGGCTTGAAATGTGTAGACTTCCAAATTGTTTGGCACTGTTGTTTCCACTAGGGATTTTTCTAAGATCTCCTTGTGGATGGGTGAAATTTTAGGAAGCTCCAAGATAAATATTTGCACAGGAATATTTTGGAGCTGATCCACAATGTTATATGATGAGATGGGGAAGCGGGTGTTTTGGAGGTGCTTTCTTTTAGAACATATTTAGATTGTGCCCTCATGGTCACATTTATGGGCATGCTGTCTTTCTTTCCTTTGATTTTTATGACATTAATTTGATTATCTGTTGCAGCCATGTTTTGTTGAATTGGTATGTCATTGATTGGATTGTCGACTGCAACAATCTCTTGAATGCCATTTATCTTAGTGTCACTTGGTTGATCTTCAATGATTGAGATATGATAGATGGTAGTGTCGTGAACATAGTTTACACTTTTTCTTTTGTTGTTTGTGGTAGAGGATTCCCCTTTGTCATAATTGAGTTAGGGGTTCTTGAATACTCCATGATAAGTGTTAGTTTGGGGTCCCTCTATTTGTATGATATTATTGTCAATCAAGTCTTGTATCTTGTGTTTTAATTGCATGCAACTATTGGTTTGGTGACCTTTGCATTAGTGAAATTCACAATAGTGGGCCTAGTTCCACCACAATGATTTCACTTTTGGTTCAAAAACTCAGGTGTCGGGTAGAGTAAGAAGATTTTCTGGAAGAAGCTCTTTCAATGCAAATTCTAATGATTGACCCAAAGGTGTGAAATTTTTGTGGTTGTTTGATGTTTGATATGGTGTTGATCAAGATGGAGAAGTGTTTTGGTTATTATTCTGATTGTTGTTTTGATTTTGGTTAGTGTTGTTTTGATTGGGGGTTGGGTTGGTCTTAGGTGTGATTCCTAATAGATTGAAGACCAGTTTGGCATTATGTGTTTAAGCGAAAGTATCATTGCCATTATTCTTGTATTTTTTCCAAAACTTTGGTTTATCATTGTTCGAGGAATTGGCTCAATTTTTTTCATTGTAAATTTTCAAGATTCCTTGCTTGACCAAAGCTTCTTTGATTTTGATCCCATTTTTAATAATTTTTTCAAAAGCTGGAGGACATTGTAATTCAAGCCTATAACTCATATCATCATTTAAATTGTCAATGAATACCTCCATCTTTTCTTTTTATGGTATGTGACGAGGATACCTTGCAAATAATCTTCTCCACCTTTGCAAAAATACTAGGAATGATTCTCCTTTCTTTTGTTTGACATTGCAAAGGTCTTTCATTGTGATCTCATGTTGAATGTTATAGGAGTATTGGGTGATAAATTTGTTGACAAATTCTTCAAAAGATTTGATCCCTGGAGGTAGTTACGAGAACCATTGCATGCATTTCCCTCCCAAACTACGAGGGAATAATCTCATCAAGTATGTTTCCTCATAGGAAAATCAAAGACTCATTGTTCAGAATTTCCTTATGTCATCTATTGGATCTATTTTTCCATTGTATTTATCATATTTAGGGAATTCAGAATGTTTGGGAAATGGGATCATGTTCACACTTTGATCAAAAGGGTAAGGGAATATGTTTTGTATCAAGTATCTCTTGGTGGTACCCTTTTTAATGTCAAGTAATTTTTGTTGAAGGTTTTTCATTTGATTGGTCAAAGCGGTTACTTGATCCATATTTGGGCGACTAGTTTTGGTCTTTTTGGGTTCTCTTTTCAATTGATTAATGTCAAAGTCATCGAGTAATTTAAAACCTTGTTTGGCCGACATCAAAAGGTATTTTTCTCCATCCCTTTCAAAAAAAAATTCTAGGAATTTGTGGAAATTTGGGTCTTGTTGGGCATGTTAGATGTCTTCCTCATTTATCTCCTCAGTTTCAGGTGTGTGGAATTTATGAAAGGGATTTTCCTCAACTTCAGCCATGATGTTTGGAATTTGAAGTTCTTTTTATTGGATTTTTAGCCTTTGGGATCTTGTTTGAATGGGCATACAAGTGATAAAAAATGTACTAAGCTTTGATCAAAGTTTGGGAGTGCCAAAGGACTAAGTTAAAATATGATTAAACAACATTAGTTTTGGGATGAAGGATGATGAATCCTGATAAAAGATGATAAATCCTGATGGGGAAAATCAGCTGATAATCAAAAATAGGTGTGATGAGAAGGCACTTTTAGATGTTCAACCAAAGTTTAGTTGAGGTATTTTCCCTTGAAAATGATAGTTTCAACAAGTTTGAGGTTCTGGTATGACTGAGGAAAGGTTTTGGACTGAAATTGATTATGAATTGTGAGGTTAAAATTCAAACAGATAGGGAAACTTAGCTCTCTAGTTTCAATTTTTTTGGATGAGCTAGAATAGTGCACAAATGCGCTAAAAGATATATGCGCTAAGGAATGGCCTGCATGCTCTAAAAGATGGTCGGTATGTGCCAGAAAAGGCAATGTATGCACTAGAACAGTAAATGGATGTGTTGTAGGATTACACAGATGTGCCAAAATGGTAAAAGTATGTGCTAGGATATGACAAGGATGCACCAAAACAATAGATGGATGTGCTAGAAAATGGAAGGTGTGTGCCAGGGTAGTCAATGGATGCATCAAAAGATGGAAGGCATGTTCTAGGGTAGTCAATGGATGCACTAAAATGGAGAATGGTCTCTAGTTTTCTGACTGTTTGATTGACTTTTTTGGTTTTCTAGCAAGGAAGTTGATTGTTTGGTTGGATGTTCTTTTGATTCAATGGTTGTATATCTCAGAGTGTAGTGTTTGTTTGAATGTTTTTTTGAAAACACATAGGTAAGACACATCAAACAAGTACAATCCTAAGTTGTGTAAGACAATATTTACTGGATTCCCATTTGGATTGCTATAGTTGTGCTTACTTATAGCAGATGATTAGAGGATTGACCACACTAGCTCCCCTCTACGACACTCACTTCTTGGGTCAGGCGAGCCTTAGTTCTCATGAATCTCCTATGATGAAATTTTCATCTCTACTATAAGCCACAAGAATATGGGATGGCTTCAGAATGGATTTTCTTGCTCCAGTATATAGAAAATAAATTTTTGGCTTACTACAACAAAGGGTTCTAGTATAGGAATTTCGTTTATAGGGGATCATCCATGCGACAAGAGACCATTGTTTCCCTTCTTGTTAGAACAATCTTCATGATACTTGAACTTTCTTCAAGTACCCACACTTATATACTAGCTTGAATTCACTTGGCTTTAGCATGTTACCGATTGGGTCGTTCCCTGGGGTGATTACTTTTTCCCACCAGGCAGGCCCTCTAAGGATAAAATGCAATAAAAAGAATGGGTTTGGCTTTCTAATCACCTAGTTAAGGGGAGATCATACACGCCTACCACTCCACAAACATAGAAGACATGGTGTTCAGTTATCCCTCTAATTAAGCTATGTTCCTAACTTAATCAAAAGAAACAACAATACATTCAACCTTGCAATCAATTGTTAGTAGTTTTTGATTGTTGAAGTCTTTGATAGTGTTTCAAGGGTTTTAGCAGAGTCTCTGACTGCATATAAATTTCTTGCAAAATAGAGTAACACAAATCATATATCCTGGAATTTGGAAAATTGATAGCAAAAACTAGATGCACCATTATAGTAACTGAATGCACTAAAACTCAGACCAAATGCGCTAAAAGACCGAATGTGCTAAAAGACAGATCAAATGTGCTAAAAGACAAATTGAATATGCTAAACTGGAAAGATATAGAATGGAAAATAGAACTCCCTAATGTGCTGAAAGAACAATTGGGTGTGTTGAAATATTTCACCGATACATCAGAATAGTGACCATATGTGCTAGAAGAATTGTTAGATGCACCGAAATAGTGACTCTATGTGCTAAGAAATCTGCCATATGCGCTAGATAAAAAGCTGAATGCGCTATTTTAGAACTTTCGATGGAACCCGTGGAGGAAAATTCAATAGAAAAATTGATTACAAATGGGGCTAGGCCCCACAGTGGGTGCCATTTTATGTGTGATGTAAAAATATATGTATTAGAAAGATAAAACTAACCACACACCATTGAAACATATTACATTAATGAAATGGAAATAACAAAGCAAGCTACTATAACTATTCATTCAAAATTGTTCCATTGTCCTCTATTCTCAGTGATCTCTCAATTCATGCTCTTAGATTTGTATGTTGCACATGAATCTACAAGATGACAACCTAAGAAACAAGATGCTATATAAAATGCAAAGCTAAATGCCGACATCTACATGTTTTTGGTATTTTTTATTGTAATGGTAAATGATATGATAAATGTTGTTATGTTCAAAAATGATGCTAAGATGATTATTGTGATGAAGATGCAATTATAAATGAAATGATGTATGAAAAATGTAACAATTAAGGTGCTAAAACAGAAATTTCCATGATAACACTAATATGAACCAGTTTCTAAATGCTAAACTAAAATTCTCTCAAAATTATCTTAATTTCTAATATGATTTCTGCAGCATAAGTTTATGATCAAATCCTTGTTGAAATGTTGTAGAATGATGTCCTATTTATAGAGTTTTCCAAGCTTTGGATGAGGTGGCAAAGATGGACGGTCGATATCTTGATCTTGGGACATCAACGGTAGAGCACAAAGAGGTTGGAGGAATTCATGGAGGTTGCTCCATCTGGAAAGGAAAATCTTCCAAGTGTCAAATAACATCAATTAGAAAGAAGGAGCCATGTGTCTCCAAGGAGATTAGGAAGTTAGAATAATATTTCTAATTTAGAAACTAGAAATAAAAGAAATCATGTGACCTATGATGTTGTGGAGGGTGAGTTGGAGGAAGTTAGAGAAATATGGAGAAATGTGACAAATTTGAACAAAAAATTCAAATTTAATAAGGAAGGGGAATACTCAAATAACAAATTCCTTAAATTTGTGTATTTAATTAATTCAAGAAAGAAGATGATTTTTGAATGGAAGAATTAAAGAGGTGAACTATACAAATAAATTTTGTCAATTTATTTATATAAGTAGGGTAATTTAGATTAATTAATTAAATAACTAGTATTTAATTAATTTTTGCTCTGAATCATTTTTGTGTATACAAGTAGTTTGGATAGAAAATCTGCCACTTAATTGGTTTTTCTAGGCTTATCCACAATGGTGATGTCAAATTAATAAAGTAATGACAACCATCTAACAAGTCTACCACCAACCACAAGTTTATTCATTAAATACCTTATTACAATGTGATCAATTAGGATAAAGACTAGATATCCTATTATGTAGTTTTTGAACTTGTTCATTGCATAGATAATTGCCAACATATCTTTTTATCTTACTATTTAGTTGATTTCTGCTAAAAAATTCTTGTTGATGTAGTAGATAGCATACTCTTTATTACCTTCCTTTTGTCTAAGAAATTCGCCTATATCAAAATTAGAAGAATATGTGTTTATGTGGAAAGGTAAGGTCCAGTTTGGTCCTCTCAAGATAGGTGATTTGGTCAATGATGTCTTGAGTGCTTCAAAAGAGTTGACATTCTATGGTACACTCAAATTATACATGCTTTGTGAGTAAAAAAAATAAAGGGGCTACAATTTTGCTAAAAATTTTAAATCAATATTCTATAGTAGCCAACATGTCCTAGAAAACTCCTGACATCTCTTTGCTTTTGTGGCACAGGGACTGTAGAGCTTATCTCAATTTTATTGAGATCCACTTGAATCCCTTCACTTGATATAAAAAATTCATAGCACAATCACTTAGGTCATCATCATGAAACATTTCTCATGACTCAGGGATAGGTTGTGTTCTTGACACATTTTAATACTTTCTCTAGGTTATTAAGTGCTTCATCATATGTTTCCCCATAAGTTGTGAAATCATCCATGTAGATTTCCATGGAGTCATGTGCAAAATCCGAGAATATACTCAGTGCTTCCCTTTGGAAAGTGGTTGGAGCATTACATAGCCCAAAGTGAAGAAGAGAATAAGAATATGTGCTCCAAGGGAATGTAAAGGTTTTTTTTATCCTAGTCCTCTAGAGCTATTTTGATTTGGTTATAGCCACATAATCCATCTAGAAAGGAGTACCTTTTACCTGCTAGGCAGTCAAGCACTTGATCAATGAATCATAGTGGAAAGTGGTATTTGCTAGTGGTTGTATTTAATTCTCTATAATACACACACACTCTCCACTTCCCTCCTTTCTTTGGGACAATAACTTGAGGTGATACCTATTGACTATCGAAAATGGGGTAAATGAAACCTGCATCAAGCAATTTTGAAATTTATTTTTGACTATGTCTCTTAGTGTAGGGTTCATTATCCTCTAGGTTTGCTTGATTAGTTTGAAACCATCATTAATGTATATCCTATGCATGCATATGCCTAGTTCAATCCCCTTCATGGCATGGTAATCCCATGCAAAGGTTTTTGTGTGTTCCTTTAGCACAGTCATCAAGGAAGTCTGTTGTTCAACAAATTATTCACTACTAACATTTAACATTTTACCTGGCGTGATTTCCAAAGTCTTGGATGTTGTTTGCATAGATGAAAGCTCAAGTCCTACTATATCTAGGACACCTTTTTGTTGTAGAAAAGAATGGAAAATTTGGGATATTGACTCTAATGAACTGGCAAGGATAATATTCTACAAAGGATCTTGTAGACATGTCAAGAATTTTTGTTGTTGTAGTTACTTACCACAATTATTTTGTATGATGTGTGCTATCAATTCATCCTCATCTTGGTTTCATAACAAAGGGTTGCATTCAACAGTCATGAGGGTTTGCAAGGAGTACTAGTATTCCTAATCTAGGGTAGGCCAAAAGGTCTACTCCAATTCTGCATAAGGCTAGGCTAGTGGGTAAAGTACTTACCTTTTAGTCACATTTCCATTTGACATAATCATGTTTCCAGACCTACAACCTATAAATGCATCTTTTGTTGATAACCATGGTCTTCCTAGAATAAGGGGATAGCTTGTTAGGTTAACCTTTGTCTTCAATACCATGAAATCTATAGGGTATTCCCATGAATCCAATGCTATGAACAAGTCCTTAATGATGCCCTCAGGTTAAACTATTGACCTATCTTCCAACTATAGAACATTGGGAGTAGGTCTAAGGTTTATTAAATATAATAGTTGCATTATTTCCCCAGTCATCACATTAATATTTTACTCCAAGTCAATCAAGGTATTCTTGATGAGAGTTTTATTCATCTTAAAATCTACCACAAGACTCCTAGGAACTGCATACTTAGGGATGCTTATGTTTCCTAACTTAATGCCAACAAGTTTCCCTAAGAAATGCACATTTTGAGGGTCTTTTCTCTTCCTTCCTAAAGTTTTAAGGCAAATTTTTCTCTCTTTTTAGTGTAGATGGGAGTCTCCTTGATGGCTTGGATGATGGGTATATTTATAGAAACATCCTTAAGTTGTCCCAATAGGTTAGTTTTAGCTTGGGTTTGATGTCTTTGCATAGCCAATCTTTCAAGGAAAGGAGGCTCTAAATTTGTATTAGTTGGATGGTCCTAGTTTAACTCAGCCTCAATAGGTTAGTTGTCCAATATTTCTGATGGGGGATCCTCACTAATCAACTCTATGATTTGAGGGGATGGAGGTCCAACCAATTGTTTCTCTGGTCTAAGGTGGACATCACTCACTTCTACCCCATAAGTAGGGTATTGAATAGCCTCATTATCATAGGCATGTTGAACAAGATTGTTATTTGGGTTAGGTGTAGGTTGGTCTAGTAGTTCAGGTGCTCTAGGTGGTTGAGGTGATGGATTTGTTGGATTAAGCATGATGGCTTGTTGTTGTGGCTGTTGATAATTCATATTTTGGTTTTTCCATTAAGGTTGCCATTGGTTGTGATGGCCAATGGGAATTGTATTTGGATCCTTGATAGTTTTGTTGTGGCCACATATTTATTGTTGGTTCCAGTTTGGTTGAGGATTTTTTGATTGGTTCTATGTATTTACCCAAGGTTGAGGATTTCAATTAGAGAAATTTTGATTACTAATCAGAAATGACATTTAATTCAAAGGATATTGAGGCATACCTTGTCTTAGCTACCATGTTATCCTTTGAGAAATGTGGAAAACTTGTACATCTTCACCATCTAGTGCTTGAAATTCTTTTTTCTCTAGTCTATCCTCAGAAATACTTGTCAATCTTTTGCACTTGCAATTATTTTTTCTTTATCTACAGTTAGGGCAGTATCTAGTAAGGATTGCCACTACCTCTTCTTTCCTCTTCTTCACATGTAGAGTGTCCAATCGGGTATCAAAATGGCTTATGGTGTTGTCTTTCATGTTTGACAACAGGTTACTTAGCTCCATTCTAGAGACCCCATTTGATGTCTTGCTAATGGAATATGTTATATCTACTCTCACCTTCTTTGTCAAAGACCTTGAGTAGTTCTTGCATGCCTTGTGAATCTCATCAAATGGTGCTTGAGAAATATCTCCTACCCCAATGAGAGTAAGTGCATCCATATGGTCCTCATTAATCCCCCTTAAGAATATTAGCATTAGGGACTCATCAAAGAGCCTATTTTGGTCGGACTTCTTAAGCCAGAATGGGAATCTCTCTATGTAATCTTCCAAAGATTCATCCTCTTTTTGAGAAATCTTGAGAATATCATCTCTTCTTCTATCAATTCCTCTGTAGTAGTCTTGGTACTTCTCTAGGAACTTTATCTTCATACAATTCCAATCAGAAACAACATCTCTTCCCAAACCCATAAGCCATATTAAAGCATCATCCAATAAGGATGTTGGAAATAGTTTGATCCTATGTGCACATCTGTTGTATAATCATAGCTTCTACATAGCACATCAAACTCAAACAAGAAGGTATCTAGAACCTAAGTAACCAAACCATAGAAGTTTGGCAATGTTGAAGAAGGTATGTTCTTCAATGTAGTTGCCTTCTCCTGGTTAGAAATGGGGAACTCAAAAGTTACATGTTCTAGTGGGTTATCCACCAATGGATCAACCATGGTTTGGAAGGTCTCCTTTTTATTTGCAATGGATTTTGATGAAAGTGAAAGTTTTTCTTCAGGAATACGCTTGCTCTATTCGTTCTGATCACCGATATCCTCTTTAGCTTCGTGTGTTGAGGGGAGAAATCTTTCCAAAGTATCTCACTACATCTAGATACAAGAGATGAATTTTTATGTCACCCACTCCTACACAATGTTAGTAAAATTTTATAGTATTGATGGGTTAAAACCTAATTATCCTAATGTTGGAAATAAAACTCTAAATTAAGAAAGCTTGAAATAACATAAAAGAATCTTGAATGTAGCACCATCCCTGACAACATTGCCAAAAATGTAACGCCCAACTAATGCTTAGTGAACCTGGTGATAAACACATAATTTAGAGGTGGTTCCTAACTAAACAATCCACTAAACCCTTGTAAAGAATCCACTTAATCATCAACCAAGGCTAATGTAACATTGTGATGATGCTAGCACTATATGTGCATCCAGAGCTTCTATTCTTCCTATATTATCTAGTATAGGTGTTTACACATGTGGGAAAAACATAAAACTATGAAATAGGTGCAAGATTAATTTTGGAACTATTGCTATGGGTACCTTCAGCTAAATACTATGACTAGTTAACTATAAAACCTAAAATTTGTAACTACTAAAAATTTCAACTATGACATATAATGAATTGAATCACTCTAGATGTTGACATACTAACACAAAGAAAAATATAAAGTATAAGAAAAGATCTTGCTCATGATTTCATTCTCATATAGGAAATGAAGAATCTAATTAAATCAAATGCAATAAATAAAATAATTTACTGTAACAAGAAAAATTAATGGTGGAGAACAGATACCTTGAGTGGCCCTTGCTCAAGTTATTGTATCTATGAATTAAATTCAAATCTAAACTCCTTGAATCAATTGCACATAACAATAAATTGAAAACATCTCATTTCATATAATAATATTCACAATCTGACAAGAATCTTCAGAGATATCTTATTCATGAAAGGATATCTCGAAAATAAGTGTTTTCTATGTAATAAAAACTATCACTATCTAAAAATATCCAAAGACTATATCTACTCCTTGACCACTAAGCCAACTATATAGGTTTGAGGGAGGTTTATTGAAATAAGGACTCAAAACAAAAAACTAAATAAAAATCACCACTCCCCTATGAAATAGAGAGTGACAAAGTCTACATAACTGAAAAGGTGGAGGAAGATGATTAGGACTAGAACTCTATTTCAATGGAATAATATAAATGTGGACTATAGAAATAGTCACGTTAGCTTCCCAGTCATCCTCATTATTGAATGCATCTATTTTTGAAACTGTTGTGTTCTTATTTTGGAATATCCCATGCATGGCTATCTAAAATCCTTTGGTTGCGGGTTGTGCTCCCTAGTTGTTGTGGGCTACAACATGCTTGATTTGGCTTCTTGTTTGCAAGGAGTTAGTTCATTTAACATATACAAAATACTAATAACCACAAATTAAATAGATCCATACTGCATTTCATACACACTCACACAATTAATCATGCAATTAACAACATATTATGATCATATTCCCATA
>CM021104.1:243698018-243720858 GCA_007115665.2 Sequoiadendron giganteum | reverse complement strand
GATCCTGTGTTAGATATTGCCCAAGTCAAACTTCCAATAAACACTTGCCACATCATCCAAATCATCCAATCTTTTCATTCCACATCATATTTTGATCATCCTCATCTCTTTAATCCAAACAACATCATTTTACACCATGCCAACATTAGAAGACCTAGTACCCCAATTCCAAGACCTCATCCAATCACTTTATCAAGCACCACAACCCTTAGACCAACGAATTATACACGGGCTCCAAGACCTCATCCAACAATCTCAACTTCAAACAAACCAATCACTTCAAATGCAATAACTCATAGCACAAGCACAATACCTCATGACCACTTGTCAAACCCAACAAGCACAACATCGATTCCAATCACCACATCGACAAATTTCACATCAATTTGATCAACCTCATCCATCCACATATCATGTCACCCCTTCATTAACCTATCACACCTATTCTAATGTCAACCCTTATCCATATCAATCCACCTTTCAACAACCATTATCCTATGCATCATTATCACAACAACAAATCATGCCACACCAAGCGCAAACTCCATTCCAACCTCAACACATTCAACCAAAATCCTATGTGCCACCTTCATCATCATTCCAACCTAACCCATCTACCTATCATGTCAATGATACATCAATATATCCACCCATATCACAACAAGAACATAGGATCCCAAGTCCACCTTGGCACCAAAATCAAGAGCCTTTCAATTCTCCATCAAATCCTTGCCCTAAATTCAAACATTTCAAAACCAATCCTATGGCATTACCTAAATCCACTCATCCACCTACCAAAGATTCTTCAAGCACCATGCCCATTCTTACAACCCCATCATGTAACCTCCCCCTTGAGCCTATCCAAGAATCTCGCCCATTGCTCCCAAGTCAACCTCCATCATGTCTCCATGTTTTTGACCATCTAGAACATGTTGAGCCTACTCAAGAGTCATCCCCTTCCACCTCATCTAAGGAACCCATACCCTCTCATAATCCTACCATATCCAACCCATTTGATGATCCAAGCATATCCACCTCATATCATGATCCCATTATACCACCTCCATGGCATGACCCTAGTCCATCACGAGAAAAAAATTTTCCATTCATTACCCCATCTCATGATACCCCTCCCAATCAAGATCAAGATGTCACACCCACTCCATCACATGATACCCTTCCATCTCATGATCCCTCTCTAAATCAAGATCAAATTCTAACTTCTATTCCATGCAATGATCCCCTTCCTCTAAGTCAAGATCAAAGCATCCCTTCATCTCCATGTCGTCAGCCCCTTCCATCTTATAACCAAGATCAAATGATGCCATCCATCCCGTCCCATGATCCTACCACAAGTCAAGATCAAAGCACCCTTTTATCGTCATGTCATGATCAGAGTACTCCGCAAGAGTCTATCACCCCTATTCAAGCTATCCATGAACCCCACACCTATAAAATGGGTTCCTCTGCCTTTATCCACTCCGGTTTACTTCCAAAACCTATACTTTCATCCATATCATATCCTCTAGAACATGGACTTGCATCTTGTTTCATAAACAATACATATCCATCAAACCTTCCATCTATCCTAGGTTCTTATCCTAGTCCACCAAACCTTCCATCTATCCTTGGTCCTTATCGTCCAAACCCTAGTTCATCAACCCTTCCATCCATATTGGGGCCCTACATCCCTCATATTGCTAGTCAAGATCAACAAAGGTACACACCCTTGAACCTTTTCCAACATACCTACACCAACCCATCCATAATACCTTCATATCATTCATCTCCATCCACCTATCCCATTGCTTTTGGAAGCAATTTGGGTGCCAAATGTCAAAAGCTTCCATATCAAAATCCACATACATTAAAGGATCAACATGTCTCCTCGAAGAGACATGGAAAAATAAAAGAAAATCTGATCCAAATTCAAAACAAAAAAATTCAAAGGCCCACAAATCAAAAAGAAAATTTTCGAAGGCCACAACGGCCCATAAAGGAAAAAGAAAAATTTCAAAGGCCACAAAGGCCCATAAAGCAAAAAGAAAAATATCAAAGGCCACAAAGGCCCATGAATCAAAAGTCAAAGTCCAAAGCTATGTGGATTCCTAAAAGTCTCGTAGAAGCAATAAAATCAAAATTGGCATCCAAACTTGCTTATCCAATAACTCCATCCAATTATAAATATCCTTTATCACCACCATCCATTTTGGGTCCTTATATCCGAAAATCCCCATCCACTCCTCCATCTAAATCTCTAAGTTCAAAATCCACTTCTCTTCCATCACTCCACCACCCTTCAAGGTGTGTGTCGATGTTGATCTTGTCATCCTTTCCATCTATCCATCAAATATCCTTCCAACCTCCTATCCATGATCCAACATCCATCCCCCATTATCCTTCTCTAATACAAACCTTTGCATAAGCCCTTGGCTTCTTCTATCATGCCATTATTCTATCAATAATTTATGAGTCCATTTCCCATTGCCATAGATTATTACAGCACCATATTCAAGGTATATTAGCCATGAAACTTGATGCTTGAGTCCTTCCTCCATATCACTATCCACATCCTATCTTCCATATTCCTCTTGCACTTTACACTTGGGGGCAAGTTTCGTCTATCTTGTCATTCATATCCATTATCCTCTTTACATTCATCCTTTACCTTTCCACCTTTGATCTTGACAAGGTTAAGGATCTTCTTGGACATCATACATCTTATCATATACACTTTATCCATATCATTCGTGACATATCCTTCACCTTATCCATATTCCCCCATCCTATCTAAATACATCCTTTCTACCCTTCCTTGGTCTTGATGAGGAGTAGGGGCAAAATAATTAGACATTTGTGTCCATATCTTATCTAGTTGATCTTGATCATCCCATTCATTAGCCTCATCCTTGATTTCTTCTGTTAAAATATCCTAAAAAATTTACAAAAAAATCAAATATTCTGAAAATACAAAAAAATCAAAATATCCCCAAAAATACAAAAAAAAATGGGAAAAGGTCCTAAAAAAAGACAAAAAAATCAAATAGCCAACGAAAATCCAAGCAATAAAATCAATCCATCCAATGACTTCTTCCAATTTCATCTAATCAATCCAATCATCCAACCATTCAACCAATCAATCATCTTCATCAAATTCATTCATCCATACATCAAGTCCAAATACAAGTCATCATCAATCCATACCAATCAAGTCGATCAATCTTGTCAAATTATCCAATTGCATCAATGGTCTTGACCCTAATATTTTCGTAAACCAAATCAACCAATCAATCAATCAGTCATCCTTGTGTTGATCTAGGGATATATCATTCCCCGCAATGACAACACTTTCATCATCATCGTGAATCAATTAATTGATGGTTTATAGTTTGACAGGGGCAATACCTTGTTTATTTTTGAATCATTTGTGCATGCTTGCTTGCTTGCTTGTGTGTGTTATAATTTTATCTTGCATTTGTATCAAATCTGTATCATTCCAGCTAATATTCATATCTTGTGTATGTTGGAATGGTTTTTTGCACTTTGCTTGGCATCTAAGGTCATATCATACCTTTTGTACGTTAGGAATTTAGTGCTCTAAGTTTACTTCCTTATATGTTTAGACAAGGTTATATTATGTTGGGGCACAAGACATATCGTCACCTTGGTCCTTATATCTTGGTGCATAACGTCTGGTGCTATATCAAACACCATGATTGCTCACTTTCTTGTAGCATAACGTATTATCCATCTTTTATCATTTCATCCATTTCGAGAGCATACCCATGTCCTTCCAAATCGCCTATCCTCTCGAGGGGGCATCATCATCATATTCTTATCATCATCATTAGCTTATCTTTCTATCATCATCCATTTTCCTCTATCCATACTTTGGCTTCTTTGAAATGATGTTATTCGACACAAATCTCATCATCTCGAACATCATCTCAAAGAGGGGCAAATGTAGACACCCAAAAGTGTCCTCTTATGATACTTTGTCATGACATTAGGTCATTTGGACATCTTGTAGCATGTTTTTCCCTAGGTACCCATTTCATCATCTAAATTGTTGAATAAATCCTATTTATTTGACTAATTTCATTCATAATCCCTCCATTCTCCCAATGTCAATTAAATAATTTATATTATTTAATTAATTAAATCATTTTCATTCACAATCCATCCATTCTTCTAATGTTAATTAAATAATTTATATTATTTAATTAATTTAATCATTTCCTTTCATAATCCCTCCATTCTTCTAATATTAATTAAATAATTTATATTCTTTAATTAATGAAATCATAAATCCAACATTAATTAAATAAATCAAATATTTATTAAATTAATAAAATCTTAAAAGGATATTCTCACTTTCTTTCCAAATTAGAACTCATGTGTATCTAATTACTTTATTTAATTAGATAATTCATCACTTATCTTTCTCATCTTTTTTAGGATTTATTTCCTTTAAAACGAAAAATCAATATCTTTCTATTTTATTAGAATCTTATCTCATCCGAGGTTGTATTTCCTCAAATAAAAAATCAAATCAAATCAAATCAAATCTTCTTCTTTGTCCATGTCGAAACTCTATAAATATGGCCTTTTACAAGCCATTTAGGATCGACTTCTTCTAGCACCCTCACTCTATCAAATTTATTCCGCAACTTTTCATCATCATACATCCTTCATTCGTCATCCCTATCCTATCGTTATGTTGCAATATTGAGCACTCAACATTCCTTCAAAGCTTGCATTCTTATGCGAGCCTAAGAAGAACAATGGAGTGAATCCATGGTGAGATTCATGTTTGTTTAGACTAGATTTTTTATCTTGCATGTGTATGTTTTATAGGTAACTTCATTGAAGATGGTGAAAATCTGAGTCTTAATCTAATAAGATTCCAGATTTTAGATTTTTCCCCTATCTACACACTTAGCTACACATACAAGTCCCTGAATAGCTAAGTTTCCCATAAGACTATTGCCCCTACAAAATTTTGCATCAACAGTATTTGGCAATGAGCCAGTCCTTTTGATATAACTATATATTGTGAGCTAATCCTCACCAAGTTTTTTCCCTCATTAGTTTTTCCACGTAAAATCTGGTGTTTTAGTGGTATGAATGTCATGTTGTGTTATTGATATTTTTTGTTCTATAATGAAATACATTAATGGTGATTGTTCAATATGAGTTATGGATACTGATTCATTCCCCCCTCTCAGTATCCATTTTATTCAAAAATTAGTATAAGAGCTTTCTTGTTCCTTTAAAGAAGTTAAATAGCTTGAGGAAGATCTTGTAGATTGAACAATGGATAAAGAAGAGCTCCAAACTGCCCTTGAAGATCTTGACAAGGCTCAAATCAAGAATAGAGATCTGAAGGAAAACCTTGATGAAGCTAATGATTGCTTTCGTAAATTGAAAGAGAAGTTAAACAAATTTAAAGAAAGATATAGAGAAGTGAGTGAAGAATTGAAGCTAGAAAATGATGATAATATCATACTGAAGTTGAAGAATGTTTGAAGATTGTGATACAAAGAAAGGTTGATGTTTGCTCTAGACTTGAACAAAAAGTGATGAATCTGAAAGTAGATCTTGAAAAAGAAAAACTCTGCGAGGATGACTTTAAGAAAAGCTCTACTAAGCTTGATGAATTAATAGCTAGACAAAAACCCTCTAAGGAGAAAAGTGTCTTAGGAAATGAAGCTGATGGAAAAATGCAAAATTCAAATCCAGTAGATAATCAGAAGACTCGGGATAAAGGAAAGCAGAAAATAAATTCTGGAAGGAAACCACCTATTAGACAACCGAATGCACAAAGGTACTCATCTTTCAACGGTGTATGTTTTTCATGTAATAAATTTTGACATAAGGCAATTGAGTGTAGGAGTACATTGATCCAATTTTTTGGTCCATTCTCCGGATAATGTTATACATGCAAGAAGATAGGACATAAATCTACCGAATGTAGATCACAAGTAAGGATGGTTAGTAGAGTGATGATGAACATATTTGATAGAGGAAGGATAAATCAATATTTTGATGACTATTCTTATACCTGTAACATATTTGGACATGCTGGTTGTTTTTACTATAGCTAGGTTGATCTTATAATCTGCCAATGGAATTGCCAATTCCAATCAAAGGCAACTTGAAGGACCTAGACCAACTGGCGAGGATTTCAAAAAACCTCCTACACTTTGGGATCTGCAAGACTTGGGAGGGTGATCCCTTAATGTTTTTACAACCTTTGCACCATTATTATAAACAACATTAACAAAAACAGATAATCTCATTTAGTAGCTCAACATAATAGGATAATACCGAATAGAATTGGTTGTTCATCAATAATATCAACTATTTAGAGCATGAGATAACTACAACAATGTTTCACAGTATAAGATAGCCATTCATTGATAATTTGTAGCAAGCTCTAGGTAAAGACAAACAAATATTGAACATTACGAATAAGTACAATTTATATCATTTCCACACATCCATTGGAGGAGTCAAATTCATAAGCATCTAAGGGTTTATGATAGATTTAACACACAACATGTAAGATCCTTGATAAAATTGCTTTACAATCTCATCAACATGTATTCTAACCCAATACTACTTATCAAATCCTTATACCAAACATATCCACCTACAATTCCATTCAAGCATTTTAATTAATTTCTTGAGTTAAAGCTAAAACAAGAATCATACACCCCACAACAGTGAGATGAACGAAACAACCCTTGATCATTTTATTCAAAATTCAGATATGCTTGTACAATGGAGAAACATGAGCTTGAATAAATCATTTCAATTGAAATGTCAGTACTGTCATAAAACATTAAATCCCCGTGAGTTAAAAACCTACTACAAAATGACTCCTAAATTGCATTTTCTCTAAAACCATCAAACTTTACAATTTGCTCTACAACTTCACCTAGACTCGACCAAAAATATCAAACTTGATAACCCGTAGTTCTGGCCTTGAAATAATTCTTATAGAAAATGAAGGAGAAAACAAACATTGGGCCAAAAAGCACACATGTCACCAGCCACTTGGACCACCTTGTAATATTTCAAAAATTTGTTACAATAGCTGATCCTCGAAGAATCTTCTTATTCATCTTGCCCCTTGTGGATGGTTGATGCAGAAACAAAAATTCAAGAATTCTATGTCTAGACTGTCACCAAAACAACACTAGAATTTGTTGTAAATACAACAACTAATTTTTCAATCGTTAGCAGCCTACTTTGTTTCACTCTTCCTTAGTTAAGTATACATTTACCCATCTCTAGTATTCGTCATCGGTTGGCCAATCAAACTTGACTACCTCGTTCACCTTGACACTATAAGGTGTGTTGATGTAATAAAACTAACAATAATAAAATTCCTGTAGCATCATGCCTTTTCACACATTTCTCACCCATTCCTAACATTTTGGACTACTGTGATCCTCATATCCTAACTATCCTACCTATTCTCTCTCTCCTACAGTCCACTCCTGATAACTGCTGATCGTTATTGATCAGGACAAAACCCACATCACAGACCTCTTTCATTCTGCATAGCACCTTCCCCCATTTGGTTTAGGCTAACCATGCTTCTCTCCACAGACGCCTCTATGCACTTATTCCTGACAATTTGTGGTTGTCTTGCAACTGTCGCCACCTTCCACTCATCTACGCCGAGCCACCACGTAAGCATTGTAGGACTGCATGTCCCTATTCAATTATGTGCCTACCCTGTCACCTGGAACTGCTTCCTCCGTGCCCTTCGGACTATCATCAAGAACCCATTCCACACCAATCCTGGCATAAAGAATTAAAGACCAAGACATATGGTCATACTATCAAGCTTCTTGCGGGCTCTCCAAGCATGGACACCTACTCTCCTATCCATCGATGGACTGTCTTAAGGGAACCCATCCCATTCATAGCACAAGATTACTCGACACACTACCACCCATTTCATTGCCTTGCTTGGTTGTCGCGGATTGCACTAGGGAAGAAAGGACATAATACACAATAGTGGTAACTTTGTCTGCCACCTTCCTCTCTTCTACGCCGAGCCACATACACCATTCAACTCGTATGGTCAAGCTTCCACCAAGCTAGGGTCGCGGCTTGCTCCAGAGAAGAATTTAAGACCTATGGACTAGCACAAAGAAGCCACCCATGAACAATGCCCCTGTGACATTCAAACAACTAGCGCAAACCCCAAAACCAAACTGCACTCACGGTATTGCAAAATACATAAACTAGGAAGGGAAAACAGAACAAGGCCAACCGATAGGAGAAATAACAATCACATAATCACTTGCGTTCTATTACTATGAAAAACATAGATTTGGCTAGAGAGCCCGATTTCTTCCTCTCACTTTTCTCCTCTCGTCTCTCTTCTTTTTCCTATTTGCACTCTTCTCTATATCCTCTAGGTTACATTCTTTCTTCCTTTTTTTTAATAACGATGTGAGGGTGGTTAGATAACTGTTCCCTACCCAATTGCATCCAGTTAGTTACAACATGTCTAATGTTTATTTCATTTGCAAATTTAAACCATTTCCAGACATGGTTCCCACGAAATGTTCAATACAATGCTAAATGCTTTAATTATTAGAATTTACAGAAACTTGAGGTGCTCCACACCATGTGTACTTAACCACCACCTAATTTTCTTCTCTTTCAAAAGATTCCAAAAATGAGTTGGTACTAATAATCTTGTCCATACAACTCACCAACAAGTCATAATCTGAGTCATCACAAATCAATTTAATTTGTACATTGATGACTTCATTTGCTTGATCCTACCACTATTGGAATGACCTAATACTTCCCTGCTCATCAATTATGTTAGGTAACAATTTGTCACTCGAATCATCAAAATTATTCACCAACTCTTTGATCTTCCTACTCGAGTCATCTAGTAAGGCCTGAAAACCTTGCAATGACTTAACTAACACTTGAGTAGGCCTTAATGATTGGGGCCTATTATTTGTATCAAACCTTGAGGCTTTATACATTATGTATAAATCATTGGCCCTAGGGATCCACTTTTAAATTAATGGTATTACTACCTCCTGATCCCTGTTAATGTTCTTTATTGCATCCAATACAAAGAATGTAAAGAATACACGAATGACAATCTATCATCAACCTTATAATTTAAATGTCTCAAAACAGTATTAACAACCTCTCCCTACTTTAAAAGTGCTCCCTCCTAACTTACCTTAAAGGACACCTCTAACTCTGCAATTTTTTGCATTAGATGCTTCTTTGTAGGATCAACAAAGCATTCTATTTCTTCCTCAGTTGTCTCTAAAGTAGGATTGAGGGAAGGAGTTTGGCTGGGGGACCCTAGTGTATGAAAAATAGGAGAAGCAAGAGACACTAATCCTGATGTGGAAGGAAATGTTCTGATCCCTGGAGTACTTGATGTCTGCCCAATTTGCTTGTATTTTAACCTGTCCACCTCAGTCTACAACTCAAAATTCCTCTATTTCCCTTGCTATACTTTCCAATAATAAAATTATACTTCTCCATTAGGCTTTTCTTTTTAGCCTCTTCTCTTTTTGTAGTGTTTTGGGCCAATTTGGCCACATCACAGTCAAAGTAGTGGCCTCTGTGGTAGTAGTCTCTGAGGCCCTCTTTATTATCAACCCTCCCCTTAGGTTTGGGTTAATATTAGTAACATTGGGCTTTCTCCCTTGAAGGGCCAAAGCCCAAATTGCTAAGGTCTCATATTCTTCACTGAAGGTAGAATCTTGCAATGTTGCCTTAACCTCTTCTTAGGAATCTTGCAAGGGGTGTCTGGACTTCAGAATAGCATTGAAAGCTACTACATCTGCAATGTCCCACTTAAGAAAAATCAAGACACCATCTTGATTTACTAGTTTTCTCCCCTCCTCAAGAGTGATGCTCTTGAATTCTTCCATTAATTCATATTTCACCTCATCATCATTCTCTTGCTTTGACCTATCAGGTCTCAATTCTCTTCTCCTCGTGCACTTATCTTGATATTCTTCTAGTTTCATTTTGCATACTAGTTGCAAGAAGTCTAGAGTCTTGACAAATGCATCATCATCTAGAAATTCCTTACATGCCTCCATCCATGCATCTTGCACATATTTCCCATTCATATTCGAATCTGACAAGACCAATTGATCTGGCCTGGGAGGAGAAGGCATACCCATCTGCATGTCCTGGTCAGTGACACCAATTTCACCCACTAGATCCTCCTACAATTTCTCAGTATTTTGCCTCTTAGGGCTTGGTTCTGATGGTGGTGGTGAAGGGCTAATCTCAGGTGATGATTCCAAATGAATAATCTTGATTTCCCCAAGTGTTTTGAACTTTGAACCTGGTTGTGGTGGCAATTTCATTATTTTCTTTCCTTTTTATCTTCTTCTTCCTCATCACTGCTATCATTTATTTTCCTTCGATAGATAGGCCACTTCTCTATAGGTTGGTATGTTGGTTGGTATGCTGGCCTCATTTCAATTGGCCTGGCATTGCTTCTATATTCCTAGATCCAACTCCAAGTTTATCTTCTTGGTCATTAAGATGCCCATGATTTCTTTGAATTTGTCCATCAAAAAGTCATTTTTCTTATGATATGGATTGAACTCCATCAATGGAACATACTTAGGATCCATTTTGTGCACAATGGACAATAGCTTTTCATATGCTATCCATTTTTCCTTGCTCAATTCTTGCTTATTTAGATCAAACTTGGGAAAGTTGAACTCATGCACAAATTTACCACCTTTTATCCGTTGTCTAAAAAGGAAAAAAAAACCCTCAAGATCATGTTGCCACTTGAGACCACACCTCAAATGCTACTCATCAAAAAAATTCCCAAAGTGGACCCAACCTCCTTTCAAAAATACAAAATCTAACACCATAGTATAATTTGGGAAAAAAGTTCCTTTACCTTTCCTTGTAAGGTTTTCCTCATGGATACAACCAATCTACCACATAACTTCTACAAATCCCACTCTTGGTGGCACATTGTATGGTAGTATATGTGGGGTCCATTGGAAACCATACACCCTCAAGATAGTGTTGACTGGGTATGGGATAATGTCACCCCACTTGTGGCAAACTTTCAACTTTGGCTTCCTCCCCCCCAGTCTAAGGAAATCATACAACTTCTCAGGGATTCTAGGTACATTTACCATCAGCTGAGACCTCAATCTAGAAGCAAAACAATTATCAAACTGCACATAACTGGCACTCTCCCTATTATATGACAAATTTCTAGACCATGTTTGCACTGGAGATCTTTCTCCATTAAGCAATTGCCTTAACTCCATCTTCTCAGAGAAGAAGTCAAAATTCTTATATAGGAACATGTACATCAACATGGATTACCAGAAGAATGGAGTGCCTAAATTATTTTTCTACAACCTTAATATCCCTTCATGTATCCTTTACGTCAAAAAGGAAGCAAAATCATAAATCATTGAGAAATTAGGGTGTTGTGTGTTGTATTTCCACCCCCATGAACATGGAAGAAATTGGCATCACTGTGTTGGGGTAAAAACCAAAAAACTGGCACAATGAGTAAAATGGTGGCCAAGAAATGATTTACAAAATAGTTCATTCTGAAAGGCTCTTGGTCATTTGGGCTAATATAAAACTTTGAACCTCCTGCCCTAGCCAAATGAGGTGGGAGCAACATAACTCTGAAAAGTTACTTCAACCTCCCATACTCCTATTTCATCTCCTCAAGATCAATAGGAACCAAGAATGTACTGGACTCACTCAGACCAAAAACTTGTTGAAACTCTTCTTTGTTAATGCTCAGCATAACCCCTTCATCATTATCTCTAATCACTCGTGTAATAGGGTCATATCGTGCAACCACTGCCCTAAGAAAATCCATGTCAGGGAAAAAATTTGAGACCACCAGCTTCCCCATATCATATGTCAAAGCATTCAAGAAAGGATGAGGCAAATTCCTCTATCCATACCACAACCTGAACATCTCCAAACCTATAATGGGAACCCTAGCATCGGCTATGTTGGAACAATTATATACCAATCCCTCCCCTAGGGTTTTTCCTCATATCAAGAACAACCCCTTCTTCCTATAATTAGTTGACAATGGCAATTGATCCTAGAAGTCATCATATAAATTTCTATGTAAATAATCAATCTGGCCAGAATGTTGCTTTAACGGTGCCATCTTGGGTAAACTAGGGCTTCCTTGCTATTTCAAACTTCAAACAAACTAGGGCTAAACAAAAATACAAAATTACAAAGTAGAACCTTGCAATTTCTCACAATTCAACTAACCTATAACCCTAAAAGCAATTATCAACAAGCTCTCCAACAGGCACACCGCAAATTTTCCAAATTCAAATTCAAACTAACCAGGAGATACAAAAGTCAACTCATGGCTTTTTGTTTGCAGAAACCCAAATTTTGTTGTGACAACTCATAAATTCGTCCTTGGCTTTGAGACTGCTCTATAAAGATGTTTGAATTCTTTGTGAGAGAATAGGGGAAGAGAATAGTCACTTTATTTCAATCAAATCATGCTAGGAGACGTCTTGTTCACCATTAAAGCTTACTCACATGTTGGACCAATGACTCCAATCATGGAAATAAGGGCCCACCATATTATGCATCACTAAGGAAATCCATGTGGCGCCCGCCAGTGATATCACGATCAATAAACACCTCACAACTTCTGATCATGAGATGGTGGGAAACCGTAGATCTCAACCATCGAAAATCCTACTCATTCAACATAGTCACCAACTTTTTCATTAACCATTGAGCATCTCTCCTACCAAGATTATAACATCTCCTTCGATTAGAAGCACGTGCATCTCATGACTGCTTTAGTAACCTGCCATATAATGTATTAAATCCAAATACATATATTAAAGTATTTTTATCATCTCTTCAGCTTCTCCAGAAGAGACACATAGCGCTCGCCCATGATATTGTAATTAGTTGAAATAGTGTGGTGGGGTCATCATGGGATGGCAGGGAATGACTAAGATCAAATGATGGTTGATCTATAGTCGTGCAAATTTGTCCCCCTATAATATATAAAAAATTTATTAAAAGCTCAAGGGGACATCACTAGGCCAATGACAAACAATGACTTAAGTTATTTTTTAAACATGGGAGCACGAGGCCAACCTAGACTTAGGAAATAATAAAGTCAGGGAAAGGAAAT
Source organism: Sequoiadendron giganteum (assembly GCA_007115665.2). NCBI lineage: Eukaryota > Viridiplantae > Streptophyta > Pinopsida > Cupressales > Cupressaceae > Sequoiadendron > Sequoiadendron giganteum. Next base: position 243,707,660 of record CM021104.1, on the reverse strand, counting down.
AAAATGATAAATTAAAAGGGGCCCGACTCAGATGAAGCGATGGGGCATAAGTTGTTTTACAAACCCTCTCCAAAAGTAACGGCCAGAAAGATCCCACCCAAAGCATAAGATAAAACACTAGGGTTTTTCATGAAAACAAAAGTAAAACCCCAATCTTAGGCTTTCCCAAACAATATGAAGGACCAGAAACAAAGGCAAGATAAAATGGAACTGATAGAGAATTTTTTTGAAGTTCCATTAGTGGCTCCAGTTGGGGATGTTCATTTCATTGGAATGAAGTGAGATTTCATAATCTCAGGTTGAGCAGACCAATTGCAAACATGACCAAAAGGGATTATCTGGAGAAAACAACCTAGCAGGAAAGAAACCTACCACTAACATATATACAAACCTAAACTACTGTTCATGGAAAATAATACTTCAAGTGAACTATAACTTCAAGAACTGTCCATGGACCGACGGTTCAATAGTATCGCCTATCATATCTTGGAGGAAGTATGAATCTTCACCCCACTTACTATTTATCAAAAATGGACCCCTCCAGATTGCATCAAACTTTCCATGTTTTCCTTTATCTTCCAATCTAGCATTCCACATTAAGACAAAATCTCCATCTTGGAAGCTCCTTGTGGTTTCCCTTTTATCAAACAAATTCTTTACTTGCAACTGCAATTTAGCATCTTTCATTTGAGCTTCCCTCTTGGTTTCATCCAATTCTATGAGAGCTTCCACTCTCAATTACATTTCATCATCCATTTCATTATCATGCATCTGGACAAACTTATACATATCCATCAGGTTATTCTAGGGCAACCGTGCATTTATCTCATAAACTAAGTCAAATGGGGCACAACCTATTGCTTTCTTCATAGTTACCCTATTTGCCTAGACTACTAATCTCAACTTAAAATCCCATGCCCTCTTATTTTGATCTAAGATTCTCTTAATGATCTCATCAAGCTTTTATTGCTTGATTCTTCTTGTCCATTTCCCTATGGGTGATATGGTGATTAGTAAGAAATTTGTATGCCATGTTTTTCACATAATTCTATTCGATCCTCAAATCTAAAACACATTGCATTATCTGACACAATCCTTTCTAGACATCCAAACCTAGTCAATATATTGCTCATCAGGAAGTCAATTACGACCTTACTAGTTGCTTTCTTTGTTGGAATTACTTCCACCCACTTGGTAAAATAATCAGTGGCCACCAATATCCATGAATGGCATCCACTAGATTTACATGCTATTTCTCCTACAAAATCAATACCCTATTGCGAGAATGGAGATTGCACTACAACTAGTTTTAGGGGCAAGTTACAAATTTTTTTTAACTTACTAGAGAAACATTGATAGGAATCACATGTCTTTACTAATTGGTGTGCATCCTTAAAAATAGTAGGCCAAAAAAATCCAACCCTCATTACCTTGTGTGCAGTTGTTTTGGTCATATAATGCCCTCCACAAACTCCACCATGCATCTCATTCAGAAGTTCTTGTGCTTGATCTTGGTCAACACCCTTAAGCATGACACCCCATTTCTCCACTAGAGCTTTCCAGATATGATAACATATTTGATAGAATGTAACTTCAATGTCCTTTTTTCATTTTTACTCAAGTCATCGGGACATTTCATCTTTTGCAAATAATAGATCACACCTTTATCCCACTCAGAATGATCCATATCACATATGTGTGATCTATTCTCTTCTTCTAGCAAATTTATCTGATTTTCTTCTAGATTACTTTGGGCCATAAGCTTGGCCAATCCTTTTTCTCTCACCAACTTAGTAATCTGGATCTCAATGTTGAATTCCTGGATATTATTGATCCATCTACACCTTCTTCCTGATACTTCTTGTTGTGTGAAAATATCTTTAACAACAACACTAGGTACATACGTAACTACAGTAGCTCCCATCAAATAAGGCCTAAAAGCTTTTACTACTTTTACCAATGCATATGCCCATTTTTCATTTATATCATACTTAAGTTCTGCAACTTGTAAAGATTTTCTGAAAAAGGCTATAGGTTGTTCAAAACCTTCTGCATTATTTTGCAACAACACAGCTGCAATTGTGTGGAAAGAAACAAAAGAAAAGATTTGTAAGGGTTTGGAAAAATCAGGGGTTCCTAACACAGGAGCCTCCTTTATTTCTTTCTTAATGGCCTACAAAGCCTATACAGACTCCTCTTCCCATTCAACCTTGGATCCCTTCTTAAGCATCCTAGAAATTGGGTGAACTGTTTCAACAATATTTGTCACAAACCTTCTTAGGAAGTTTATTTGTCCAAAGAAAGATTGTATTCCTTTGACATTGTGGGGTTGTGGGATTTTTTCTATTGCAATTACCCTTTCTAGATCAAGTTTGACTCCATCCTTGGAAACAATATGTCCCAACAATTTTCCTTCCCTTACCCCAAATGCACATTTTTTCAAATTCAAAGAAATACCATACTTTAGTGCCACGCTAAATACATTCTCTAGATGCTCACACTTATCCTCTTCTTTCTTGGAATATGCTATCAAATCATGTTGTCCCAATATTTATCTCCTCCAAGTCATCAAGATGGGACGCAATACGATTAGCCTTTGTCCTATCCTGATTATCAAACACTCTTTCAAGTACAACTAAACCCTTAGGAATTGTATTTGTCTTTAACTGAATGACCTCATTACCAAATACAATATCTTTACAATTAATATTTTCAACAAAAACTCCAAAGTCAATTTCTTGACTCTCATATTCATCCACACAATTCAAGAACTTTAGTATATCATCATCACTATCAAAAAATTGCCAATTTTTGATATTATCACAAATGGATGACCTGGTTTGCACTTCAACCTTTGAAATTCTAGCATAAGTCATATCATCTGGTTTTAACGTAATGTTTGCTAATAAATTTGCCACTTTATTATGGCCTCTCTCCATCCAACTTATACCAAATGCATCAAAGTTTTCCAGTTCATCCCAAACAGTATTCCTATACCGTTTCAACCTCTTATTCTTTGACATATACCTGGATCTAACTTGAGAAACCACAAGCTCAAAATCTCCAATTACCCTGAGCTTCTTGATCCCATGTTTTTCAGTTAATCTCAGCCCTAGTAACAGGGCTTCATATTCTGCCACATTATTGGTTATTCAAATGACATATTGAAAGAGAACCTGAATGTCCTTCCACTCGGAGATCGTAAAAAAATACATGCACCAAACCCTTCTTTTGAATTTGCACCATCAAAGTACATAGTCCACAAGTCATCACAATATGACAATTTTTTTACCTCTATATCAATTGGTGCAATAGGCTTATCATAATTGCCAGGGAATTCCTCGGCCCTGAATTAATTGATACCATTGTCAATAAAACATATCATATTTTCAGTGGGATCATGCTCAATCATATGAGGCACTTTTTATTCTCTTTCAATCTTGAAATTCTTACCATCAATGTGGAAAGTAGAAAATGATAGATCACATTGCATGTTAGCCCCATTGATGCACTCCACTTTCTTGACAAAAGCATCCCAAAATGTGGTGGGATGTCCGCAACTAATACATTCATGGCTAAGTCCTTCTTAGGATACTGAGTCAGTTGATAAGGCAACGCTCTGATAGTCCCAATAACTGGTACCTCTATTGAATCCAATGCATAACATTTACCTTGACTAGTATCCACTTTCAAGCCCATTGCCTCCATGATTTTGACTGGCATAACATTATTTGACACCCCTAAATCTATCATACAATTTCTCAAAGTTTTCCCATTTATGTCAACACCTAAGAAAAAGGGGTTTATGTTTTCAAGGCACATATTAATAGAATTCCCTAAATATACAGGGGGAATTTGTGACACAATTCCCTCCACTTCTTTCTCTTTTCTTTCTCCTTCATCCTTTTCTTCTTTACAATTCCCTTGTTCAATTTTATTACTAGAAACACCTGCAATCAAGGCTATTGTCTTTTCCTTATGCTCATTTATTCTCATCATTTCTAGCAAAGGTACACAAACTCTAACATGAGAAATCAATTGAAACATATCTAAGGGTGTATATTTAGGAAAATCAAATACCATACCTTCATCATTTTCTTTCTTTTCTGGCCACTTACTTCCTTCAAGTTTCTTTTTCTTCTTATCTTCTAAAACAGGTTCAACAAACTTTGTAATCACCTTGGTCTTCACCAATGATGAAGCTATATCCTCTTGAGGCTTTGGGGTTTCATTCTTTTTTTCCCAAATCTTATCATTTTTAACCTCCTTGATTTTGACAACATCATTTTTGCTATCAACCTTAACACCCTTGTTTTTATCCTTTTGCTCTTTGATAAACAGGCCAGCAGGTTTACCCTATTCATCACCCATAGTTTTGTTTCTTAGCTGAAGTGAACTCATCATTTGAGCAGCCATTTCCTTAGTCAACCTCCCAATATCTTCCTCTTATGGTCTCCTTAAGGACACTAAAGCTTTACCCTACTCCATATTGCAAGTATTATGGTCAAAATCACCTTCCTCATCAAAGAAGACTTGTTGATGGTACATATCACTTCTTTGTCTCTGATTATCTACATCAGCTCCCTGTAATTCATCATCAAAGGAACATTCTGCCTCATCAATGTATGATCTATCCATACAAACATATACATCACCTTGCTCACTTTCCAGAGTCTGCTCATGAGAATCCTCTTATATTCCCTCAACAACAAGCAACTGAGCAATACCACAATGATTTTGATCATGTGGATGTTCATAGACCTCACACCATGGTCTATCTTGTACCAGATTTGTTGAATACTTCTGGAAAGGGTTTGGCGTATCTTGATCATTTTTAGGATTCTAGCTTGGAAAGACTGGTTTCCCATCTTTCCAATTTGTGTTATAAGGATAATTTTGTAGCCTAGGTGGTATGTCATTCTTATTATACTATTTATTTTCATTTCCTATACCATTTTCTTGCTTGGAAATGGTATACTTTATGTCTTTCAAAGTGTTGAAGACCTTATCCCATTTCTCATCATCCTTAGGCTTTGTAGTAGAAACCTTCTTAGTCTTATCCTTAGGATTTTTCAAAAGTGTGGGTTCTTCCCTGCTACCATATTTCCTAGAAGCTCTTCTATTACTCTCAATATTTATAGCCACCCTAAATTCATCCCTCATAGTCCAAGGGTCCTTCTCTATGAGGAGATATGTGATTTTAGCATCAAAAGCATTGAAATATGTAGTTAGAAAGACATTTTCATCAAGCCTCAAAACTTGGAACAACTTATACATTGCTTTTTGGAATCTTAGATTGAATTATGTCACAAGCTCATTTAATGATTTCTTAATTTTATTGAACTCATTTAGCATGAAACTAGAATTATTTTTATCACTATATTGTTCCTTGAAGAAAATTTCAAATTCATCCCATGAACCAATACTAGCATTAGGTAATCCTATGTACCAATCCCTTGCATCCTCCACCAGAGATTGTACAAACAATTTCATTACAACATCTTCATGCTCTACCTCATAATCATTTACCATATCCATAAAATATTTTAAGTGTTCTTCTACTGTCACAACATTATTTCTAAAAAATTTACTCATCTTTTCTCTCAGATCATCAGGGATGGGGTTTGGATAACTTGAAATACCATCAAAGAATAATTTCCTATACCTTTCCAACTGTATAGGTCTCCTTTGGAATAATCCTTCAGTATTCTGAGAATCAACACCAGAACTTGAATTTTGTTCCCTAGGACCATCCTAATTTAGATTTACAAACTTAGTCACATGAACCTTTGGGCCCAAGCTATTTGTGGTGGTATCCAGACTAGTTTTGGGACTATTTTTCAAGGCATCTTGGTGACTTGATGATGTTGCATCTTGTGTAGCCTCATCCATGCTTGAGATCTTTAGGAAAATTATTTTCCTCTTCATTTCTATATTTGCAGCTTCAATATTTGTCCTCTACAACTCTTCTACAAGAGCTTCACCCTCCCTCCTAACCTTTTCTAAGGCACTCTCATCTTATACAAGTACATGTGGTGGGGAATATTGTTTTAGGGTATGGGAAATCACCCTATCATTTATCTTAATTCCCTCATCTTTCTATTTTCCCTTGTCTAGAACAGGCTTAGGGTTTGGATTACTCAGTTGAGGCTTAACAGGATTTGAGGGCTTTGGGTCTGAAGTTTTGGGTTGGGAATCAACCCAACCTACAAGATCTACTTTAGACACTGGCCTTATCCCCTTGTCCAAGATCTAACATAGAACATGATCTTCATCATCTGATTTAGGCTTTTCTTGATTCAAGGATTTCATTGTTTCCAACTATCTAATCAACCTATCCCTTTCAATTACAACATGCATCAGTTATTTTTCCCTCTCCTTATCCCTTTTCATCCTGAGCTCAGCTTGTTTTTGGATCTCCCATCTTAAGGAGTCAGTGTCTCCAAAAAGATCATCAATGTTAGGCAAAGTCATATCAAAACTCGATGTATCACTTAGGTCTATCAAGTTTACTTATTCAAGTACATTCCCAAACAATAAATTAGTTCCATCATCCTCAGTAGGAGGAGGAGGCACATCATTGGTGCTTTCTCTATGATGGCTTCGATTTCTACTCCTACCTCTTCTCTTTTCAGCATATTGGACACTAACAAGTCTTTTATTTTGACATGTTATATCCTCTTGAATAGGTGTATTAAATAATGCATCAAAAAATCCTACCTATCTAACTCTGAATTTATAGACACCTCTTCAAGAGTTTCAGGGATAGGATGTAAAGGCTTACTTGTACCCTGGTGTACAAGATTCTATGACGTGGGAGCAACATTGATAGATTCTGGTTGTTTCTTTATCTAGTCCTTCTTCTTAATTTTAGGAAGTTCACCCTCTAGTTTTTGTTCTGGATGCTTGTTCATGAATGATCCGGTGTTCTTCATTCTACGTACTTGTCCAAAAGATCCTTCAATTTATATTAAATCTTCAAAATAAGATGCACACTGGTGCAAAGACTTCAGAGTCACCACCCAATTATCTTGGGAATACCAAATGTCCAGAGAGACTTGGTGGAGTTTAAAAGACCTTTGGAACTTTGTACTGATAACATACAAAAGTACTTCACTAAATAACTCAAAATGCTTTGAACAATAGAAGAAATGGATAAACCTAACATAGAACCATGGGCATGACCTTCAAATCATAGAAATACTATGAAAAATCCATGTAAAATGGACAACTAGCATGTTGAAAAGAATTATTTAGATTAACATCCCTAGTAGAATCGCCATTTTGTTGGTTCTTTTTACTGCAACCAGGTTGATCTTCTAATCTACATATGGAATTCCCAATTCCAATCAAGGCCAGATCGAAGGACCTGGACCAATTGACAAGGATTTTAAAAAACCTCCTATACCTGGGGATCTGCAAGACCCAGGAGGGTGATCCCTTAATGTGTTTACAACCTCTGCACCATTATTATAAACAAAATTAACAACAATAGATAATCTCATTTAGTAGCTCAACATAATAGGATAATACCGAATAGAACTGGTTGTTCATCAATAATATCAACTATTTGGAGCATGAGATAACTACAACAACATTTCACAGTATAAGATAGTCATTGATTTTCAATTTGTAGGAAGCTCTAGGTAAAGACAAATAAATATTGAACCTTACGAATAAGTACAATTCAAATCAGTGCCATACATCCATTGGAGGAGTCAAATTCATAAGCATCTAAGGGTTTATGACATATTTAACACATAACATGTAAGATCCCTAATAAAATTGCTTTACAATCTCGTCAACATGTATTCTAACCCAATACTACTTATCAAATCCTTATACATAACATATGCACCTACAATTCAAGCATTTTAATTAATTCCTTGAATTAAAGCTAAAACAAGAATCATACACACCACAACAGTGAGATGAATGAAACAACCCTTGATCATTTTATTCAAAATTCAGATATGCTTGTACAATGGAGAGAAATGAGCTGGAATAAATCATTTCAATTCAAATGCTAGTGCTATCATAAAACATCAAATCCCCATGAGCTAAAAATGTACTATAGAATGACTCAAAACCTAAATTGCATTTTCTCTAAAACCATTAGACTTTACAATTTTCTCTACAACTTCACCTAGACTCAACCAAAAATATCTAACTTGCTAACCTGTACTTCTGGCCTTGAAATCCTTCTTATAGAAAATGAAGAAGCAAACAAGCATCAGGCCAGAAATAACACATGTCACTAGCTACTTTGACTACCTTGTCATATTTCAAAAATTTGTTACAACAGCTGATCCTCAGAGAATCTTCTTGTTCCTTTTTCCCGCTGAGGATGGTTGATGCAACAACAAAACTTCAAGAATTCTGCGCCTAGACTGTCACCAAAACAAAACTGGAATCTTTTGTAACTGCAACAGCTAATTTGTCAACTATTAGTATCCTACTTTGTTTCACTCTTCCTTAGTTAAGTATACATTTACCCATCTCTAGTATTCTTCATCGGTTGGCCAATCAAAATTGACTACCTCATTCACCTTGACACTATAAGATGTGTACTTAACCACCACCTGATTTGATTCTCTTTCAAAAGATTCCAAAAATGAGCTGGTACTAATTATCTTGTCCATATAGCTCACCAACAAGTCATAATATGAGTCATCACAAATCAATTTAATTTGTACATTGATGACCTTATTTGCTCAATCCTGCCACTATTGGAATGACCTGATACTTCCCTGCTCGTCAATTATGTTAGGTAACAATGTGTCACTCCAATCATCAAAATTATTCACCAACTCTTTGATCTTCCTACTCAAGTAATTTGGTAAGGCTTGGAAACCTTGCAATGGCTTAACTAACACTTGAGTAGGCCTTAATGATTGGGGCCTATTAATTGTATCAAACTTTGAGGCTTTATACATTATGCCTAAATCATTGGCCCTAGGGATCCATTTTTCAATTAATGGTACTACTACCTCATGATCCATGTTAATGTTCTTTATTGCATCCAATAATAAAGAATATAAAGAATACATAGATGACAATCTGTCATCAACCTTCTCATTTAAATATCTCAAAATAGTATTAACAACCTCCCCCTACTTTAAAAGTGCTCCCTCCTCGCTTACCTTCAATGATGCCTATAACTCTTCAATTGTTTGCATTATCTACTTCTTTGTAGGATCAACAGAGCATTATATTTCTTCCTCAATTGGCTCTAAAGTAGGACCAAGGGAAGGAGTTTGGCTGGGGGACCATGGTGTAGAAACAATAGGAGAAGCAAGAGGCACTGATCCTGATGTGGAAGGAAATGTTCTAATCCCTGGAGCACTTGATATCTCCCCAATTTTCCTATATTTTAACCTATCCACCTTAGTCTATAGCTCAACATTCCTCTGTTGCACCTTGCTATACTCTCCAATTATAAAATTATACTTCTCCATTAGGCTTTTCTTTTCAGCCTCTTCTCTTTCAATAGTGTTTTGGGCCAATTTGGCCACATTCATAGTTAAAGTAGTGGCCTCCATGGTAGTGGTCTCTGAGGCTCTCTTTATTATCAACCCTCCCCTTAGGTTTGGGTTAATATCAATAACATTAGGCTTTCTCCCTTGAGAGGCCAAAGGCCAA